>PVHT021183527.1:11053716-11065577 GCA_004024745.2 Catagonus wagneri | reverse complement strand
TGCGACCCTAGAAAAGGCAAAAAGACAAAAAAGAAAAAGAAAAAGAAAAAAGAAATATAGGAGTTCCCTAGTAGCTCAGTGGGTTAAGGAACTGGCATTGTCACTGAAGTGGCTTGGGTTGCTGCTATGGCATGGGTTTGATCCCTGGCCCCAGAACTTCTGCATTCCATGAGCAGGGCCAAAAAGAAAAAGAAAAAGAAAGAAATACAGCATTTCTAGTATATTAAAATGATTATTCTCCATATATAAATTTTTGAATATTTCCTTTCAACATATCTTAATTCAGTAACTGAGTGGCCAGCTTTCAGTGATTTAAAACACCACATAGAATGGAAAAGTCCCCCAAACCCTTTTACTGAATATAAGATTCAGTATATAAAAAGGTGAAGTGATATACTATTTTTTAGTTCTCTCTTTGTGAGCTATACATTTGTATTATCCATAGTAAAATGTTAATTTCCATCTGATTTGTTTGACCTGTTTCCTACCCTCTGAAGATTTACACAGTGCTCTGGGAATTTAAACTAAATTTAGGTTAACATAACATGTTTAAAAAGGTAGAAATCTGGTGTTGAAGAGACCTGGTGTGCGTTCCAGAGGACTTTTGGATTCTTTTAGAACAAGGATAAAATGTAGTTATGAGTAATGAGTCAAGCAAAAGAATTTGTTCTTGATTATGCTGTATTCTAATACTTTTCCATCATTTTCTATTAAATTCATGTAAATATTTATTGAGTACCTACTGTGTAAACGTCTGTTACAAGTTTTTTTATCATTGTTACAAGTTTTTAAGAAATGCAAACGTGAATAAGACAGTCTCTGCTCTCAAGATATTTTAGGGCTCCACCCACAGCATATGGAATTTTCTAGGGTAGGGGTCAAATCAGAGCTGTAGCCGCCAACCTACACCACAGCAACGCAGGATCCTAAGCATGTCTGTGACCTACACCACAGCTCACAGCAATGCAGGATCCTTTAACCGACTGAGGGAGGCCAAAGGATCAAACCCACATCCTCATGGATGCTGGTCGGGTTCATTACCGCTGAGCCACAACAGGAACTCCAGTCTGTGTTTTCAGTTTTGACCTTTCTTTAAAAATAGAAATGGAAGTTTTTATAAACATTTTTTTAACAGCTTTACTTAGGTATAATTCATATACCATACAATTCAATTCAGTGACTTTTAGTATATTCAGAGTTGTACACTCATCAACACAATTTTAGAACATTTCATTAACCCTCAAAAGAAAATCTGTACCTCTTAGCCATCAACCCCTAATCCCCTTCTAGTCCCTCATCCTAGGCAACTACTAATCCACTTTCTCTTTCTATAGATTTGCATATTGTGGGCATTTCATGTAAATGGATTCATACGGTGTATGGTCCTTTGTGATTGGTTTCTTTCACTTAACATTGTGTTTTCAAGGTTGATCCACATTTTAGCATACTTTGGTTCTACGTTTTTTATTACTGAGTAATATTTCATTGTAGGAGTATACCGCAATTTGTCGGTACATATATCAGTTAATAGACAATTGGGTTATGACTTATCTAAATAGTTTTATATGTAATGTTACCATAAATTTACGTATAGATTGTTGGTAACAATAGGCTTCAGATAGGAAGCCCTTCTTTAGTTCAGATAGAAACTTATGGTTAAATATTTATAACAAGTCCACAGAGTTGTTCTATTTTGTTTTGCATTCTGTTACTTAATAACAAAATATTTCTGTATTTATAAAGTTTCCTAGAAGTTCCCATCATGGCACAGTGGAAACAAATCTGACCAGGAACCATGAGGTTGTGGGTTCGATCCCAGGCCTTGCTCAGTGGGTTAAGAATCCAGTGTTGCTGTGAGCTGTGGTGTAGGTCCCAGATGCGGCTCAGATCTGGCGTTGCTGTGGCTGTGGCGTAGGCTGGCAGCTACAGCTCCAATTTGACCCCTCGCCTGGGAACCTCCATATGCCGCAGGTATAGCCCTAAAAAGCATACCCACACACACACACAAAAGTTTCCTTACCAAAAAGGAATATTTAATATGGTAATTTGCTTACATCATAATGAGACTTCTTCCCATAAACAATCTCATCATTTTAAAGTTGCAGCTCAGGTATTTGTTTTATTTTATAGTGTACTTATGTCACAGTATGTAATCTCCTTCCTCTTCATTAGACCTGTTGGTAACTCTTCAAAAGTCCTTAAACATATAAACTAAAAGTTCAAAGTTATGTATCTCATCCACACCTACTATATAAAGGTAGACTAGGAAAGGATAATCATACACAAACATGCACTGATGTCTTTTCTCTCACTTGTACTTTGCATGATCTGGCCTCTCATAACCTTCCCAACCTACTCTATCTGTGCCATGCTCCTCGAGGTTTCCTCAGACATGCCAAACACACTGTCCTGCACACTTTTCCCCCCAGTGATATCATACTATGCACACTGTTCTATACCTTAAATTATTTTTTCATAATATATGTTGGCAGTTATTTTCAAATAAGCTCCCTTATTCTTTATTACTACCTTGTTTTTCATAGGTGAATGACCCATAGTTTATTAATTAGCCCTTGTTGATGGGCATTAACATTGTTTCCGGTATTTTGCATGTGTATGCGTCTGTCTGCAGGCTCAGTTCTCTGAAATAGCATTATTGGGTCAGGGAGCATGTATATTTGATTGTTATTTAGTAATTGCTGCCTGAAGCTGCTGTATTCATTTAATTTCCCACCTGCAGTACCTGAGTGTACAGATTCCCATCCCAATTAATAAAAAGAATTATCACACTTCTGATCTTTGTAAATTTGATATTTAAAAATATATATCAATATAGTTTTCATTTTTTATTTATGTAGGAGTAAATATCTTTTCCTATGTATGGAACCATTTGATATTGTCAATTACTTATTTATATCCTCTGTCTACTTTTCCTGTTTCACATTTAAGTCTTAAGATTTATTTGGAATTGATTTCTATTTATGGTGAGAGAGCTAGGGATGATGGTTCATTTTGTTTCTCCTAATATGAATATTCACCTGAATTAGTGTCATTTATCCAAGGTCATCCTTTCATCATTTACTGCAGAGACAAATTGTTGGAAGTCAGATGATTGTGTATATGTGGGTGTGTTTCTGAAATCTCTAGTCTTCTATTTGTGTACTTGTCTTTCTTTGTGACATTATCACCCTGCCTTAATTACCATAGCTTTTAAACATCTGTTTGTGTCTTTTAGTATAAATCCTCCAACTTTGTTCTTCCTTAAGGTTATTCTTGGCTCTTCACCTTTCCATCTGAGCTAGTTAATCTTCATAAAAAGGATTTATACAAGAAAGAAATAAACTTGTTAAGTTTTACTAGAAAGATTGCTGAGAATTTGGTATTGTAACCAACCTAAGAGTCCGGGGGGGGGGGCATTGACACATTTGTAAGAGAGAGCCTTCTGATCTGAGAACATGTATATACCTAATTCAGTAATGCCTTATATTTTTCTGTACAAGCCATAATTGTCTTTCATTAGAGTTCAGTGGTACATTGGAGCCAGTTCATACCATCTCATGAGCACTGGTAAGGAGCATCTTCTCCCAGCTCCACAATTAGTGAGTCACACAGGTAGTTTGAAATGGGCCACAGTGGTGGTATTTATATCACAGAAATTGGCAAATGCTACAAATGAGGACTTTTCCATACCTACTACCTCTAAGAGCTAGTTATTAAATATTTACCAGCACATCATTTAGATTTATTACTAGATGTATCAGGTTTTATAATGATACGTAAATATGTTTTTATTCTTTAAAAATTAAAGTGTAATATACATACAGTTAAATTTCCATCAATATATTTTCCTTAGTTAAGGAAATTTAAGTTTTAATTAGTTAAAAATATATTAAACTTAGTTAAAAATTTTTCCTCACTTTTTAAAAGATTTTTATTTTTTCTATCATAGTTGATTTATGGTATTCTGTCCATTTCTGCTGTACAGCAAAGTGACCCAGTCATACATACACGCACACACATATACATACATATATATATGTATACATTCTTTTTCTCATATTATCCTCCATCATATTCCATCCACAAGTGACTAGACGTAGTTTCCTGTGCTATACAGCAGGATCTCATTGCTTATCCACTCCAAATGCAATAATTTGCATCTACTAACCCCAAACTCCCAGTCCATCCCACTCTCTCCCCATCCCACTTAGCAACCACAAGTCTGTTCTCCAAGTCCATGAGTTTGTTTCTTTTCTGTAGATAGGTTCCTTTGTATCATATTAGATTCCAGATATAAGCGATATAATATGGTATTTTTCTTTCTCTTTCTGACCTACTTCACTTGGTATGAGGGTCTCGTTCCATCCATGTTGCTGCAAATGGCATTATTTTGTTCTTTTTATGGATGAGTAGTATTCTATAATGTATATATACCACATCTTCTTAATCCATTCATCCGCTGTTGGACTTTTAGGTTGTCTTGGCTATTGTGAGTAGTGCTGCAGCGAACATAGGGGAGCAGGTATCTTTTTAAATGAAATTTTTGTCTGGATATAGGCCCAGGAGTGGGATTGCTGGGTCATATGGTAGTTCTCTACTTAGTTTTCTGAGGTACCCCCATACAGTTTTCCATAGTGGTTGTACCCATTTACATTCCTATCAACAGTAAAGGAGGGTACCCTTTTCTCCACACCCTCTCCAGCATTTGTTATTTGTGGACTTTTTAATGATGGCCATTCTGACCCGTGTGAGGTGTGATCTCGTGGTAGTTTTGATTTGCATTTCTCTAATAATTAGTGATGTTGAGCATTTTTTCATGTGCCTGTTGGCCATCTATATATCTTCTTTGGAGAAATATCTGTTCAGGTCTTCTGCCCATTTTTCAGTTGGGTTGTTGGTTTTTTTTGCTGTTGAGATTTATAAATTGTTTGTGTATTTTAGACATTAAGCCCTTGTTGGTTACATTGTTTGAGACTCTTTTCTCCCATTCCATAGATTGTATTTATTTATTTTTTTATGGTTTCCTTTCCTGTGTAAAAGCTTGTCAGTTTCATTAGGTCCCATTAGTTTATTTTTGTTTTTATTTATGTTGCCTTGGGAGACTGACCCAAGGAAACATTTTTACGGTTGATGTCAGAGAATGTTTTGCCTATGTTCTGTTCTATGAGTTTGATGGTGTCTTGTCTTATGTTTAGGTCTTTAAGGCATTTTGAGTTTATTTTTGTGCATGGTGTGAGGGTTTGTTCTAGTTTCTTCCTCACTTTTAATTGGGTTATTTATCTCATTATTATGGAGTTTTTGAGAGTTATTTATGCTTTTTTTTTTTTTTTTTTTTTTTTTTTTTTTTTTTTTTTTTTTTTTTTGTTTTTTTTTGTTTTTTTTTTTTTTTTTTTTTTTTTTTTTTTTGCTTTTTAGGACTGCACCCATGACATGTGGAAGTTCCCAAGCTAGGGGTCGAATCGAAGCTACAGCTGCTGGCCTGTGCCACAGCCACAGCCACCTGGGATCTGAGCTGCCTCTGCGACCTACACCACAGCTGATGGCAATGCCAGGTCCTTAACCCACTGAGCGAGGTCAGAGTCGAACCCTCATCTTCATGGATACTAGTTGGATTCATTTCTGCTGCACCACAATGGGAACCCTCTTTATGCATTCTTTATACAAGCTATTTATCAGATATATGAGTGCAAGTATGTCTCCAAGTGTCTGTCTTGTCCTTTCATTTTCTTAACATTATCTTTTGAAGCACAGACATTCTTAATTTTGATAAAGTCCAGTTTATAATTTTTTCCTTTATGAGTGCTATGGTCTAGATACTTATATATCCCCACAATTCATATGTTGAAATCCTAAAGCCCAGTGTAATGGTATTAGAAGGTAGGACCTTTGTGAGGTGATTAGGAAATGAGAGTGGAGCCCTCATGAAGGGTTAGAGCCCTTATGAAAGAGGCTTCATAGAGCTTCCTGGTCTCCCCCACCGTGCACATGGAAAAAGGTCCTCACCTGACCATGCTGGCACCATAATTTCAGACTTCCAGCCTTTAGAACTGTGATAAATAAACTTCTTCTGTTTATAAGCTACCCTGTCTGTGGTACTTGTTACAGCAACCTGAAGAGACTAAAACAATGGGTCATTCTTTTGACATCATATCTAAGAAATCATTGCCTAAACCAAGGTCATAAACCCTTTCCTTTATGATTTATTCCAAAATTTTAGTAATTTTGGTTTGCCTTTAGGTTTATGATCCATTTTGTATAGGGTGTGCTATACTGAGGTTTCCTTTTTTGCATTTAGATATCCAATTGTTCCAATTGTTCAATTTGTTGTGAATACAATTATTTCTTCATTGAATTGACTTAGAATTTTTGTCACAAATCAATTCACCATCCTGGAGAAATGAAAACATATGTCTATGCACAAAAAAAAAAGTGTATATAAATGTTCATAACAGCATTATTCATTATAGCCAAAAAGTGGAAATGCCCATCACCTGATGAATGGATAAACAAATGTGGTATATCCATATAATGGAATATTATTTGACCATTAAAAATGAAGTTCTTATACATACTAGAGCATATATAAATCTTGAAAAAAATGTGTTAAGTGAATGAAAACATTTACAAAAAATCACATATTGTATGATTCCATTTATATGAAATGTCAATAATGGACAAATCTTTGATTTGCTAGTAGTTGCCTAGGGCTGATAGTGGGTGAGGAGAATGGGGATGACTGCTAAAGGTATGGATATTTTTGGGGGTGATCATAATGTTATAAAATTAATTATGATGATGGTTGCACAACTCTGAATATATTAAAAACTATCAAATAGATTTTTGACTTTAAATGAGTGAATTATATGGTATGTGAATTATATCCTAATTATACTGTTATGAAAAGTCAGTTGACCGAGAACAAGTCAATAGATGATGTATTTGTGAGTTTTTTCCTGAACTTCATTTTGCTGCAAGTATATAAAAATAAAATCTATTTAAAAATCAGTATATCTAGAAGCATTGCTAAATTCATTAATAGTTATCTGTATATTCTTTTGGATTTTCTGCATACCTAATCATGTCATCTGTAGATAATGGTACTTAGTTTCTTGTTTACCAATCCTTTTATTTTTGGTTATTTTTCTTGCCTATTACACTGGCTAAGACTTCCATTATAATGCTAATTAGAAGTAGTAGTAGTTGACATCCACGTCAGTTCCCTAATTTCAGAGTACACTATCAGTATTTCAAAAATAAGTGTAACGTTAGGGTCACTGAAGAAATCAAAGAGGAAATCAGTGTCTAGAGAAAAATGAAAACAGGGGAGTTCCACTGCTGTGGTGCAGTGGGTTAAGGATCTGGCTTGACTCTGTCGGGGCAACAGTTGGATCCCTGGCCTGGCGCATTAGGTCAAGGATCTGGAGTTGCTACAGTTCTGGCATTGATTACAGCTCTAGCTTGGATTCAGTGACTGGCCTGGGAACTTACACATGCCATGGATGCAGCTGAAAAAGAAAAAAAAAAAAAAATGAAAACACACTGATCCAAAATCTATGGGATGGAACAAAAATAGTTCTAAGAGGGATATAGCAATACAAATTTACCTCAGTAAATAAGAAAAATCTCAAATAAACAACCTCACATTATATCTAAAGCAACTAGAGAAAGAAGAACAAACAAAACCCAAAGTTGGTAGAAGGAAAGAAATCATAAAAACCAGATCAGAAATAAGTGAACTGGAAACAAAACTATAGAAAAGATCAATGAATCTAAAAGCTCATACTTTGGAAAGATCAACAAACTTGATAAATACTTATCCAGACTCATAAAGAAAAGAAGGGAGAGGGCTGCAATCAATAAAATTAGAAATAAAAAAGGAGAAATTACAGTGGACACCACAGAAATGCAAAGGATCAAAAGAGACTACTACAAGCATCTATATGCAAATAAAATGGACAGCCTAGAAGAAATGGACAAATTCTTAGAAAGGTACACTCTACCAGGAAGAAATAGAAAAGATGAATGGACCAGTCACAAGTACTGAACTTGAAACTGTAATTTAAAAACTTCCGAAAAACAAAAGTCCAGGACTGGATGGCTCGACAGGTGAATTCTATCAAACATTTAGAGAAGAGTTAACACTTATCTTTCTGAAACTATTCCAAACACTTGCAGAGAAAGAACACCCCCAAACTCCTTCTCTGAGACCACCATCACCCTGATAACAAAACCAAAGATACCACACACACAAAAAAATTGCAGGCCAGTATCACTGATGAACATATATGCAAAAGCCCCCAACAAATCACTAGCAAACCGAATCCAACAATACATTAAAAGGATCATACACCATGATCAAGTGTGATGAACAGATCTTTCATTATCTGCAGATCAATCCATGTGATACAACTCATTAACAAACTGAAGAATAAAAACTATATGATCATCTTAATAGATGCAGAAAAAGCGTCTGACAAAACCAATATCCATTTATGATAAAAACCCCTCCAGAAAGTGGACATAATGGGAATCTGCCTCGACATAATAAAGACCATATGTAATAAACCCACAGCTAACATTATTCTCAACAATGAAAAGCTGAAAGAATTTCTGTAAGATCAGGAATAAGACAAGGATGTCCACTCCTACCACTTTTATTCAACATAGTTTTGGAAGCCTAGCCACAATAATCAAGTAAGAAAAAGAAATAAAAGGGATCCAAATTGGAAAGAAGTAATCTGTCGCTATTTGCAGATGACATGATGCTATACACAGAAAAACCTAAAGATGCTATCAGAAAACTACTAGCTCATCAATGAATTTGGTAAAGTTGCAGGATATGAAATTAATACACAGAAATCTCTCTCATTTCTATACACTAACAGTGAAGATCAGAAAGGGAAATGAAGGAAATAATTCCATTTACCATCACATTGAAAAGAAAATATCTAGGAGGCTTTTTTTTTTTTAGAGCCATGTTTTAGAGTGAGTTTGAAGTCAGCAGTTGTCTCTATGAATCATTTCAATGTAGAGGTCCTTCTTAAGTGAGAAATATAAATTTAAGAGTTAATTTTATTCACTTTCTTTATATCTGTGGCACATAAGAATTCCTGGTAAGAAACCTTTTATCTAGGCTGGAGACAGACCTTTAAATGATACTTATTCCAGAATGTATGGTCGCCTGGTTATCATGGGACATCTGGTATTTGTTGAAAGACAGAGTACAGCAATAAGCTTCAGAAACAAGCTTATGTTATTTTTTAAAATAACTTAGTTAAATTTTACGATAATGTTGTAACATAGCAGCAAAGAACTATTTGGGAGGTGAGTTTTAGATATTAAACACTAACCTCAATACGCAAAACTAGAATATGAATCAAAACAATCTTTCTCTTTAAAATTACCCTCATTTTACCAAATATAGCCAAACTAGGATTGTAGAAAGTATACTCCAAGTGAAAAACAATTTTTTTTGTCTTTTTAGGGCTGCACCCATGGCACATGGAGGTTCCCAGGCAAGAGGTCAAATTAGAGCTGTAGCCACCAGCCTATGCCACAGCAACGCCAGATCCAAGTTGAGTCTGTGACCTACACCACAGCTCATGGCAAAGCTAGATCCTCAACCTACTGAATGAGGCCAGGGACCAAACCTGAGCCCTCATGGATTCTAGTCAGGCTCATTATCGTTGAGCCTCAATGGGAACTCCCCTTTAATTATACTTAGGATATTTGTAAAAAAAAGAAAAATACAAAGAAAAGTTGAAAAATACCCGGTCAAATAGAATCATAGATTGTTGTTTAACATTACTTATCCATTTCACCAAAGTAACAAAGGATTTTAAAAGCAAGTACAGGATTGGATTAAAACGGTAGAATAGAAGGACTGGAGCACAACTTCTCTCCCAAATAACAGCAAAACTACAACCAAATGTCGAGCAACCTTCAAACAAATGGACTGTAAACTTCCAAAAAAGATACTCTGCTCCAGAAGACAAAGCAGAGATCACATCAAGAGGTAGGAGGGGCGATTACGCGATAGAAGCAACCCCATACCTCCCGGGTGGGAAGCCCCACAGACTGGAAAGTAACTGCATCACAGAGACTCAGCTACAGGACTGAGAGTTCTGAGCCTCACGTCAAATCCCCATGCCTGGAGATCGGGCACAGGGAGAAAGAGCCCCCGGAGCATCTGGCATTGAAGGCCACCGGGGCTTGTGTACAAGAGCTCCACAGGACTGGGGGAAACAGAGACGCCCTTCTTGAAAGGCACACACAGACATTCACGTGCACTGGGTCTCAGGGCAAAAAAGTCTCCACAGGAATCCGGGTGGAACCTGACTGCAATTCCTGGAGGATCTCCTGGGAAAACAGGGGTGACTGTGCCCTGTTGTGGGGGAAGGGCATTGGAGGTGAAGCTCGCGGGGACATTCAGCAGCCTGCATTTCTCTGGAGGTGGCCATTTATGGGAAAATCTGGTCCCTCCCATCAGCGCTGAGAAGCCCCAGGCCAAACAACAATTCAGGTGGGATCTCAGCCCCACCCATCAGAAAACAGGCTGCCTAAAGACCCCTCAGGCACACAGCCAGTCTCTAATCTCATCCAGAGACAAAGCCCCATC
This sequence comes from Catagonus wagneri, assembly GCA_004024745.2. Classification (NCBI taxonomy): domain Eukaryota; kingdom Metazoa; phylum Chordata; class Mammalia; order Artiodactyla; family Tayassuidae; genus Catagonus; species Catagonus wagneri. The sequence continues at coordinate 11,054,959 of PVHT021183527.1, read as the reverse complement.
CATCAGAGGGATAGGAATCAACCCCACCTACCAGTGGGCAGGCATCACTCCCTCCCATCAGGACTCCTACAGCAAGCCCCCTCCATACCAACTTTAGCCACTGGGGAGGCAAACAACAGAACTAAGAGAGGCTACAACTCTATTGTTGGCAAAAAGCTCACCACACCAAAAACCTACAAAAATGAAAAGACAGAAAACTATAACACAGATAAGGGAGAAAGAAAAAGCCCAGAAAAACAGCTCAGTGATGAGGAGATTATCAGTTCCCAGAAAGAGACTTACTGTTGATGCTGAAGATGATGCAAGAAATTGGAAATAGACTGGAGGCAAAGATTGATCATTTAGAGGAAACACTGAGCAAAGAAATACAAGCTGTAAAAATTAAACAAGAAGAGATGCAAAATATAATAACTGAAATAAAAAATTCCTTAGTAGCAGCCAACAGTAGAATACAGGAGGCAGAAGAAAGAATCAGCGAGGTGGAGGACAGATTAGTGGAAATCACTAATGTGGAAGAGAAAAAAGATAAAAGATTGAAAGGAAATGAGCAGAGTCTCAGAGAACTCTGGGATAATCTTAAATGCTCCCATATCTGCATTATAGGGGTGCCAGAGGGAGAAGAAAGAGAGAAGGGGACAGAAAAAATATTTGATGAGATAATAGCCAAAAACTTCCCTAATATGGGAAAGGAACGACTCATTCAAATTCAGGAAGCGCAACGAGTACCATATAAAATAACTCCAAGGAGGAACACCCCGAGACACATATTAATCAAAATGACCAAAATTAAAGACAAAGAGAAAATTTTGAAAGCAGCTAGGGAAACGAAACAAATGACATACAAGGGAACCCCAATAAGGTTATCAGCAGAGTTTTCAGCTGAAACTCTGCAGGCCAGAAGGGAGTGGCATGATATACTTAACGTGATGAAAGAGAAAAACTTCCAACCAAGATTGTTTTACCCTGCAAGTCTCTCATTCAGATTTGAAGGAGAGATCAAAACTTTTACAGAGAAGCAAAAGCTAAGACAGTTCTGCAACGCTAAACCAGCTTTACAACAAATCCTAAAGGAACTTCTCTAGGCAGAAAAGAAAAGGCCACAACCAGAAACAAAAACACCACAAATGACAAGGCTCACCAGTAAAGGCATATATACAGTAAAGATACTAAATCATCCATGCACAATTATGCTACCAAAATCAGAAATCATGAGAAGAGAGCACAAATGCAGGTCACTGGAGAA
>PVHT021183527.1:10945607-11052716 GCA_004024745.2 Catagonus wagneri | reverse complement strand
AACTCAAAATGGATTAAAGATCTGGATATAAGACCTGATACTATAAAACTCTTAGAGGAAAACATAGGCCAAACACTCTCTGACATAAATGATAGCAACATCTTCTCAGATCCATGTGTCAGAGTAAGGACAATAAAAAGAGAAATAAACAAATGGGACTTAATTAAACTTCAAAGTTTCTGCACAGCAAAGGAAACCCAAAACAAAAAGAAAAGACAACCCACAGAATGGGAGGAAATATTTGCAAATGATTCAACTGACAAGGGATTAATCTCCAAAATTTACAAACAGCTCCTACATCTCAACACCAAAGAAAGAAACAACCCCATCCAAAAATGGGCAGAGGATCTAGGCAGACAATTCTCCAAAGAAGACATGCAGATGGCAAATAAACACATGAAAAGATGTTCAGCATTGCTCCTTATTAGAGAAATGCAAATCAAAACCACTATGAGGTACCACCTTACACCAGCCAGAATGGCCATCATCAAAAAGTCTACAAACAATAAGTGCTGGAGAGGGTGTGGAGAAAAAGGATCCCTATTACACTGTTGGTGAGAATGCAAATTGGTGCAGCCATTGTGGAAAACAGTATGGAGATTCCTCAGAAAACTAAAAATAGGAGTTCCCTTCGTGGCTCGGTGGTTAACGAATCCGACTAAGAACCATGAGGTTGCGGGTTCGATCCCTGGCCTTGCTCAGTGGGTTAAGGAACCAGCGTTGCCGTGAGCTGTGGTATATAGGTTGCAGACGCGGCTTGGATCCCGCGTTGCTGTGGCTGTGGCGAAGGCCAGCGGCTACAGCTCCGGCCTGTTAGACCCCTTGCCTGGGAACCTCCATATGCTGCAGGTGCGGCTCTACATAAAGGCAAAAAGACAAAAAAAAAAAAAGAAAAGAAAACTCAAAATAGAATTACCATTTGATCCAGCAATCCCACTCTTGGGTATCTATCCAGAGGAAACCATGACTCGAAAAGACACATGTACTCCAGTGTTCATTGCAGCACTCTATGCAAGAGCCAGGTCATGGAAACAACCTAAATGCCCATCGACAGAGCAGTGGATAGGGAAGATATGGTACATACACACAATGGAATATTACTCAGCCATTGAAAGGAATGAATTACCAACATTTATAGCAACATGGATGGACTTAGAAATTATCATGCGAATTGAAACCAGTCAGACAATTAGACAGCAACACCCAGTGCTAACACTTACATGTGGAAACTAAAAAGACACAGTGAACCTCTTTGCAGAACAGACAATGACTCACAGACTTTGGAAAACCTTGGTTTTTCAAATAAGACAATCTGGGGGATGGGGGGATGCACTGTGGGTTTGGGATACAAAATCTGTCAAATTGGCTTGTGATAATTTATGTACACCTATAATTGAAATAAAATCCATTAAGATAAATAAATAAATAAATAAATATAATGTTATGTAGACACCTATTAAAAAAATTAGAAAAGTGAAAAAAAAAGCAAATACAAATTAAAGGCAAGGAAATTCACATAATCTGTTATCAAAACAGCATTTTAAGAAAACCTTCTTTAATGCAGAGACAGAATCCAAATTAAAGTTTTGCACTAACTTACTTTTAAAATTAGTTTACTCAGTTAAATTTAATTTTTAACTTAGTCCTGACCATGCACAAAATTCTTTTTTCAGTGTCCACTTCCCACACACCTTGTATCACTTTCTGTATCCATACTAGTCTGTCACTTATTTTTTTTTATCCAGAACAACAAGCTACAAGACAGACTATCTTTCTTTTTCCTTAATAAAATGCAATTCCATTCCTCGTTCCTTCTTTACTGAAAACACACACATCCTACTTTTCTAAAGCAACCATGGACTGTTTTATAATTTCTAAAAATGTGTTTTTCTTATAGAGACCCTTTCAGGGTGGCACTGAATATACTGATTAGCAGTCTTAAATGACTTTAGTTTCTCTGTTTAGTAACTGAAGTCTCAGGATCTCATTTGACTTCTATTAAACCTAGGTACAATAAGGTATTATACTTGATAACTTTAAAAACATGTCTATATTAGTTAGAATAACAAACTTTACCTTTAATACAAGATACTAATTTAATACTGAGTATTTCCCAGCTCACGTGAACCTAAAGTTAATTCTGGCCAGTTAGTTCCCTTTCATATTTTGATAATTTATATATTTGCTTAATTTCCTTCAAGTTAATTAAGTAGGGCTCATTTACATTTAATTTTTAATAATACCATCCCAAAGTTAAGACGTAGATAATGCACAAACTCATAGACATACACAGAGATCGTATAGCTTCACTTTTTAACTTAGTCATGAATCAAATATTACAAATAGAACTCACTAGTTTATAAATAAATTTATAAAACACTTCTTTCTCCATCTGTTTTTGCACTGTCTAGATTTAGGGTGGTATCTTACAAATAGCCTCTGTAAGCCTGAACATAAAACGGGCTGGATTTTCTTCGGTTTTTGTATTATTTCTCTGATTTTATCATAAATATTTTTAATGAGGACTTCTTTATCCCTTCTATTAGTCAAGAAATGAAGTGGCTTCTCCTGTGTCTATCTGGGGAGCCTACCTGATAAGTTCCAATTAGGGTCCAGGCGAGGGACAGCTAGAGTTCCAACAGGATTGTTAGTGGGGTCTTGAGTATGTGGGGTGTCTGCATGGGGTTGGGCTGCCAGCCAAATTTGTTCCCTTTCTTCGGCGGAGAGAATAGAGCTAAGGATAACATAGGTATCTTGCCAGGTTAGATTATAAAAGTGGATAAGATATTGGAATTCTTTTGTGTAAGTGGCTGGGTCCACAGTAAAAGAACGTAAGCGCTTTTCTGTTTGGAATAAATCTCCCAGGGAAAAGAGTATGTGAACTCTGACTATTCCCCTGCAACCTCTCTTGGGGGAGGATTATAGCTTGAGACCTGGTTAAAAGGGGGGAATAAAAGGTGTTGTTATTTTGAGAAGAGTTACCACTTTTGGGATGAGAATTGGGACTCTGGGGGCATGGAAGGGGAGGATAAATAGAGGGACAAATAATGGGGAAGAAGAAGGTGTGGGGGCTACAGGGGTGGGAGGATAATGGGGAAGAGGGCTGTTGGAGCAAGGGGTCTTCCTGATGAGAGCTGATGGGGGAGCTGAGACATCTATAGGGTCAAAGTCTGAGGTGTCAGATAGATAAGGGGGGGATGTTTCTGTCTTAGTTTGTGCGGAGAGTGAGATGAGAGGAGGGGGTCGTTTGTTTAGTAAAGAATCTGGTATGAGTTATAGTCAGAAAAAAGAGAGGTTTGGGATTTTAGATAAAGGATTGAAGATGTGGAACTTCTGACCATTTCCCATTATGTTGAAGAAAATTTTTATTTTATTTTAATTTTTCCTTTATAGCTGGTTTACAGATTTCTGTCAATTTTCCAATTGCACAGCATGGTGACCCGGTTACATGTACATGTATGGATTCATCACGAGTGATTAGACATTGTTCCCAGTGGTGTACAGCCGTATCTCCTTGCTTTTTTATCCCAGAGGCAATAGCCCCAGATTCCCATACCATCCCACTCCCTCCCCCATCCTCTTGGCAACCACACGTCTGTTGTGTTGGAGAAAATTTTTAAGATTGCTTTGAGGAGTTCCTGTCTTGGATCAGTGGTTAATGAATCTGACTAGGAACCATGAGGTTGCAGGTTCGATCCCTCGCATCACTCAGTGGCTTAAGGATCCAGTGTTGCTGTGAACTGTGGTATAGGTTGCAAACATGACTTGGATCCCGCGTTGCTGTGGCTGTGATGTAGGCCAGCAGCTACAGCTCCAATTAGACCCCTAGCCTGGGAATCTGCATATGCCGCGGGTGCGGCCCTAGAAAAGGCAAAAGACAAAAAAAAAAAAAAAAAAAGGTTGCTTTGAATTTGGAAATCAAATGTACCATTTTAAAAATAGAGACACTTGTGCTTAATATCTGGGCAGAGTCCCAGGGTGGAAAGGTTGTGAAGAAGACACCCGAGAGGTGTATCGCGTGGGCGGTGAGAGGAGGAGGAGCCCATAGTGTTAAGGTTTGAAGTAAAGGATTAAAGTGAAGGAGTGAAGGTTTTGGAGTAAAGGATTAAAAGCCCACTTAGGCGCTTGGAGAGACATCCCCCTGAGAAGGCCTAGGATCTGAATGAGAAAAGCCACCTGGATGTTCAGAGGGACATCCCCTGAGAAGTCTAGGATCTGAATGTGAATGAGGCCCTTCTCTGATCAGGAAACATCTTTCCAGAGGAGTAGGAGTGTGCGAATGGCCCCTGGGGCCAGATGAACAAGATCCATCTCTGACCATGCATGAGAGAGAGAAGGGGGGTACCCCAACAATTTATTCACCTTCTACTCATTGTAAGTTGGAGGCCGGTGTGAGCGTGGCAGGAATTATTGGAGGGCGCTTGCAATTTCAGAGCTCAGTCAGCCAAAAGTGAGGAAAAATGAGTTATGGAAGACTGGGTTAGGGTGAGGGGGGGTCTATTTGTCCATCTCTGACCGTCTGCCTCACAGGAAATTCCTGGAGAGGTACTTCTTAGCTACTGGCAGCTCAGTATAAACCCCCAACTAGGTCTTTTGGCCCAGCTGAGCCAAAAAGACTGCTAAGGCTTTGTGAAGTTACCAAGGGATATTAACAGAACCGCAGATTGGGACTCCATGCTCACTCCATGTCTTGGGACACGTCTCATTCACACATAGACACTCTTAGGGTGGAGAGGGAGAAGAGGTTAGAAGGGGTGGGTGGGGGAGTCTTACACCCTTTTGGGCTGAAACTATTTGCCTGTAGGACTTAGAGGGACCTTCAGAACACCCTAGAGAGTAGCCCTGGCTGGTGTCTTCAAATGTCCCTTCAAGCCTGGGAGTGTTTGTGGATGCAGAGGGATTGAAATGGAGGGCCAGGTAACCCTCTGGGGTTTCAGAACCAAAAATGCTAGGCCACGGGGAGGAAGGAGGCAGAGGCTGGAGCTATGAAATTGCAAGCAGAGTTTATTGACTGACAGAGTGGTCACGAGCTCTGAACAAACCAGACTCAGGCTCCCCCACCACAGGGGGAGTGCTTGGTTTTTTATAGACAGTGGTCATTTTGTTGAGCCAGGTAGTCTGTGACCTTGGGGCAGTCTTTGTCTTTGGGAACTCATTCATTACGTGGGCCTGTTGGATAAGAAGGAGTCTGCAAGTCTGGATTCAGCTGGGCTATGCTGATTTTTTTGTCCTTTTAGGCCTTATTTCATTTTCCACCTAAAAAACCTTACCTAAGGAGATAAAAGATTTGTACTCTGAAAACTATAAGATGCTGTTGAAAGAAATTGAAGATGACACAAACAGATAGGAAGATATACCATGGTTTTGGATCAGAAGAATCAATATTGTCAAAATGACTATACCACCCAAGGAAATCTACAGATTCAACACAATCCCTATCAAATCATCAATGGCATTTTTCACAAAACTCAAACAAAAATTTTTTAAATTTGTATGGAAACACGAAAGAGCCTGAATAGCCAAAGCAATCCTGAGAAAGAAAAATGCCCTGGGGGGAGTTCCCATTGTGGCTCAGAAGTAACAAATCCAACTAGTGTCCATGAGGACACAGGTTCAATCCCTGGCCTGTCTCAGTGGGTTAAGGATCTGGCGTTGCCATGAGCTGTGGTGTAGGTCACAGATGCAGCTCAGATTTGGCATTGCTGTGACTGTGACGTAGACTGGTGGCTACAGCTCCAGTTCTACCCCTAACCTGGGAACTTCCATATGCCGCAAGTGGCCTAAAAAGCTAAAAAAAGGAAAAAAAATGCCCTGGGAACTTATACATGCTATAGGCATGGCCAAAAAAAAAAAGGTGTTGCATTTTCATACCTATTTTTATTATTCTATTGAAATTATCTGATTTTCTTTTGTTTAATGTAGCCAATTCTATTGCTTTCTTTGAATGTTAAACTAACTTTGAATTCCTGTAGTAAATAGCGTGTAGCTGTGATGTATTTTTTTATTATCTCTGGATTTGAATAGCTGTATTTTCTTTAGAACTTTTTGATTTTATCTTCAAAATAAAGAGACCACTGGCTTGTAATTTTCCTTTTTGTAAATCTTCTTGTTAGTTATTCTGATAACACAAAACAAGTTGAGAATGGTCTCTCATTTTCTGTTTTCTTTGAAGAGTTTGTGTATGATGCCTTTTTTTTTTCTCTAAATATTTGGAAGAGTTCACTGTGGAAGCCAACTGAGCATGGAGTTTTACTTTGTTTTGTTTTCACATGAAGTTTTAAAGTATGAATTAAACTTATTTTCCAGGTATAAGATTATTCACATTTTCTATTTATTCTTCAGTGATTTTTTTTTTCTTTATCTGTTGCCCCTGTGGCATATGGAAGTTCCTGGGCCAGGGATCGAATCTGAACCAGAACTGTGACCTATGCCACAGCAATACCAGTTCCTTAATCCACTGTGCTGGGCTAGGTATCAAATCGATGCCTCCACAGACACAAGCTGGATCATTAGCCCACTGTGCCATGGTGGGAACTCCTATTACTCTGTGATTTTTTAAAAAATAAATTCTATTTTTATTTTAATTTGTCCATTTCATTAAAGTTATCAAATTTATTGTTCTAAAATTATTCATAATATCCTCATATTATCTTTTATGTGTCTATAGGATCTGTGAAAAAGAAATATCCCTCTCTCAAACCTGGTATTGTAATTCATGTTTTTTTTCTCTGTTACTTTCTTTGAGGAGTCTTAGATTATTAATCTTGTTGACCTCTATTTCTAGTTAATTGATTTCCAACATTATCTTTATTATTTCCTACTTTTTCTTTTCATTTAATTTGCCATTCTTCTTTTTGCTTCTTGAGATGGATATTAGATTATGATTTTTGAAAGAGTTTTTCTACTAAATGCATTTCATGGTGTAAATTTCCTCTAAACAGATTTCCAACGTCATATTTTTACTTTTTGTACATAAATATTATACTCTAACATATTAATTCTAGTTTTTATGTGGAAAAGATCAAAACAGCCACATTAATTAGGAAATGAGAGTTTTGCTGACTATATATAGTACCTTTTCTTTTCATATAGCTATTTTGATTAAGATAGTATAGTATTGCTACATCAATTTGTTGATAGATTTTTGAATGGATCAAGGCATTCATGAGATCATTTAGTTTATAACATTTTCTAATTTGTTATGATTTTGTCTTTTATTTATAGGTTATTTAGAAATTTATTGCTTTATTTCCAAACATTTGGGAATTTTCTAAATATCTTTTTGTTATTGATTTCTAGTTTGATTTCTCTATTGTCAGAGGACATATTTTGTATTATTTTAATACTTTGAAGTTTTCTGAGATCTGATTTATGAACCAACACATGATGTATTTGGTAAATGTCTGATATGAACTTATCTCACAAAGATAAAACCAGACCCGGATAGTTTTATAGGCAAGTTCTATCAAAATTTTTTAAAAACCTATTTAATCATTTACAATAAACTCTTTCTAAAGAGAGAAAGGAAGAATTTGCTAATTAATTTTATAAAGCTTATGTAACTTTGATAATAAAACCAGCCAAGACAAAAATGAGAGAGGAAATTCATAGACCCAACTCATGTATGAATATAGATGTGTAATTCCTAATAAATTTAAAAAAACTGGATCCAGTAGTGTATAATTAAGATACTACACCCTGAAAATAGCAAGTTGGTATAAAAGTAAAAAGATATGTTACTCACTACATTACCAGATTAGAGATGAAAAACCGTATGATTATCTTAGTAGATGCAGAAAAGATATTTGATAAAATTCATTTTCCATTTGTGATCTTTAAAAGTTAATAGTAAACTAGAAGTAGAAGAGAACCTCCTTAACCTGATAAGATAAAATAAAGTGTATCTATCAAATCAAACCTGTAACAAATAGGACATCCAATATTGGGAACACTCACATTAAAATCAGAAAGTTGTGCCCAACTAAAATCAGAAGTTAGGCCCACTGTTACCTCTTTCATTCAACATTGTATTGAATGTCCAGTAACACAAACAGAAAAGAAATACATAGGCATTAAAAAGATGGAAATAAAACTCATTATTTGTAAAATTATTCCTGTTTCTACATTAAAGAAACACCAGGGTCTATACAGAATTTATAGAAAATAATAGTTTAACAGATATTTCAATATGACTGATATATTAAAGTCCATTACATTTCTTTACCTAATTAACAACTATAAAACAATGCAAAAAACAGCAGTGTAATTAGCAACAAAAACTAATATACTGAGCAATAAATGTAACACATCTCCTCTCTCCACCACTCCAAATTATAAACACTTTATTGAAGGTGATAAAAGACCAAATACAGATGGAAAGATGGCTCATGTTTATGGATTTAAAGACAATACCATAACAATACTGATTCCTTCCAAACTGATCTATAAATTTAACGTAACTTCAAAAAATTCAACTAACATATGATTCATATACACACACACACACTAGGGTCAGAATGGCCAAGACCAATAACTAGATGAATAAGAAGCTAGCCATACTATCTATCTATATATCATCTATATCTATATCTATATCTATATCTATATCTATATCTATATCTGTCTGTCTATCTGTCTATCTGTCTATAAAGACTTTTTATAAAGCTGCTTTGATTAAGATAGTGTACTATTGGTTCTGGTATAGACAAATTGGTGAATGGATCAGAATTGAGGGCTCAGAAACAAAGTACCCTTCTCTCTCCCTGTCTCTCTTTCTGTGTATTATGTATGTGTGTGTGTGACTCTTATACATGATGATATGACAGTACTAGAGGAAAAAAGGGACTTTAATAAAAGAAGTCTGAAAATTTTGTTACTTATATGGAAAAAATCAAATTGGAATTCTGTCTCACATCTTACAGCAGTTCCTAGTGGATTAAGAACTTAAATATCAAAAGCAAAATTTTAAAACTAGAAGAATATATATGAATGTCTTTTATGCTTATGTGAGTAATAATTTCTTAAACATTATATACAAAGTACTAATGACAAAATTAATTATGATATCTATCACCTCAAAATTAAGAATTGCTGCTCGTGTGTAATAGCTTAAGGAAAATGAAAAGGCAAGCACTAGAGGATTTTTACCATACACATAACAAAGGACTAGCATTTAAAATATCTAAAGAACCACTGTAAATCAGTAAGAAAAAGACAAACAATAGGAAAAAATGATCTGCTTACTTCGTTAACATTTAGAGAAATGAAAATCAAGACCACAGTGGCATACCGCTCACTCATTTTATGTCTATCCAATTGAGAAAAAATAAAAGTCTGATAGAACCAAGCATTGGAAAGAACATGGATCAATTAGATAATACACTGAAAGGAGTGGGTGGGAGCAAAAATTTACTATATTCTAAGCATGTTATGGAGTTGCATATTTGAAAAAAAATATAACCCAGAAATTCCATTCAGAGAACTTCTTGCATATATATAGTTTGCTACAAGCCATCTTAAGAGAATTATTCCAGTCTGTAAAAAGTTGTGATCTAGTTTTCAGCTCTGAAGATGTTTTTCTATCCAAAATACGTCTAGCCAGCGTTCCTGATTCACATCAGTTGTATCCTCAGATTGTAACTACACCATAGATAAGAAAGTTCATCAAAAAAAAAAATGTGTTATTTGGAGTTCCCATCGTGGTGCAGCAGTTAATGAATCTGACTAGGAATGATGAGGTCGAGGATTCAATCCCTGGCCTCACTCATTGGGTTAAGGATCCAGCGTTGCTGTGAGCTGTGATGTAGGCTGCTGATGCAGCTTGGATCCCACATTGCTGTGGCTGTAGCATAGGTCGGTGGCTGCAGCTCCGTTTAGACCCCTAGCCTGGGAACCTCCATATGCCACAAGTGCGGCCCTGGAAAAGACAAAAAAAAAAAAAAAGGGGGGGGGAATTATTTGATATCCTCAAAAAGGGCCTTTTGCTGAGGCTGAAATTAGGTAGGCAAGTAGTACTGGAATCAAATATGAATAGGTAATAGTAAATAATAACAGTATTAATGTGGTCACCATGATTTAGCACATACTATTTGTCAGGCTCTTGGTCTTTGTTTAATGATATTACTTCATTTGATCATCACAAAGCCTCTGATATAGGTACCGTTCTTTATCTCATTTTTCAGGTTGAGGATAGTGAGCCACTGGGAGTTTAATTTCCACAGCTTCATATATGTGTAAGTTGTGAAGCTGGGATTTAAGTGAAGACTCTCTGACTCTAGCATCTGTAATATGCAAATGTAGAAGCTGTTACCTGTTGGATGTAAAATCAATTTTTCTTAATTTTCAGAAAGAACAACTCTTATTTGTGGCTAAAGCAATGGTTTTGTTGTCTCCAAATGCATTTATTGTATGAAAGTACTAGTGTATATCTGTCTCCACTAATGAAAACCTAAAATTATATATTAGATTTGCAATAATTCAATAGCACTATCTTATAGATGAACAGCAACATATATATATAATTATCAGTGTGTTATATATATGTACACATACAACAATATGATCTGAAGACTCATTTAAAATTATGCTGAGAGAAGGACCTGGTGTCACCGTGAGCTGTGGTGTAGGTCGCAGACACGGCTAGGATCCCACGTTGCTGTAGCTGTGGCATAGGCCGGCAGCTGTAGCTCCAATTAGACCCCTAGCCGGGGAACCTCCATATGCTGCGGGTGCGGCCCTTGAAAAGACAAAAAAAATAATAATAATAGAAAAATAAAATAAAATAATGCTGAGAGAGATAATTGCCTTGTTTTTCTTTAGTTATAAGACTTTGTATCAAATAGACATACTGAAGAATGATTAAATATATTTTCAAAAATTTAGATGAAAGGTTATGAGCCCAGTTTAATTCAAACTTAATATTATTAAGAGTTGATTTAAGGTTATATCATATATCTGAACTGAGAAATTAATTGGTGTATGTTGTAACTTTTTGTTCTTTTGACACAAAGCAAATGAGCCCATTTATGTGTTGTCCAAGAGTTACTTGACATCTGCTAAAGATATATAGTAGAAAGGTCTGAGATAAAAGTTTAGTTACCTAGGATCTAATTCCAAATTGACAGTTTGTATGTGAACTCTAGTGGGTGTGATCTTGGGAAAGTTACTTAATCTAATTCTTAATTACTTCATGTGTCAAAAAGGCAGATAATAATAAGTACCTTGCTAAAATATTGAAGAAATAAATAATAAATGAAAGTGCCCATGATAGATTACCTAATGTAGAAATTCCATATTTTTGGGGGGGATGGGCAAGGTCAGTTACATTTCCTCAATCTGTAATAATACTAATAGCATTAACTGTATACTAGACAGTCTTTTAAGTGTGTTATATGCTATATTTATATTAATTCATGACAACTTTATAAGGTAGACATAAATACATTAAATAATTTGTCTCAGGGTACTCACCTAAAAAATGGGGAAGTCTCATAGGGAACTATATTCAATGTCCTATGATAAACGACAATGGGAAAGAATGCTAAAGAAAAGAATGTAGGGACTTCCCACTGTGGCACAACAGTTTAAGGATCCAGTGTTGTCTCTGCAGCTATGGTGTAGGTCACAGCTGTAGCTGATCTGATCCCTGGCCTGGGAAATTCCATAAGCTGTGTGTGTGGCCAAAAAGAAAAGAGAGACAGAGAGAGCATGTGCGTGTGTGTGTGTATAACTGAGGCACTTTCGTACACAGCGGAAGTTAACATAGCACTGTAAATCAACTATACATCAATTACATTTAAAAAAAAATGGAAAGAAATGGGGAGGTCTTGATTGGAATCTCAGCAGTCTGGTTCCAGAACCTATGGGGATTTTTTTGTTTGTTTATTCTCTTTTCTTTTTAGGGCCACACCTGCAGCATACAGACATTCCCAGCCTAGGGGTCGAATTGGAGCTGTAGCTATTGGCCTACACCATGGCCACGGCAATGCCAGATCTGAGCTGCATCTGTGACCACACCATAGCTCATGGCAATGCTGGATCCTTAACCCACTGAGTTAGACCAGAGATCAAACCCATATCCTTGTGGACACTATGTCAGGTTCTTAACCCACTGAGACAGAACCCCCACTCCAAAACCTTGTTTTTTTGTTTTTTGTCTTTTTGCCTTTTATCTAGAGCTGTACCTGTGGCATATGGAGGTTCCCAGGCTAGGGGTCTAACAGGAGCTGTAGCCGCCGGCCTTCGCCACAGCCACAGCAACGCGGGATCCGAGCCACGTCTGCAACCTACACCACAGCTCACGGCAACGCCGGATCCTTGACCCACTGAGCAAGGCCAGGGATCGAACCCGCAACCTCATCATTTTTAGTCAGATTCGTTAACCACTGAGCCACAAAGGGAACTCCCTCCAGAACCTTGTTTTTAACCACTGCCCTATTCTGCCTTTCTAAAGAAAGGTTGTAGTCTATATTTATTGTTGCCTGTTATGCTAATAAACAATCACAAAACCTCAGGGGACATAGAACAGTAGTATTTATTGATCATATGTTGAAATTGTTAAGCAACTCTTTTTTTTTTTTTTTTCGTCTTTTTGCCTTTATGTAGAGCCGCACCGGTGGCATATGGAGGTTCCCAGGCTAGGGGTCTAACAGGAGCTGTAGCTGCCGGCCTTTGCCACAGCCACAGCAACGCGGGATCTGAGCCGCGTCTGCAACCTACACCACAGCTCATGGCAACGCCGGATCCTTAACCCACTGAGCAAGGCCAGGGATTGAACCCGCAACCTCATGGTTCCTAGTCGGATTCGTTAACCACTGAGCCACGAAGGGAACTCCGTTAAGCAACTCTTTTGACCTTGGCTGGGCTCCCTAACATGACTGGAGTTTGACTTGCTGTGGGCTTTGAATGGAAGTGTGAAGTTTGCTTCTGCTCCAAGTATCTCTTGTCCTACAGTAGACTAGTCCGAGAATGTTCTCAGGTTGAATGGCAGAAGCCAAAGAGCAAAATGGGAACACACTTGCTTTTTCAAGCTTCTGCTGTGTCACCTCTGCTAAAAGCAAATCACATGGCTGGCCCAGCAGTCAAAGTAGAGGATATTACAAAGTTACATTAAAAAGGCTGTGAGTATAAGAATGTGTCACTTGACACATTGAAGTTGTTTTGTAATATATTACAAATTCCAAGGTCTAGGGTTCTAAAATTCCTATATATTAGGGATGATTGGTAAAAGTGGACCTCTGTCAGAAATAACATTTCTGATAGTTAAATGGAAAATTCTGAAAGTACACACATGTGTACATACACACATACATGTACACACATAAACTTATAGAAAATAGGCAGAAACTTCTTCCAGGAATGCCTAATTCATTTTATTTTATTTTATTATTAACAATGAATTTTATTTCAGTTATAGGTGTACAAAGATCATAAGTCGATTCGATAGATTTTGTGTCCCAAACCCACAGTGCATCCTCCCCACCCCCCGATTGTCTTAATTGAAAAACCAAGGTTTTCCAAAATTTATGAGTCATTGTTCTTCAAAGAAGTTCACTGTGTCTCTTTAGTTTCCACATGTAAGCAGTAGCATTGGGTGTTGCTGTCTAACTATCTGACTGGTTTCACTTCATATGATAATTTCTCCGTTCATCCATGTTGCTATAAATGTTGTTATTCTGTTCCTTTTAATGGCTGAGTAATATTCCATTGTGTGTATGTACCATATCTTCCCTATCCACTCCTCTGTCGATGGGCATTTAGGTTGTTTCCATGACCTGGCTTCTTCCCTCTCTAGCTGCTTTAGATGTAAAGATCAGTTGTTTATTTGAGCTTTTTTACCTCAGCTGTCCTGAGGTAGGCTTGTATTGCTGTATACTTTCCTTTAGAACTGCTTTTACTGTATCCCAGAGGTTTTGGAGTGTCATGTCTGTTGTCATTTGCTTCTAGGTATTTTTAATTTCCTCTTTCATTTCTTCAGTGATTGATTGGTAGTTTTCTTATTTTTGTATCCATTTGGCTAGTCTATGTCTTTTGGTTGGGGCATTCAGTCCGTTAGCATTTATGGTAATTACTGATAGACATGTTCTTATTGCCATTGTAATAACTGGGGTTTTCGTTGCTCTTTTTTTTTTTACCCTGAAGTTTTGATATAGGAGTCTATATATAACTGAGATTGTTTTAAGTTTTTGGTTTCTTAATTGCACGTGCGTCTCCAGTGACCTGCATTTGTGCTCTCTTCTCACGATTTCTGATTTTGGTAGCATAATTGTGCATGGGTGACTTAGTATCTTTACTGTACATATGCCTTTCTTGGTGAGCCTTGTCATTTGTGGTGTTTTTGTTTCTGGTTGTGGCCTTTTCTTTTCTGCCTAGAGAAGTTCCTTTAGGATTTGTTGTAAAGCTGGTTTAGTGTTGCAGAACTCTCTTAGCTTTTGCTTCTCTGTAAAAGTTTTGATCTCTCCTTCAAATCTGAATGAGAGACTTGCAGGGTAAAGCAATCTTGGTTGGAAGTTTTTCCCTTTCAGCACATTAAGTATATCATGCCATTCCCTTCTGGCCTGCAGAGTTTCAGCTGAAAATTCTGCTGATAACCTTATCGCGGTTCCCTTGTATGTCATTTGTTTCGTTTCCCTAGCTGCTTTCAAAATTTTCTCTTTGTCTTTAATTTTGGTCATTTTGATTAATATGTGTCTCGGGGTGTTCCTCCTTGGGTTTATTTTATATGGCACTCGTTGCGCTTCCTGAATTTGAATGAGTCGTTCCTTTCCCATATTAGGGAAGTTTTCGGCTATTATCTCATCAAATATTTTTTCTGTCCCCTTCTCTCTCTCTTCTCCCTCTGGCACCCCTATAATACGGATATGGGAGCATTTAAGATTATCCCAGAGTTCTCTGAGACTCTGCTCATTTCCTTTCAATCTTTTATCTCTTTTCTCTTCTGCATTAGTGATTTCCACTAACCTGCCCTCCACCTCACTGATTCGTTCTTCTGCCTCCTGTATTCTATTGTTGGCTGCTTCTAATGAATTTTTTATTTCAGTTATTGTATTTTGCATCTCTTCTTGTTTAATTTTTACAGCTTGTATTTCTCGGCTCAGTGTTTCCTGTAAATGATCAATCTTTGCCTCCAGTTTATTTCCAATGTCTTGCATCATCTTCAGCATCAACAGTCTAAAGTCTCTTTCTGAGAGGCTGATAATCTCCTCATCACTGAGCTGTTTTTCTGGGCTTTTTCTTTCTCCCTTATCTGTGTTATAGTTTTCTGTCTTTTCATTTTTATAGGTTTTTGGTGTGGTGACCTTTTTGCCAACAATAGAGTTGTAGCCTCTCTTAGTTCTGGCGTTTGCCTCCTCTGTGACTAAAGTTGGTATGGAGGGGGCTTGCTGTAGGCTTCCCGATGGGAGGGAGTGATGCCTGCCCACTGGTAGGTGGGGTTGATTCTTATTCCTCTGATGGGTGGGGCTTTGTCTCTGGATGAGATTAGAGGCTGGCTGTTTGCCTGAGGGGTCTTTAGGCAGCCTGTTTTCTGATGGGTGGGGCTGTGATCCCAGCTGGATTATTGTTTGGCCTGGGGCTTCTCAGCGCTGATGGGAGGGACCAGATTTTCCCAGAAATGGCCCCCTCCAGAGAAATGCAGGCTGATTCATGTTCCCGAGAGCTTCACCTCCAATACCCTTCCCCCACAACAAGGCACAGTCACCCTTATCTTCCCAGGAGATCCTCCAAGAATTGCAGTAAGGTTCCACCCATATTCCTAAGGAGACTGCTTTGCCCTGGGACCCAGTGCACGTGAATGTCTGTGTGTGCCTTTCAAGGATGGGGTCTCTGTTTCCCCCAGTCCTGTGGAGCTCCTGTACACAAGCCCCGGTGGCCTTCAATGCCAGATTTTCCGGGGGCTCTTTCTCCCTGTGCCCGATCTCAAGGTGTGGGGTTTTGACGTGAGGCTCAGAACTCTCAGTCCTGTAGCTGAGTCTCTGTGATGCAGTTACTTTCCAGTCTGTGGGGCTTCCTACATGGGAGGTATGGGGTTGCTTCTATCGCATAATCGCCCCTCTTACCTCTTGGTGTGGTCTCCTCTTTGTGTTCTGGAATAGAATATCTTTTTTGGAGGTTTACAGTCCATTTGGTTGAAGGCTGCTCGGCATTTGGTTGTAGTTTTGCTGTTTTTCGGGAAAGAAGTTGAGCTCCAGTCCTTCTATTCCGCCATCTTAATCCAATCTTGCCTAATTCATTTTATAATCCTGGGGTAGTGGTGATGATGATAGAGCTAATCTTTATGAGCTTGCTGTGTGCCAAGCAGTGTCCTCAATGCTTTACATATGGTAATCTTTCCAACAACCCTATTAAATAGGTTCTAGTAATAGTTTTCTGTTTTACAGATGAAGAAACAGAGAAACAGTGATTTCCTAGAGTCCCACACAACTTTTTTTTATAAGAACTTCACATGAAGTAACTTTAAAAGCTTCTTATTTTTTAATTGAATTATATCCAGACCTCTTTGCCAGGGATTTGAAGGTCTTCTTTAATCTGCCCCTACCCAACTTAATTATCTGTAACTTCCATTGCTACAAGGTATAATTTTAGACAGTTAAGAGTCTAGGGTTTTATAGATGAGTTGTACACATGGGAAGGAGCTGACCTAGGTGCTTTAGAGATTTATTCCAATTTCAAGAATATGTGGGTGACCCCATTGTGGCTCAGTGGCTTAAGAACCCAACATAGTGTCTGTGAGGATGCGGGTTCAATCCCTGGCCTCGCTCAGTGGATTAAGGATCCGATGTTGTCATGGCTGTGGCATAGAATGGCAGCTGCAGCTCTGATTCAACCCCTAGCCTGGGAACTTCCATATGCTGCAGGTACAGCCATAAAGAGAAAAAAAAAAAGAATATGTGATTCTGAGTCCTTCTGTGCATTTCCTCCTACACATGTTCAGTTTTGGAAAGTGTTGCAAGGATGCTTAATGTGAATAACTAAACTTATTTCTAAGGGATGAAGTATAAACCAAAGCCATTTTATTCCTCTGTTCCGAAAATAGAGTTCTTTGCTTTGTTTTTTTCCTCATCCAGCAGACAGAGATCTCTGCACTGACTTAGAGCTTTTCTTAAAAATAAAATTCTGTTTGATTTGGCCACATGATCAGAAAGACCAGATGTAAGTCGTTCTGAGATAACTGTGTAGATGACATCAGTCTGTGTCATTAAAATGAGCATTTCTAGTTCTTCTGTACTCCTGTTTCAGATGCTTGAGAGTTGAGAAGTACATGTACGTTTCCTGGTATTTTGAGATGATTTGCTGAATAAATTCTTGTTTTATTGAACAGGTGGGTTTTCAGAAAAGGCATATGAATGGAGCTCAGAAGAGGAAGAGCCAGTAAAAAAGGCAGGACCAGTCCAAGTCCTCATTGTCAAAGATGACCATTCCTTTGAATTAGATGAAACTGCACTTAATCGGATTCTTCTTTCGGAGGCTGTCAGGGACAAGGAGGTTGTTGCAGTGTCTGTTGCTGGAGCATTTAGAAAAGGAAAATCATTCCTGATGGACTTCATGTTGAGATACATGTACAACCAGGTAGGGTAGTGGTGCTATAAAAAGTTTTCTGGTTTCTGTGCTTTTGTCATTTTGTGTTTTTATTTAGTAATATCCAGTATTTCCATTCCCATTATTATGTTCCCTAAAGATGAAATAATTTAAAAATGCTGTGGTGTAACTATTCCAACTTTGGTGCTTTGAGCACCAAACAATATAGGCCACTTTGAAGCCACTTTGCTACATTTCCCTTAGGATGTAACTTTTTTTTAAAGCTCTTTTGAAAATAGACAAAAACAGTGATACGGGTTATAAACTTTACATGATATATGGTATTTAAAATGCCAAGTAACTTTTTTTATTATAATCATTTCCGCCCAGTATTTATTATGACATTTTTCATGCATGCAGCAAAGTTAAAAGAATTTTTATTAAACACCTGGAAATCCACTACCTAGATTCTACCACTAGCATTAATATTCTTGCTTTATCACATGTGTCTCCAGCTGTTCTTCCCTGGTTCCATCCATTGCTCTTACTCTTTTATTCATTTCAAAGTAAATTTCTGACTTCATATGCTTCCCTATAAATATTTCAGTATATATCACTATTATATATTTCAATTTTTTCTTAGTTTTTTTCTTTTGTTGTAAAATATATATGTAGTTACATGCACAAATCTTAAGTGTACATTTGCTAATTTGGGGGGGGATGTAAATCCCTAGGTAGCCGCAAATCCTGTCAAGTATATTTTGCTGTCACTGTGCAAAGTTTTTATCTTTTCCCACTCGGTTCTCACCCTTACCTTACCCCCCAGGGACAACCAACAGTGTTATAATATTTGAGACAATAGTGTGGCATAGAAAAGAGATTTTAAGGGACGTAGGATAAACCTAAACCAGAAGGATAAATAGGAGATTAGAGTTGGGGAACATGTTAGGAATGGAGAGCACACCAGTATTTTCCTTGACTCTTTTACCCATAGCAGTTCTGACACAAACATGGATGTTGAGGAAAAACAGACATGCTACCCAAAGAAACGTTGATTTATGCATCATAATTACTAATTACAATTACTAATTATTATGTAGTAATTATCCATTTTTGATTGATCTTTTATACATGGCATTTTTAAACAATTTTGTAATGTTAACTTTAACATCTTCTATCTCTAGCCTCAGTCCAAACAAATTAAGAAAAGAACTACTAAACTACTTGCAAGATTTGAAAGCAAACAAAATTCTCACATTTTCTACTTCTAGCATACCAACATTAGTATGTTACTTAACATAGATGAGAAAATTGAAAGAGGAAAATCAGTATGCTTTTCATTCTTTAGGATTGTATATTTTAGGCATATTCGTAATTTGTGAAATAAACATTAGAATGAAATACTCAGTAACACTTGTCATGTTGCTTCTGTTAAACAACATTTGCTCAGATTAAAGTGTAACAATTTGTTTTGTTTTGTCGGTGTGCACCTACTATTAGGTGCCTCTCCTCCTGATACTCAGTCCCTCCTTCCCTAATAGTGAAGCATTTGTATATATTATTATTATATATATTCTGACATAATATGCTTTCTCACACCTTTATTTCTTTGTTTCTGGACTGCCCCTCCTGAGTGTGCTCAACTGGAGAATTCCTAAAAAACATCCTTCAAGGCTTGGTTCTAACATCACCTCTACTATGAAGTCTTAACTGACCAGGAGTTAATTGTTTATTTCCCTATGCTTCCATTTATATCTAGTATACACACCCATTTTGGCATGCATATATCACATCGAAATTGTTTATTAGCATGTCTGTGCCCCTGTTAGGCTGTGAGCTTCTTCTTGTCTGGAATATCTTTGTATCCCTAGCACCTAGCATAAATGTGACAGATGGTTCTTCCTCTGTAATTATTTTTTGGATGAGTAAATAATGTAATTGTATCAATATAACAGATGTGCATATGTTATTTCCTTTTGACTAGAATCGAAGAGGGATACAAACTGATATGGATTAATGGAAGAACCTGTGCTACATATCTAGTTCAATATCAGACTTTCTTAATTTATAGGAATCAGTTGATTGGGTTGGAGACTACAATGAACCATTGACTGGTTTTTCATGGAGAGGTGGGTCTGAACGAGAGACCACAGGAATCCAGATATGGAGTGAAGTCTTCCTTATCAATAAACCTGATGGTAAAAAGGTATGATGCAAAATTCTTAAAGAAAATTGAGTTTTCAGTTGCCACTTTTGAAGATCCTCAAAAATGGTCTTTTGAAAACTCGTTTTGATCATTCGATATGAAGTTTAAAGGGGAAGTTAGCAACATCCTATTTCATGTTCCCTGTTTTCCTTTCTACTGATTACAGTAGGCCATCATAGGTACAGTAGAACAACAGACCAGCTAGCTAACATCTGTATTTTGTTTCAGTGCTATTTCTGTTATGTTGGATTACCAGTGAAAATTAATCATTACAGTATTCAGCAACTAATTAGTATTTTTATTTTCTGGGGTATTCATGGCACATGTAAAAAATTACCTAATAGGTATTCATTGCTAATGGTTTGCTTTAGTTCTTATGGTGTTAACTCTGTGGTAACCCTAACACCCTGGGTGTTCTATAAAATATCAATAATGTGCTCTTCTTGCCTATAGGTTGCAGTGCTGTTGATGGATACTCAGGGAACCTTTGATAGTCAGTCAACTTTGAGAGATTCAGCCACAGTATTTGCCCTTAGCACAATGATCAGCTCAATACAGGTATGTAATAAAATATATTCATTTTGATGGATGTTTCTTTAACTAAAAATTATGAATATATGTATTTCTATATACATGTGATAATGAGACAAACAGCAGAAATGGTAAATATATATGTTGAATCAGTTCCATACCAGTTTATGACTTCCATAAGCGTAGAATTGTTTTTATTACTGTGCTCTAACTTCTGATCAGTTTTCAAATTGCCTACTTTAGTCAGAAAATGTTATTAATAATTTTTTGTTTAAAGCCCACAATAAACTCAATAATAATAAATCTTATAATACGTGGGACTGCTGGTTATAAGTTGTATTTGGTGAAACAAGATTTATCAAGGCAAATTTTGTTTTACATGGCCAGTGAAAACCTAGAATGCATAAGTCAAGGCTGAAATTGTAAGCAAGAAGAGAGAATGGAGCTAATTAATTGACAACCAGGGTATCATCGGTAGTTAGGGCAGAGAGAGCTTGGATATAGCAGGAAGACTGAATTTTTTTTTTTGATAAAAGACATTAAATTAAAAGTCTTGATTATAACCTATGGTTGACTAGCTTTTTAAAAAGTTATTGTATAGGTTTCAGGTGTACAGCATTATAGTTTAACGTCTGTATATATTACAGAGTGATCACCACCACAAGTCTAGCTACCATCTGTCACCATACAATTACTCTCTTCACCCATTTCTTCCAGTCCCCTACCCCCTTCCCCCCAGGTAACCACTAATCCGATGTCTGTATCTATGAGTTCATTTTCATTTAATTTTGTTCATTTTGTTTTTGTTTTTAGATTCCACATATGAATAAAATCACATAGTATTCATCTTTATCCATCTGACCTATTTCACTTAGCATAATACCCTCAAGGTCTATCCATGCTGTCACAAAGGCAGAATGTCCTTTTTATGGCTTAGTAGTATTCCTGTGTGTGTGTGTTACATCTTCTTTATCCATTCATCCATTGTTGAACACTTAGGGTTTTCCATATCTCAGCTATTGTAAAATAATGATACATTGAACATACAGGTGCATATATCTTTTCAAAAAGTTTTTTTTTTATGTTCTTCAAATAAATACCAAGAAGTGGAATTTGCTAGGTCATATGCTAGCTCTGTTCTTAACTTTTTGAGGACTCGCCATATTGTTTTCCCTGTGGCTATACAAATTTACAATCCCACCATCAGTGTACAAGGGTGCCTTTTCTCTACATTTATTATTCCTTATCTTTTCAGTATTAGCCATTCTAACAGTGGGAAGTGGCATCTCATTGTAGTTTTGATTTTCATTTCCCTGATAATTGGTATCTTTCTATGTGCCTGTTGGTTATCTGTACATCTTTGGGATGTCTATTCACATCCTCTGCCCATTTTTTAAATTGGGTTCTTTTTTTTTTTTTTTTGATGCTTGGTTGTACAAGTTCTTTATATATTTTGGATATCAGCACCTTATTGGATATATATGGTTTACAAATAGCTTCTCCCATTCAGTAGGTTACCTTTGCATTTTTTTAAATGAGAGTTGCAACATTTATTTCAGGTTTTCTCTTGTTTTTTAGTTTTTGTGTTTGTTTTGTTTTTGCCACACAGGCAGTATGTGGGAATTCCTGGGCCAAGAATTGAACCTATGCCATACAGCAGCAATCAGAGAACTCCCCGCTGCCTTTACATTTTGATGATGGTTTTCTTTACTATGCAAAGCTTTTTGATTTGATATAGTCCCATTTGTTTATTTTAGCTTTTGTTTCCCTTGCCTTTCAAATCAGATCCACGAAACATCACTAAGACAAATACTGATGTCAGTGAGGTTACCATCTGTTTTCTTACAGAAATTTTATGATTTCAGTTCTTACATTCAAGTCCTTAATCCACTTTGAGTTGATTTTTGTGTATGATCTTGTTTTTTTCTTTTGCTTGTGGCTGTCCAATTTTCCCAGCACCATTTATTGAAAAGACTATCCTTTCTCCATTGTATGTTCTTTGCCTCCTTGTCATAGATTAATTATCCATATATGAATAGGTTTATTTCTGGGTTCTCAGTTCCATTCCATTGATTTATATGTCTTGTTTTTTGTGCCTGTACCATACTGTTTTGATTACTGTCACTTTGTAGTATAGTTTGAAATCAGGGAGTGCAATACCTCCAGCTTTGTTCTTCTTTCTCAAGATTGTTTTGGCTATTCAGGGGCTTTTCGTTTCCATAAAAATGTTAGAATTATTTGATCTAATTCTGTAAAATATGCAGTTGGAATGTTGATAGGGATTTCATTGAATCTGTAGGTTGCTTTGAGTAGTATGGACATTTTAACAATATTAAATCAATGAGCACCAAATATTTTCCTATTTTTTTGGTGTCTTTAATATTTTATTTTTAAGCCCTATAATTTTCAGTGTACAGGTCTTTCATCTTCTTGGTTAAGTTTATTCCTAGTATTTTATTCTTTTTTGATGCAATTAAATGAGATTGTTTTCTTAATTTCTCTTTTGGATAGTTTGTTATTAGTATATAGAAATGCCATGGGTTACTTTATATGGATTTTATATCTTGTGACTTTACTAAATTCATTTATTAGCCCTAACAGTTTTTGCTTTGGTAGAGTCTTTAGGGTTTTCTATATATAGTATAATGAAATACCAAATAGTGACAGTTTTACTTCTCCTTTTCCAATTTGGATGTCATTTTTTTTTTCTTGCCTAATTTTTATAGCTAGTCTTCAAAGACAATGTTGAATAAAAGTGGTGACAGTAGGTATTTCTGTTCCTGATCTTAGAGAAAAAGCTTTCAGTTTTTTGTTGTTGAGTATTATGTTAGCTCTGCGTTGGTCATATATAGTCTTTATTATGTTGTGGCACATGCCCTCTACCCACTTTGTTGAGAGTTTTTATCATAAATGGATGTTGAATTTTGTCAGATGCTTTTTCTGTATGTGTTGAGATGATCATATGATTTTTTAACCTTCATTTTGTTAATGCGATGTAGTTTTTGATTGATTTGCAGATGTTAAACCATCCTTGCATCCCTGGAATAAATCCTATTTGCCTGTGGTGTATGACCCCTTTAATGTATTGTTGCATTCAGTTTGCTAATACATTGTGGAGGATCTTGGCTCATCAGGAATATTGGCCTGTAATTTTCTCTCTCTCTTTTTTTTTTTTTTTTGGTGTCCTTGTCCGGTTTTAGTATTAGGACAATGTTGGTGTAAAATGTGTTTGGAAGATTTTCCTCCTATTCAATTTTTTGGAATATTTTTAGAAAGATAGGTATTAAATCTTCTTTGGAACTTTTACAGAATTTGTCAAAGAAGCCGTCTGTTCCTGGGCTTTTGTTTTTCAGGGGGCCTTTTGATTTCTCTTTCAATCTCCTTATTTGTAATCAATTATCAGATTTTTTTATTCATGATTCAGTCTTGGAAGATTGCATGTTTCTAGAAATTTATCCATTTCTTCTACATTGTCCAATTTTCTCTTCATAGTAGTCTGCTATGATCTTTTGTATTTCTGTGGTATGAGTTGTAATTTCTTTTAATTTCTTTACTTTTCAGATTCAAATCATTTTTTTTAATTTTATTATAGTTGATTTACAATGGTCTGTCAATTTCTGCTGCACAGCAAAGTGACCCAGCCATACACCCGTATACATTCTTTTTTTCACATTATCTTCAATCATGTTCCATCACAAGTGATCAGATATAGTTCCCTGTGCTATACAGCAGAATCTCATTGCCTGTCCACTCCAAATGCAATAGTTTGCATCTACTAACCCCAAACTCCCAGTCTCTTCCACTCCTCCCCCCACCCCTTGGCAACCACAAGTCTGTTCTCCATGTCCATGAGTTTGTTTCTTTTCTGTAGATAGGTTCATTTGTTCCATATATTAGACTCCAGATATAAGTGATATCATATGATATTTGCCTTTCTCCTTCTGACTTACTTCACTTAGTGTGAGAGTCTCTAGTTCCATCCAGGTTGCTGCAAATGGCATTATTTTGTTCTTTTTAATGACTGAGTAGTATTCTACTGTGTATATGTACCATTAAATAGTTGAACAAAAGTAGTGAGAGTGGGCATCCTGTCATGTTCCAGATTTTAGCAGGAAAGCTTTCAGCTCCTCTTCATTGAGATTATATTGGCTGTAGGTTTGTCATTAGTGGCTTTGATTATGTCAAGGTATGTTCCCTCTATACCCACTTTGATAAGAGTTTTTATCATGAATGGATGTTGGATTTTGTCAAATGCTTTTTCTGCATCTATTGAGATGACCATGTCATTTTTTTACTTTTCTTTTGTTAATGTGGTGTATGACATTGATTGATTTGTGTATGTACGTTGAACCATCTTTGTGAACTTGGGATGAATCTCACTTGGTCGTGGTGTATGATCTTTTTATATGTTTTTGATTTGGTTGGCTAAAATTTTGCTGAGAATTTTTGCATCTATATTCATCAAAGATATTGGCCTATAATTTTTTTTTTGATAGTATCTTTGTCTGGTTTTGGCTAGGGTGATGGTGGCTTTATAGAATGTCTTTGGGAGTGTTCCTTCTTCCTTAATCTTTCGGAAAGGTTTAAGAAGGATGGGTACAAGTTCTTCTTTGCATGTGTGGTAGAATTTGCCTGTGAGGCCATCTGTTCCTGGGCTTTTATTTTGGGAGCTTTTTGACTCATGTTTCAGTCTCCTTATTAGTAATCAGTTTATTGGATTTTTTTTTTGATTCGTGATTCTGTCTTGGAAGATTGCATGTTTCTAGAAATTTATCCATTTCTTCTATGTTATCCAATTTTTTTGATATATAACTTCATAGTAGTCTCTTATGATCTTTTGTATTTCTGTGGTATCAGTTTATAATTTCTCCTTTTCATTTCTGATTTTATTTATTTGAGCCCTCTCTCTTTTTTCTTGGTTAGTCTAGGTAATAAACTGTCTATTTTGTTTATCTTTTCAAAGAACCAGCTCTTAGTTTCATTGATGTTTGCTATTTTTGTCTCTATTTGTTTCCATTTTTATATTTACTATTTCCTTCTTCTACAATGTTAGGCTTCATTTGTTCTTTTTTCTATTCTCCTTATGTGTAAAGTTAGATTGTTTGAGATTTTCCTTTTTGGGGGGAGGTAGGCATGCCTATGTGCTATCAACTTCCTTCTCAGAGCATTTTTGCTGGATCTCATGGATTTTGGTATGTCATATTTCTGTTCTCATTTGTTTTTAGGTGTTTTTTAGTTTCTCCTTTGATTCTTTTGATTACTCATTGCTTATTCACTATCACATTGTTTAATCTCCACATCTTTGTTCTTGTGGTTGATTTCCAGTCTTATAACATTGTGGTTGGAGAAGTGCCTGAAATGATTTCATTCTTCTTTGAATTTATTAAGATTTGTGGAGTTCCCATCATGACTCAGTGAAATCAATCTGACTAGTATCCATGAGGATGAAATTCAATACCTGGCCTCAGTGGATTATGGATGTGGCATTGCCATGAGCTGTGGTTGTAGGTCACATTTGCAGCTTGGAACCTGCATGACTGTGGTTGTGGTGCAGGCCAGCAGCTACAGCTCCAATTTGACCCCAGGCCTAGGAATCTCTATATGCCGTGGGTATGGGCCTAAAAAGACAAAAAAAAAAAAAGATTTGTTTGTGACCTAACATGTGGTCTGTCCCAGAGAATGTTCCCTGTACACTTGAAAAGTATATATATTCTGCTGCTTTTCAATGAAATGATCTGTATATATCTATTAAATCAATCTGATTTAATTAAATCTGTTGTTTCATTATTGATTTTCTGTATAGATGATCTTTTTGTTGATATAAGTGTATGACTGAGTAGCTTTTAAAAATATAATTTTTAAGTTAATTAGCCTTAAGATAACTGACTTAATATCTAACTTATAATCAGCAGTGTATGACCTTTACACAAGTCAATTAAAACCGGATTTATTTTGCCTTTTAAATATTTATTATTTACTATTTACATTTTACCTGAAGACATCAGATATTTTCACTGGAAAATCTTCTACGTCCTTAGTAATGACTATATTTTATTACCTGAGAAGTAATGTTATTTAAATAAGTACACGAAGTATACTATTTGTATCAGTGCATAAACATATAAACATCATTAACTTCTCTTTGAAGTTACTAATACTTTTCTTCCTCCTCAGAAAAAAGAATTTCATCTTAATGCTGTGATCTGTTCACTAGGCAATAATGCATATGAATAAGAATGTAAGCATGATTTTCAGAACCTAACTTCCATGTGATGGAACTTTCTGTAGACCTAAATAATTGATTGTGAAGAAGTCAACATAATTTTTCAGGACAAAGTTTTATACGAAATTTTATTTTATTTTGGGTTATTAAAATCTAGATTGCTATTATTTTGGTGTGCTTGTATGAATGATTGTTTTATTACTAATTGCTGAATTAGGATCACAACATAATTGTAATATTCTTTCTCCAAAACAGGTGGCTACTGTATTTCTGAAACAATTTTATGATCATTTTACATTATTTATTGTCTCTCAGGCTTTCTTTGTTCCTCTCTCAAGGTCTTATAAATATCACTATAAAGGGATATATATAAGAGAGTTTGATTTTGTGATAATTGATATTTATAAAAATAAAGAATGACAAAATAAGTGCTTAGGATGCTGCTAATTATTTTCTCATTTTGACTTTCTCAATCAAGGTATATAACTTATCACAAAATGTCCAGGAGGATGATCTTCAGCACCTTCAGGTAACAGTATTTACAGCCTCTTTTGTATATCTGTTAATTGTTGGGGGCATGTATAGCAGAACTTTAGGATTTTGTTGGGTCTTCTATTTAGAAAAAGTAACAGTTTCAGAAAGACTTAAAATCATAGCCATATGGAGGTTGCTTCATTTCCAAATTCTTCTTCTAGCCCTGTATGATCATGCTCTTTCTAGTTCAGTTTTCAGAATCCTTTGTTTCTTGCCCCCTGCTCCACGTTTTCCCTTTGGTATCCTCAAGTTTGGTTTTGAAATCTTTGAGTCTGTTTCCGTTTTGTTAATAAGTTCTTTTGTATCGTTATGCCAGATTTCTTTTTCCTGTGGACTATTTTATAGCTAAGAACTATGAGTGACTACTTGATAATAAACTCAGACAATTCTATTTTAAATTTGAAAATTTAAAGACCTCAGTGATACCTAATTTAGCCTTAATATTTTATGGATGAGAAATTTTTTCTGGGGAAAAAAAAAACAGATAACTTGCCCTAAACTCATATGGATGATTTTTGGCAGAGTCGGAATAGAAATATGATCATCTGATTGGGCTTAGTGCGCCTTCAACTCTCCAAGCAGCATTTAAATCTCATATAAGTAGAAGATTAGATATTTCCTAGAGTTAGTTCGCATCTCTGTCACACTCTCTCCTCCTTCGATTCATTTCATGTTATTCTTGGCTACATAGCAAAACCTATTATTTCTCTGATAGTTTCCTTCTACATATTTTGAAGAAAATTTTGCTTTCAGTATATTATTTTATGTTGGCAATTAGAGTCCCATGCAGTCTGACAGATAACAAAGGATGATAGAGCAAGGTGATCTGTGATGCTTGGGAATATCATTTGGAGTTCACATCTAGTATTACTCCCAAATATGTTTCTAGTACATCCCACTTACCACTTATGACAAGGAGGCAATATGTCAAATAATTTTAGATGTTTCTTACAGTAAATACAGTTGCCTTTTTAGGTATGTGTCATAATGTAGCCAGTTACTTTCCAAATTAATGACATGGCATTGTTCAATACCAGTTTAGGATTTCTAAAAAAGGACTAAGGAGCTCTCTGGTGGCCTAGTGGTTATGGATCTGGCATTGTCACATCTGTGACTCAGATTATTGCTAGGCACAAGTTGGATTCCTAGCCTGGGAACTTATCCATCCCATGGATGTGGCCAAAAAAAAAAATTTATTTTTTTTTTGTCTTTTTAGGGCTGCACCTGGGCATATGGAGGATCGCAGGCTAGACCTGGGCATTGGAGGTTCCTAGGCTAGGGTCGAATCAAAGCTGTAGCTGCTGGCCTACGCCACAGCCACAGCAACACCAAATTTGAGCTGCGCTGCAACCTACACCACAGCTCTCAGCAACACTGGATCCTTAACCTAGTGAGCAGGGCTAGGGATTGAATCTGCGTCCTCGTGGTTACTAGTCAGATTTGTTTCTGCTGAACCACAATGGGAACTCCTGCCCAAATTTTTTTATCAAATTTTTTTTAAATTTAAATAAAAATTAAAAAGGACTAATTTTGGACTTAGATGTTGAGTAAGTAATCTTTTTTTGGAAATCACTTTAAAAATTTCCTATAGAAGCCCTGTGGTGCAGCAGGTTAAGGATCCAGCATTGACACTGCAGTGGCTCAGTGGCCAGGGAATGTCCACATGCCTCAGGTGCAACCAAAAAAAAAAATTTCCTATAAATGGCAACGCATCATCCTTCCTCAAAAAAGATTGTGAATTCAAATTATGTTAGTAAATGATTCTAATGAGAGCATGTAATCTCTGGACCAGCTGCCTTTTAGACAATGATATTGCAGACTTTTATTTAATCACTCTAATCAGATGCCTAGTTATTACCTTTTGCTTTCTAGATTTCCATAATTTTTGCAGAAAAGGCAGTGTGGTACTTTAGGGGCTATTCTACAGGGTCAAAGGATGGGAATCTTCTGTGTCAGCATTCTTTCTCCTGCTCTGAGAAGGAAGCCTTTACGGCTTGGTACTCTTGTGTGATAAAGTGGCATTTGCTGTGTACATATGGGGAAACGCACTTGGCCACTCTGAATGAAACTCTCACACAAGGCCCAGTCACAGTCACCCCCTCAAGTCTGTGTTCTCCAAAACCTTACATTTCTGGTAATAAAAAAAAATGAGATGTTATGTCTCAATGAAAAATAAATGAAGGCAGTGTATTTGAATCTCCATTTTATGTGTGTGTGTCTTTTAGGGCTGCACTGGCAGCATATGGAAGTTCCTAGGCTAGGGATTGAATCAGAGCTGTAGCCACTAGCCTACGCCACAGCCACAGAGATGGGATCTGAGCTGCGTCTGTGACCTACACCACAGCTCATTGCAACACCAGATCCTTTAACCCACTGAGTGAGGCTAGGGACAGAAACTGTATCCTCATGAATACTAGTCGGATTCATTACTGCTGAGCCACAACAGGAATTCCTAATTCTCCACTTTATAAACCAAATGCCTATGTGGTTTTATAATAATCAAGGTCATTGTGCCATTAAATTTCCTCAGGCAACAGGTTTTATAAATTTTCCTATTTAGTTTATGGCTCTCTGGTCTATCCTATGCAAGTTCTGCTTTGAAAAGTCATTTAACATATTTCTTTCTCCTCTGTCTTCCCCACAAAAAGAAAAATATTGTCCTTCAGTCTGGATATAAAGGGTGTTGCCTTTATTATTATTTTTTTTATGGCCACAGTGCAGCATATGGAAGTTCCTACACCAAGGACTGAATCTGAGTCACAGCTGTGGCAGTGCCAGATCCTTTAACCCACTGCGTTGGGCTGGGGATCAAACCCACACCTCCACACCTACTCTAGCTGCTGCAGTCAGATTCTTAACCCACTGCACCACAGTGGGAACTCCTATAAAAGATGTTACCTTTAAAATGGAAACTTCATTTTAAAAATGTACTTTATTCCTTAATTTTTAATGTGTAGTTATTGTAGCTCTGTTTTATCTAATACTTAGCTCCTGAAATTTAAAATGATTATTGTAATCTTAATAATATAGTATTATGTTACAGCTAGGGGATAAAAGAATGTGCAAGAAGGCCAAGAAGTAAAACTTGCAGATACTGAAGTTTTCTTTGTGTGTGTGTGGTTTTCCTTCTAGCTTTTCACTGAGTATGGCAGACTGGCAATGGAGGAAACATTCCTGAAGCCATTTCAGGTGAGTGGGTGTAGGATGGTGATAAATTCTTATTAGGGTCTCCTGAAGACTGTATTAACTGAGGTATATTAGTTAGTCATGTTTCTTTCTCTTCTTTTTTGCATTCGAGAAGCACTTTCGAAATACCTGTTTAATGCTGTTTGATGCAAGGGGGAGATAGAAAGGAAGAAATAAAAATTTAACACATTATTTTTTAATGGGAAAGCAAAAATATGAATTAGATATTTTGGTTTCCGTAAGAATTTTTTTCCCCTAAACCCAACTCTAGAAATGTCACAGAACCAAAAAAAAAAAAAGAATTTGTAAAATATACAAGCTAGAAACAAGCAAGACTCTTGGGACAATAGAAGGCAGTTCCAAATCACAACAGAATGGGATGAGTACTAGAGACAGGATGTTGGGTAGGGGCACGTTTTTGGAGGTGCAGTTTTCTTTCCTGTGTGAAAATTCCTCCATTGCACTGAGTGCCAGACGTGTGGCAACCAGCTCAGCATCTGCTGGGAACAGCAGGATAATATTAGGGTAATATCTGAACTTGGACTGGGTGGTATAAGCAGACTCTCTTGCCTTTTAGTGCTGTCTCCTGCCCATACCTCTCTTCATATACCAAGAATTAGGAAATTTTAAGTAAGTTTAATAACCCTTGGAAACAGTACCTGGAGGAGGTATAGATTTAAACATCAAAGCCTGTCTATCTGAAGCATGATGAGTTCAGCCCAGCTTTATCAGAGGGGCTCAAGGTGAACCCTAGAATTCAGCCCCTCCCTGCAGAAACATATCACCAGGCCAAATGGATTATACCCAGAGGGGAATGAGAGCACATGAGGACACTGAACAACTGATAAAGGACAAAGCAGAATTAATGACGAGTTATTTTACATGAGCTATATTAGTTATCTATTGCTGTATATCAAATCATCCTAAAACTCTGCACATTTATTATGTCAAACAGTTTTTGAGGCTCAGGAATCTGGAGTAGCTTAGCCTGGGTGCTTTTGGTTCACAGTCTCTCATGAAGTTGTGCTTAAGATGTTCGCTAGGGAGACATTCTCTTAAAATTTGACTGGAGGAACCACTTTAAAGCTCTTTCACACGGTATTGGCGGAAGGCTTCAATTCTTCACTGCATGGACCTCTTCATAGGGTTGCTCACAGCAGTCTTCCCCCCAGAGCAAATGATCCTGTCACCAGAGAGAGCAGCCAAGAAAGAAACTGTAGTCTTTTATAGCCTAATCTTAGAAGTGAGGACACCATCAATTCTGCCACATTCTTTTGTTCATACAGACCAACACTGGTGTAATGTGGGAGGGCGGGAATACCAGGATGCAAGGATCTTGGGAACTGTCTCGGAGACATGCTGCCATATGAGCATATTAAATGTTCTTAAAGAAATAAAGGATGAATGTCTTCCGTTTTCAGTATTAGAATATTTGGTAGTTTGGATTAACTTTCTTTTTGATAACAATAAAAAAAACCAACAGTTAAAAATTTGAATGAGTATAACAAGATAGTAAAAAATTGTTGAGGTCTGAGAGAAGATGGAGGCAATGAGAGGATAGGTATTAGCAGGTAAGCTCAAGTCAGCTCAGTGGAAACGAATCCAACTAGGAACCATGAGGTTGTGGGTTCGATCCCTGGCCTTGCTCAGTGGGTTAAGGATCTGGCGTTGCTGTGAGCCTCGGTGTAGGTTGCAGACGTGGCTCGGATCCCGCATTGCCATGGCTGTGGTATAGGCCTGCAGCTGCAGCTCCGATTCGACCCCTAGCCTGGGAAACTCCATAAGCCACAGGTGGGGCCTGAAAAAGGAAAAAAAAAAATTTGAAAAAAAAAAAAAAGCTAATGTACTTACCAAATGAAGTAAACTTTAGGAAAAAAGCATTACTAGAGATAAATATATATATATATATATATATATATATATATATATATATATGTATATATATATATATTTTTTTTTTTTTGGCTTTTTAGGACCACACCCATGGCATATAAAGGTTGCCAGGCTAGGGATTGAATTGGAACTACAGCTGCCGGACACCACAGCCACAGCAACGCAGGATCCAAGCCGCATCTGCAACCTACACCACAGCTCATGGCAACACTAGAACCTTAACCCAATGAACAAGGCCAGGGATCAAACCTGCAACATCATGGTTCCTAGTTGGATTTGTTTCTGCTGCATCACGACAGGAACTCCCAAAAAAGAATATTTCTTAATAACACAAGATGAGCTATGGTAAACAAATTGGTAAATACATAAACAAATGTAAATAAACATTATATATGAAATGATAATTCCTATTTTACAGCAGTTTAAAAGATAGAACCAAAATACTGGACTAAATAGCAAGTAACTTTTGGTCCTATTATTAATCAGGGGGAGTGTTGAAATTACCTAAACTTTAAAAAATTGTATGTGATCATCAGAGTTTCAAGCATTACCACAAGAATAATAGAACTAGAATATATTGCATTCAAGCAGAGGAGGGGGAAATGGTATCAAGAAAGAACAAATATTGCATCACTCCAAAGAGAACAAGAAAAAAGAAAACAGAAACAAGAAAAAAGAGGAAAAAAAGCATAAAGCAAGGTGATAAAGATAAATCCAAATGTCATGATTTCAATAAATACACATAGATTTAAATCTCTTAAAAAAGATCAGTTTCTATAAAAATGAAAAATTGAGGGATTTCCCATCATGGCTAAGTGGGTTAAAAGCATGACTAGTATCCATGAGGATGTGGGTTCAATCCCTGGCTTCACTCAGTGGGTTAAGGATCTGACGTTGCTGTGGCTGTGGCATAGGCAGATTTGATTGGACCCCTAGTCCAGGAACTTACATATGCTGCAGGTGCAGCTAAAAAGAAAAAAAAAGGGGGGTGGGTGGAGTGAAAATTCAGCTGTATGTTATTTATGAGAAGCCTTTAAAACATAAGAATGTGTTCATTTGAAAATGAAAGTATGGAAAAGGATATACCAGACACATACTAAGTGAAAAATTGGGTAGCTGTATTAATGTAAGATTTCGTGTTACTAAGAATTATTTACAGTAAAGAAGTACATAATGATAAAAAGCTCACATCATCTGGAAGATGTAAGAATTCTAAATTTGTATGTCAAATAGCCTCAGTATATATAAAGAAAAAATTGATAGAAACATAAGAGGAAATGTGTAAATTGATTCAGACACATCTCTCCTAATTATTGATAGGTCAAACAAACAGAAAATTGGTAAAGGTAGAGAAGATATGAAGTATAGGTTAAGAAACTTGCTTTAGTGGACACGTATAATGTACTGTACCTAACAAGTAGAGAATAAACATTGCTCTTAAGCATACAGATGTGTTAGCAAAAATTTATCACACACTAAACCACAAAGCAGTTCTCCACAAATTTCAAAGGACTGAATTCATACTGATCTTATTTTGTGACCATAGGATAATTTAGTTAAAGGTTAATAAGAAAGTACTTATTTAAAAAACCATATTTTAGAAATTTAAATATGTCTCAAAAATAATCAATGGGTCAATTCAAAATCATAAGAAAAAATTGAAAATACTGGGAATGATGCTTTTTAAAAGTTGTACATATTGAAAATTAAATGCTATAGTGAAACTAGTACTTGAAGGAAAAAATATACCCCTGAAAGTCTATACTAGAAAAGAAGAAAGGGAAATTCCCATTGTGGTGCATCAGAAATGAATCCAACTAGTATCCATCCACAGGTTCAGCCCTGGCCTTGTTCAGTGGGCCTGGGATCCAGCATTGCCTTGAGCTGTGGTGTAGGTCATAGACTCAGTCAGATCCTGCATTGCTGTGGCTGTGGCATAGGCTGGCAGCTGTAGCTCCGATTTGACCTCTTGCCTGGGAACCTCCATATGCCATGGGTGTGGCCTAAAAAGTTAAAAAAAAGCAGAAAATGAGTGATATAAGCACAAATTAAGAAACAGTTAAAGAACCCTAAAGAAAATAAAAGAAAGATTATAGATAAGAGCCCTCATACTTCAAGATGAATCCATCTTAAAAGCATAGTGTGGGAGTTCACGTTGTGGCTCAGTGGTTAGCGAACCCGACTAACATCTATGAGGACACAGGTTCGATCCCTGGCCTCGCTAGGTGGGTTGGGGATCCAGCATTGCCGTAAGCTGTGGTATAGGTCACAGACGTGGCTCGGATCCTTCATTGCTGTGGCTCTGGTATAGGCCGGTGGCTACAGCTCTGATTGTACCCCCAGCATGGGAACCTCCATATGCTGCAGGTGCAGCCCTAAAATGACAAAAAGACCAAAAAAAAAAAAAAAGAAGCATAATGTGGAATAAAAAAAGCTAGTTGCTTCTTGAAGAGGCAGTATGATGGCATTTTTTATGTAGTTCAAAGATGAGCAAAACCGAACTAACACAGCATCAGGGATATGTAAACATATATGATAAAGCTATATTGAATACAGAATTAGATAGGCAAAAAGTAGAACATGAGGATAAATACCAAGTGATAGCTAGGATTTGAGTAAATGAGAATACTCAAGGCCTTGTTTGTTAAAGTGCAGATTTGTGGTAGCCATTCTGTGGAGCAGAGCAGATATATAAGGATATTCATTGTGGCATTGATAGAGCATTAGTAGCAGGAAGTTTTTGGCAACTTAGGTGTCTATCACTAGAAGAATGGATACATAAAATATGATGAAAAGCATACTCTGAAATATATTGCAACATCCAAAGACAGTGAACCCAAAGTAATCACAGAGTAGAATAGTGTTAAAATTTATACTGAATTAAGTTGGAAAAACATTTGAGATCAGTAACATGATACTGTTTGTGGTTATTTAAAACTTATACATGCACAAAATAATCTATGCTAGAGTGACTGTGGTTGAGAGCAGACAATTGAAGAGTAGAAGTGGGGATCTGGGAAAAACATGATAAAATAAAGCAAGAAAGGGACCTTTGCTTGGAGAGATGTTGGTGTGCTGTGTGGAGTGTGAATCTCTCCTCTGCAGCCTGGAGAAGCAAGTGGGGAGAGGAGGTGAAGTACAATAAAACCAGTCCCTGCTTACAATCTTCTGTATGGTCTGTAATTCTATTATAATAATAATAACTATTGTCTTTTTAAAAAATCATTTTTCATATTGATAGTTGAAGTGTTGTATAGTAGTTAGGCTATTTGCTTTGTTTTTTCTCTTCTATGAGCTTGTTACCTCAGGATTCATAGGCATAGACGGGGTAATTTAATAATAAATTCTGGGAGTTCCCATCATGGCGCAATGGAAACAAATCTGACTAGGAACCATGAGGTTGCGGTTTCAATCCCTGGCCTTGCTCAGTGGGTTGAGGATTAGGTATTGCCGTGAGCTGTGGTGTAGGTCGCAGACGCGACTTGGATTCTGTGTGGCTGTGGCTGTGGCGTAGGCCAGCAGCTACAGCTCTAATTAACCCCTACCTGGGAACCTCCATAGGCCACGGGTGTGGCCCAAAAAAGACAAAAAGATGATAATAATAATAAATTCTGAAAAGGAATTTTATGTCTTACCAGCAGGTGTCATTGCTTCTTACACTTTGCTAGATAAACTAAAACCCAGAGACCAAGCTCTGTTGGTCTATCTCAAGAGAGGTTAAGTAGGTAGGTAGGTAGATAGGCAGACAGACAGGCAGACAGACAGAAGACAGTGTTATTGCCTTTGGTAAAAAGAAAATAAAAATAAAAACAAAACAAAAATAAAGAACTGAAAACAAACAATAGAAAAAAGTTTGAGATCACTACTTGTTGGTAAACTGTTGGGATTAAGAAATGTCAGTGAAAAGAAAAAGTTTTGACTGAATGAGTCAACAGTGACTCCTGAACAGGTTTGGACTTATAAGCATCTAAAATTGAAATGAGAAACTCCTTAAGTAGCAAAAGAGGCTTCCAAAGCTATTTAGTAGTATTTAAGATTATAGCAACCAATTCAAAACAAAAAAATACTACATTATCATGAAATAGAAAGGAATGTAGCGTTGCCATGAGCTGTAGTGTAGGTTGCACACATGGCTCAGATCCCACATTGCTGTGGCTGTGGTGTAAGCTGGCAGCTACAGCTCTGATTCAGCCCTTAGCCTGAGAACCTCCATATGCTGTGGGAGTGCCCCTAAAAAGGCTAATAATAATAATAATGATAATAATTTAAAAAAAGGAGTTCCCGTCATGGCTCAGTGGTTAACGAATCTAAGAACCATGAGGTTGCGGGTTCAATCCCTGGCCCTGCTCAGTGGGTTAAGGATCTGGTGTTGCCGTGAGCTGTGGTGTAGGTTGCAGACGCAGCTCAGATCCCGCGTTGCTGTGGCTGTGGCGAAGGCCAGCGGCTATAGCTCCTGTTAGACCCCTAGCCTGGGAACCTCCATATGCCACGGGTGCAGCCACAGATAAGGCAAGAAGGCAAAAATAATAATAATAATGATAGTAATAACTTGTAGTAAAACTAAATTTAACAATTTTAAAATAGAACAACTCTTAACTGTGAAACAAAGTGAAATTACAAATAATAAGCAAGATCTATCTCAGGCAGTTAAAGTGAGGGTGATTACCCAATGAAGTGATTAGCTGAGTAAAAGATTAATTTGATTCTTAAACCAAAAGCCCGTTTATACCAAGCAAATGAAATATCTGTCACTGTGTTTTAAAACTTAAGTTTTTAAAAAGAGAACTAAAAGCTAAGTGAATTCAGTTTAAAAGCAGTTTTGAAGTGTAACGTTTCGCCATTGGTATGCTGGTAAATATTTACAACTGGCTTGGGGGGGTGGGAGGCGGGTCTTATTTGTAGCATTTGCTGACCTCTGTGGTGTAAATGTTTTTCACATGACCGTTTTCAAGCTGCCAAAATGCTGTCACCTGACTTGTAAAATTCCTTACATTTTAAGAACTGTTCCTGGAGTTCCCTTCATGGCTCAGTGGTTAGCGAATCCGACTAAGAACCATGAGGTTGCGGGTTCGATCCCTGGCCTTGCTCAGTGGGTTAAGGATCCGGCGTTGCCGTGAGCTGGGTGTAGGTGGCAGATGCGGCTCGGATCCCACGTTGCTGTGGCTGTGGCGAAGGCTGGCAGCTACAGCTCCTGTTAGACCCCTAGCCTGGGAACCTCCATATGCCGCGGGTGCAGCTCTAGATAAAGGCAAAAAGACAAAAAAAAAAAAACAAAACTGTTCCTTGTGAGGCCAGAAGAACCAGCTCTTAACTATTTAGTACATTCAAAAAGTATAATATGTATTAAGACATAATATTAGCATTCTCTGAGTGTCTGTCTGTCTGTCTGTATGTATGTATTTGCTTTTTAGTGCTGCACCCGTGGCATATGGAGGTTCCCAGGCTAGGGGTTGAATCGGAGCTATAGCTGCCGGCCTATGCCTCAGCCACAGCAACGCGGGATCCAAGCCACATCTGCGACCTACACCACAGTTCACGGCAATTCCTGAGCAAGGCCAGGGATCAAACCTGCAACCTCATAGTTCCTAGTAGGATTCGTTAACCGCTGAACCATGACAGGAACTTCGACATTTATTTTTTCACTTGTTTTGTTCACTGTGAGCACTTGAATCTTAAGTATAATAATCCAGCAGGAGCTGCCTCACCAGTACAAATCTTCCTTTTTTTTGCCTTTTTGCCTTATCTGGGGCTGCACCCGCGGCATATGGAGGTTCCCAGGCTAGGGGTCTAACAGGATCTGTAGCCCCCGGCCTTCGCCACAGCCACAGCAACGCGGGATCCGAGCTGCGTCTGCAACCTACACCACAGCTCACGGCAACGCCAGATTCTTAACCCACTGAGCAAGGCCAGGGATCGAACCTGCAACCTCATGGTTCTTAGTCAGATTCGTTAACCACTGAGCCATGATGAGAACTCTGCAAGTACAAATCTTTAAAAACAATTAAACTCTTTAGCTTCTCTACCTTAGGACTTCAAGAGCTTTGGTTGAGAATGAATACATTTCTATTAATTTAAATGTGATAGTATGTAATACATATGCATACTTGACACAGACTTCAGATAATAATTTCCAATATGCTAAGGACCTGGTGAAAATATATCATCAGGTGTGGTAGGATATTTGTCTCTGTCTAGGGCTATGAATTTTTCTTCCTTGGTCACTTGGGCTTGTATAAAGTATACGTGACCCCATAAAGCTCTACACTGAGCTGATTACTTCCTTGGATAATAATCCTTATTACTAATTTTAGGAATTTTTCAGATTGTTAGACATTATTAGAAGTGCACTTTAAATGAACTATTTCCTTTATAGACTGTTTTTTAATACCAAGCAAGACTGTCTTCCTCTAATGCTCTGTGCGAAGTGGTTGGCCATAGTTACTTATTACTGCAGGAAAGGCTCATTTTCCATTTGCCTGGCTCTCTTTATGTGTTTGTTATTCATGTCCTCTCAGCTCTGCTGTGCCGAGGTGGTGGAGAGAATTTTCGCTTGTTCTGTAATTCAGTGATAACAGTAAGTTTGCTGTTGGGCCTGAGCTGAAAAGTATTATCTGATATGCTGGAAACGCTTTTTGGCTATAGCAGCCATTTAACAATTTTATGTCCTCTAATTACATAGACTACAAACAAATGGAAACATTTACATTTACTTCACTTAAGCCAATTTTGTGGATGTCAATATATTTCCCAGTGGCATTTCTGTATGGTGGGTATCTTTATAAGCCAGTGTACAAAATATTTAATCTATAGTATGTTTAAATACTAGCCGCAATATTCCTGAACACTGATCCCTTTAAGCCAGAGCCCTGTGTATATGCAGTTGTTCCTGACCTCTCTGAGGCATGTACCCCCGAAATAGATCATTGAGAGTGCTGACCATATTTAGGTTATGTGGCTAAAACAGAGGAGATAGGTTTTAATGAGATCTATATATACCCTTGGTAGTAGACGTGGAGCAAGATTTTATAAGCACCTAAACTGGAAATAACTGGAGAGTTTATTAGTTAAATTTCTGAGTTGTATCCCAGTTCTGTTGAATTGAATCCTTGTACTGGGACCAGGAAACCCGTGCTCTCCAGGACATTTCTTAACCACGTAGCATTTGTGGACTGAATTAGCCACTGGACATGCCCCAGCAGAGGGCAGGATGACAGTACCAGTAGTTGGTAAATTAAGATTTGCCTGTGACAGAAGAAGGATAAGCCCTAAAAAAATTTTCCTGCACATAAACTAGAATTCCCTTCTCTTAGAAGCCTTATTTCATTTTTGAGCATATGTTTTAGGACTATTTATATTTATTCTCTCTCATTTCTTCAGTATTAAGTACTCTACCTTCTGAATTCATCCAGTTTTCTCCCATAGCGTTTTTATTAACTATTTTTATACACTGAAAGGCCCACCTATACCCTAGAGCTTAGAAATAGATTTGACTCACCATCTACACACACAAATGGTGATTATGTGAGGTGATAGAGGTGTTCACTAACCTGATTGTGGTTATGATTTCACAATATATACATATATTGAATCATCATGTCACAGATCTTAAATGTACACAGTGTGTCAGTTTTGTCTCAGTAAAGCTGGGGAAAAAAGATCTGAATTCTCTTTGTGAGATAAGAGTGAAACTCAGTTCTTCATGTTCCTTGCAGTAGAGATGTAATTATTAGTGAGCAGAGAAGTCCACACCAGGTTTAAGATTAAACTGAAAATTGCTAGAAAATAATAGTAGAGGGAAGCCTATGATAATACTATTATATTGGGATACACACTTTTTTTTTTTTTTTTTGCTTTTTAGGCCCACACCCATAGCATATGGGGAGGTTCTCAGGCTAGGGGTCGAATTGGAGCTGTAGCCAGCGGCCTGCGCCACAGCCACAGCAGTGCAGAATCCAAGCTTCATCTGCGACCTGTACCACAGCTCAGGACAACACCAGATCCTTAACCCACTGAGCAAGGACAGGAATCGAACCAGCAACCTCATGGTTCCTAGTCTGATTCATTTCTGCTGCGCCACAACAGGAACTCTGTATTGGGATAAACCTTCTGTTTCTCACAATGTCCCATTCAAACTGGGCCTACAATATAGTAAATTAGAAGTTGTTTTACACTAGCTTACGTAAGTATATTTAAGGGCCCTTTACTCCCATTATTTAAGAATGTTCATCTACAGAATAAAATTCTCTGATAGTGATTTCAGCTACTTTGAAACAAAACGGCTTTGGTCAAATAATCTATGAGGACTGTAACTGCCAAGTCATACCAGAGAAATCCATGATTTCACTGAGAAAAAGTGAAGCTGTTGTTTGGCTCTTGGGCTATAAGTGAAAGGAAAAGATGTGTTGGTGGGGCTGAGTGAAAGGACAGCTGTCTGAGAAAGCTTCCTTGTCCCATGTTCTGTCCAGAGAGCAATTTAGGTGATCCAAGAGTTGCGTGAAATCAGAATAAAATATTCATTTGGCTATACAAAATGAGGTCAGTGGTATAGGCCAGGATTCTCCCAGTGTCCATATATAGGACATGAAATGTCTAGAAAACCTACTTAAAAATAACAATTTATTGAGCACTTATTTTTGTGCTGGGCACTGTGCTATATATGTTTCAGGACTCAAATGAATAATGGTTATAGTTGTATAAAATAAGTAATTATGTTACTCCTTCTTTATTCTTTTAGTTCTGTTTTTTAACCGGTGAGGAAATGCCAAGGCTTAGAGTAGTTAAGAAACTTGTCCTTGGGACATTTATCTTTAACTTGCAGAGCAGGCCTTCGGCCCAGGCCGCAGGCTCAAAGCCCTTGCACTTAGCACCACTCCCTAATGCCTCTCTTCTTCCTCTTAATCCTAGGTACTTATACCTTATACCTTGTGGTCCTGTATTTTAATGTGCATATCCCTTCCCCCTAGCTAAATTATATCTTAAGAGCTTTGTGGTTTACTTCTTTTAGTCTAGAATACCTACTTTTTAAAGCAGAAGTTCAATTAACGTTTGCTAATTGTGCTGTTATGTGCATATTTATATGCATATTTGTATACAGTTTGTGTACAAGTAAACTCATTGGTCTCAAAATTGGAAGACCTGGATTTAAGGTTT
This sequence comes from Catagonus wagneri, assembly GCA_004024745.2. Lineage (NCBI taxonomy): Eukaryota > Metazoa > Chordata > Mammalia > Artiodactyla > Tayassuidae > Catagonus > Catagonus wagneri. The sequence goes on along the minus strand of PVHT021183527.1, from coordinate 11,011,479 downwards.
GGTGTAGCTATCCTGTTTACATGTTTAAAGTAAGACTCATAAACAAACACTATTAAGTCATAAATTGGTGTGAGAGTGCTCAAAAAATTTATAGTGGGCATGGCCCCTTCTTGAACTGCAGAAACACCATCATGAAATTCTTTTTCAGTAGATACAGGCAGAGTTTCTGATTTGAAAATATTACATTATTGGGTGGTAATTAAAAAAAACCCTACCTTTCATTACTTAAGACTAACCAAAAAAACATAAGGTGTTTTCAGTTAGCAGTACTGATTGTGTGTGGTACTATAGGATTTGAAGGTTGTCTTAATACACAGTCTGCAGATGCTTCAAGTAATTAGACAAGACTGCAACTGCTCTGAGGCAAGGAGGATAATCCTTGGTTACTGGATCAAGGAATAGGCCATAAAATGCAATGAGTCTTTGATGTAGACCCTGTTGTTGATTTAGTACCTGCCATGACCTAATCTTATATATAGATATATATAAAATCTTTTATATATTGGTATACAGTAATTTGGAAGGGCTTAATCTGGACTCTTATAGATTCTTCTCTAATTGTTATGTCTATATCCTTGGAGACTTTCAATCAAAGATACTCTTCAGTTTCTTCTTGAATCATACACACTGTAGGTATCTTTGGCTAATATGAAACTTTGGTTCTTCTTCCAGTGGATTTTCTGCCCTCAGTATCCAAAAGTGTCCTTTTGGAAAGACTCGTAAGTCTTAGAGAACTGTGGATATTTTGCTCTTGTTTTTATCTGGAGGCCCACAATTTTTAGAAATTAATACCTTGTTAACTATCCAGGCCCCTCTGAAAAGACAACCATAAACTGGAAATTTCTAAGTTGATAACTTCTCATACAAGTTTTTTTTCCTGATTTCTGTATTTTATGTCAGAGCCCATTTTAAAAAGAGAAGACAAGGTTCCCTTTATTTCAGCTATTTAGTTACCCAGAGTATTGTTTAAAATTTTCCTGAAGTCTGTTGCTAAAGTTTCCCATTGATTCATCCTTATTTTGGTCCCAATTTTGAATCAATGTCCAATTCATCTCAAAGAGAAAGTCTTCTGAAGTGGCCTTGTGTGGTATATTTTCTATTTTTCTTGGCCTTGAAAGGCTATTGAAACTTTATTATTTTTTTATGGTGAGCTGGGTTATTTAAACATTATCCTGGTTTTTGTTATCCTACTGCTTTATTTATTTATTTATTTATTTATTTATTTATTTATTTATTTGCTTTTTAGGGCTATACCTGTGGCATGTGGAAGTTCCCAGGCTAGGGGTCAAATTGGAGCTGCCAGCTGCCAGCCTACATCACAGCTGCAGCAATGCAGAATCCAAGCCATGTCTGCGACCTGCACCACAGCTCATGGAAACACCAGATCCCTAACTCACTGAGTGAGGCCAGGGATCGAACCCTCATCCTCATGGATAATAGTCAGGTTTGTAACCTACTGAGTCACAATGGGAACTCCCTTAAATTTATTTAAACAAAATTTTAAAATTTAAGTTTATTTAAAATGTGCCACTTTCTGCTATACAGCTAAGTGACCCAGTCATACGTATATATACATTCTTTTTCTCATATTATCTTCTGTCATGTTCTATCACAAGTCATTGGATATAGTTCCCTATGCTATACAGTAGGACCTCATTGCTTATCCATTCTAAATGTAATAGTTTTGCATCTACTAACCGCAAACTCCCAGTCTGTCCCATTCCTTCCCTCTCCCCCTTGGCAACCACAAGTCTATTCTCTGTATCTGTGAGTCTGTTTCTGTTTTGTAGACAAGTTTACTTGTGCCATGTTTTAGATTCCACATGTAAGTAATATAATATGGTATTTGTCTTCCTCTTTCCGACTTTTTTCACTTACTATGAGAATCTCTATTTGCATCTATGTTGCTGCGACTGGCATTATTTTGTTCTTTTTTGTGGTTGAGTAGTATTCCATTGTGTATATGTACCACATCTTCTAAATCCATTCATCTGTCGATGGACATTTAGGTTGCATCCATGTCTTGGCTATTGTGAATTGTGCTGCTGTGACCATAGAGGCACATGTATCTTTTTGAATTGTAGCCTTGTCCAGACATATGCCCAAGAGTGGGATTGCAGAATCAAATGGTAGTTCCATATTCAGTTTTCTAATAATGAGTGATGTTGAACATCTTTTCATGTGTTTTTTGGCCATCTCTATGTCTTCTTTGCAGAACTGTCTGTTTAGATCTTCTGCCCATTTTTTGACAGGGTTGTTTGTTTCTTTGGTATTGTTTGCAAATTTTGGAGATTAATCCCTTGTCAGTTGAATCATTTGCAAATATTTTCTCCCATTCTGTGGGTTGTCTTTTCATTTTGTTTAGGGTTTCCTTTGCTGTGCAGGAACTTTGAAGTTTAATTAAGTCCCATTTGTTTATTTTTCTGTTTATCGTCATTACTCTGACAGGTGGATCTGAGAAGATGTTGCTATAATTTATGTCAGAGAGTGTTTGGCCTATGTTTTCCTCTAAGAGTTTTATAGTATCTGGTCTTATATCTAGATCTTTAATCCATTTTGAATTTATTTTTGTGCATGGTGTTAGGAAGTGTTCTAGTTTGTAGCTGTCCGGTTTTCCCAGCACCACATATTGAAGAGGCTGTCTTTTCTTCAATGTATATTTTGGCTCCTTTGTCATAGATTAGTTGACTATAGATGCTTGGGTTTAATTCTGGGCTTTCTATCCTATTCCACTGACCTCTGTTTCTGTCTTTGTGCCAGTACCACACGGTTTTGATGACTGTAGCTTTGTAGTAGAGTCTGAAGTCAGGGAGCCTGATTCCTCCAGCTCCATTTTTCTTTTTCAGGATGTCTTTGGCTATTCTGGGTCTTTTGTGCTTCCAAACTTTAAAATATTTTGATCTGGTTATTTGAAAAATGTCCTTGGTAATTTGATAGGGATTGCATTGAATCTGTAGATTGCCTTGGGTAGTGTAGTCATTTTGATAATCTTGACTCTTCCAGTCCAAGAGCATGATATGTCTTTTCATCTGTTCACATCATCCTTGATTTCTTTCATCAGCGTCTTCTAGTTTTCAGAGTACAGGTCTTTTGTCTCTTTAGGTAGGTATATTCCTAAGTATTTGATTCTTTTTGATGTGGTGGTAAATTAGATTGCTTCCCTAATTTCTCTTTCTGATCTTTCATTGTTAGTATATAGAAATGAAGTTGACTTCTGTGTATTAATTTTGTATCCTGCAACTTTGCCAAATTCATTTATGAGCTCTAACAGTTTTCTGGTAGAGTCTTTAGGATTCTCTAGGTATAGTATGTCATCTGCAAACAGTGATAGTTTTACTTCTTCCTTTCCAGTTTGGATTCCTTTTATTTCTTTTACTTCTCTGATTGCTGTGGCTAGGACTTCCAAAACTGTGTTGAATAGCAGTGGTGAGAGTGGACATCCTTGTCTTGTTCCTGATATCAGCGGGAATTCTTTCAGCTTTTCACCATTGAGAATGATGTGAGCTCTCAGTTTGTCATAGATGGCCTTGATTATGTTGAGGTAGGTTCCCCCATGCCCACTTTCTGAAGGGTTTTTATCAGAAATGGGTGTTGGATTTTGTCAAAGACTTTTTCTGCATCTATGGAGAGGATCATATGGTTTTTATTCTTCAGTTTGTTAATGTGGTGTGTCACACTGATTGATTTGTGGATATTGAAGAATCCTTGCATCCCTGGGATAAATCCCACTTGATCGTGATGCACAGTCCTTTTAATGTATTGTTGGATTCGGTTGGCTAGTATTTTGTTGAGGATTTTTTCATCTATGTTCATCAGTGAGATCGGCCTGTAATTTTCTTTTTTTGTGGTATCTTTGTCTGGTTTTGGTATCAGGGTGATGGCTACCTCATAGAATGAGTTTGGGAGTGTCCTTTCCCCTGCAATGTTTTGGAATAGTTTCAGAAGGATAGGTGTTAGCTCTTTTCTTTTCTTTTTGGTCTTTTTGCCTTTTTTATCTAGAGCTGCACCTGCGGCATATGGAGGTTCTCAGGCTAGGGGTCTAACAGGAGCTGTAGCTGCTGGCCTTCACCACAGCCACAGCAACGCGGGATCCGAGCCGTGTCTGCAACCTACACCATAGCTCATGGCAACGCTGGATCCTTAACCCACTGAGCAAGGCCAGGGATAGAACCCTCAACCTCATGGTTCTTAGTCGGATTCGTTAACCACTGAGCCACGAAGGGAACTCCAGGTGTTAGCTCTTTTCTAAATGTTTGATAGAATTCACCTGTGAAGCCACCTGGTCTTGGACTTTTGTTTGTTGGAAGTTTTTTAATCACAGTTTCAATTTCAGAACTTGTGACTGGTCTATTCATATTTTCTATTTCATCTTGGTTTAGTCTTGGAAGATTGTACTTTTCTAAGAATTTGTAAATTTCCTCTAGGTTTTCCATTTTATTGCCATAGAGTTGCATATAGTAGTCTCTTATGATCCTTTGTATTTCTGTGATGTCTGTTGTTACTTCTCCTTTTTCATTTCTAATTTTATTGATTTGTGTCCTCTCTCTTTTTTTCTTGATAAGTCTGGCTAAGGGTTTATCAATTTTGTTGATCTTTTCAAAGAACTAGCTTTTAGTTTCATTGATCTTTTCTGTGGTTTTCTTCATTTCTATTTCATTGATTTCTGCTCTGATCTTTACGATTTCTTTTCTTCTCCTAACTTTGGGTCTTGTCTGTTCTTCCCTCTCTAGCCGCTTTAGATGTAAAGTTAGGTTGCTCATGTGAGCTTTTTCTTGTTACTTGAGGTAGGCTTGTATTGCTATAAACTTTCCTCTTAGAACTGCTTTTGCTGCATCCAGAGGTTTTGGAGTGTCGTATCTTTGTTGTCATTTGTTTCTAGGTATTTTTTAATTTCCTCTTTGATTTCTTCAGTGATCCATTGGTTGTTTAGTAGCATGTTGTTTAGTCTCCACGTATTTGTATTTTTGGCCACTTTTTTCTTGTTGTTGACCTCCAGTCATATAGCATTGTGGTCAGAAAAGATGCCTGAAATGATTTCAATTTTCTTAAAGTTACTGAGGCTTGATTTGTAGCCCAGGATGTGATCAATCTTAGAGAATGTTTCGTGCACACTTGAGAAGAATGTGTATTCTGCTGCTTTTGGATGGAATGTCCTATAAATATCTATTAAGTCCATCTGGTCTAATGCTTCATTCAGGGCCAGTGTTTCCTTATTGATTTTCTGTCTGGATGATCTATCCATTGCTGTAAGAGGGGTGTTAAAGTCCCCCACTATGATGGTGTTATTGTTGATTTCTCCTTTTAAGGTTGTTAGCAGTTGCCTTATATATTGTGGTGATTCTATGTTGGGTGCGTAGGTATTTAAAATTGTTATATCTTGGAGTTCTCTTAGTGGTGCAGTGGTTAACGAATCCGACTAAGAACCATGAGGTTGTGGGTTCGATCCCTGGCCTTGCTCAGTGGGTTAAGGATCCGGCGTTGCCGTGAGCTGTTGAAGGTTGCAGACACGGCTCAGATCCTGCATTGCTGTGGCTGTGGTGAAGGCCAGCAGCTACAGCTCCTGTTAGACCCCTAGCCTGGGAACCTCCACATGCTGCGGATCTGACTCTATATAAAAAAAAGGCAAAAAGACAAAAATAAAATAAAATTGTTATATCTTCTTCTTGGATTGATCCTTTGATCATTATGTAGTGCCCTTCCTTGTCTCTTAAAACGTTCTTCATTTTAAAGTCTATTTTGTCTGATATGAGTAATGAGACCCCAGCTCTCTTTTGATTTCCATTTGCATGGAATATTTTCTTCCATCCTCTCAATTTCAATTTGTATGTGTCTCTAGAAGTGAAGTGGGTCTCTTGAAGACAGCGTATATATGGATCTTATTTTTGTATCCATTCAGCTAGTCTATGTCTTTTGGTTCGGGCATTCAGTCCATTAATATTTAAGGTAATTATTTATATGTATGTTCTTATTGCCATTGTATTAACTGTTTGGGGTTTTTGTTGCTCTTTTTTCTTCCCTTCTTCTCTTGTCCTCTCCTCTTGTGGTTTGATGACTATCTTTAATGTTGAATTTGAGTTGATTTTTCTTATTTGTTTGTGTATCAATTGTAGATTTTTGGTTTGAAGTTTTGATGTAGGAGTCTAGCATCATATGTAAATGAGATTGTTTTAAGTTGTTAGTTTCTTAATTGCAAGTGCATCTCCAGTGTCCTGGATTTGTGTTCTCTTCTCACGACTTCTGATTTTGGTAGCACAATTGTGCATGGATGATTTAGTATCTTTACTGTATATATGCCTTTACTGGTGAGCCTTGTCATTTGTGGTATTTTTGTTTCTGGTTGTGGCCTTTTCTTTTCTGCCTAGAGAAGTTCCTTTAGGATTTGTTGTAAAGCTGGCTTAGTGTTGCAGAAATCTCTTAGCTTTTGCTTCTCTGTAAAGGTTTTGATCTCGCCTTCAAATCTGAATGAGAGCCTTGCAGGGTAAAGTAATCTTGTTTGGAAGTTTTTCCCTTTCATCACATTAAGTATATCGTGCCACTCCTTTCTGGCCTGCAGAGTTTCAGCTGAAAAATCTGCTGATAACCTTATTGGGGTTCCTTTGTTTGTTGTTTCGTTTCCCTAGCTGCTTTCATTATTTTCTCTTTGTCTTTAATTTTGGTCATTTTGATTAATATGTGTCTCGGGGTGTTCCTCCTTGGGTTTATTTTATATGGTACTCATTGCGCTTCCTGGATTTGGGTGAGTGGTTCCTTTCCCATGTGGAAGTTTTCAGCTATTATCTCATCAAATATTTTTTCTGTCCCCTTCTCTCTCTCTTCTCCCTCTGGCACCTCTCAATATGGACGTTTGTTTGTTTAACATTATCCCAGAGTTCTCTGAGACTCAGCTCCTTTCCTTTCAATCTTTTCTCTCTTTTCTCTTCAGCATTAGTGATTTACACTAATCTGTCCTCCACCTCACTTATTTGTTCTTCTGCCTCCTGTATTCTACTGTTTGCTGCCTCTAATTAATTTTTTATTTCAGTTATTGTATTTTGCATCTCTTCTCGCTTAATTTTCATATCTTGTATTTCTTTGCTCAGTGTTTCCTGTAAATTATCAATCTTTGCCTACAGTCTATTTCCAATGCCTTGCATCATCTTCAGCATCAACAGTCTAAAGTCATTTTCCAGGAGGCTGATAATCTCCTCATCACTGAGCTGTTTTTCTGGGTTTTTTTCTTTCTCTCTTATCTGAGTTATAGTTCCCTGTCATTTCATTTTTATAGGTTTTTGGTGTGGTGACCTTTTTGAAGACAACAGAGTTGTAGCCTCTCTTAGTTCAGGTGTTTGCCTCCCTTGTGACTGAATTTGGTATGGGGGTTTATTGTTGGCTTCCTGATGGGAGGGACTGGTGCCTGCCCACTGGTAGGTGGGGCTGATTCCTATCCCTCTGGTGGGTGGGGCTTTGTTTCTGGGTAAGATTAGAGGCTGACTGTATGCCTGAGGGGTCTTTAGGCAACCTGTTTACTGATAGGTGGGGCTGTGATCCCATCTGAATTGTTGTTTGACCTGAGGCTTCTCAACACTGATGGGAGGGACCAGATTTTCCCAGAAATGTCCGCCTCCAGAGCAATGGAGGCTGATGAATGTTCCCAAGAGCTTTGTCTCCAATGCCCTACCCCCACAAAAAGCCACAGCCACCCCTGTTTTCCCAGGAGATCCTCCAAGAAGTGCAGTTGGGTTTGATCCAGATTCCTATGAGAGTTTGCTTTCCCTTGGGACCCAGTGCACGTGAAAGTTTGTGTGTGCCTTTCAAGAATGGGGTCTCCGTGTCCCCCAGTCCTGTGGAGCTCCTGCACACAAGCCACACTGGCCTTCAATGCCAGATGCTCTGGGGGTTCTTTCTTGCTGTGCCAGATCCCCAGGCGTGGGGATTTGACGTGGGGCTCAGAACTCTCAGTCTTGTAGGTGAGTCTCTGTGAATCATTACTTTCCAGTCTGTGGGGTTTCCCACCCGGGAAGTATGGGCTTGCTTATATCAGGTAATCACCCCTCCTACCTCTTGATGTGGTCTCCTCTTTGTCTTCTGGAGTAGAGTATTTTTTTGAAAGTTTACAGTCCATTTGGTTGAAGGTTGCTCGGCATTTGTTTGTAATTTTGTTGTTTTTATGAGAGAGGTTGAGCTCCAGTCCTTCTCTTCTGCCATCCTGCTTTTAACCATTTTTTTCCCACCTGAGAGACTAACAAGTGACCTAGTTGGCAAATAACTGATAGTTCAGGACAGTAAGTGTCTATCAAAATCCCAAATTCTGCATCACGTTTTTGTCTTGACTAAAAGAAACTTCTTAAAACTGATCTCTAGACCAACGTTTAAATTCAGCTTCTATACAATGGCCTTCTGGTCCTGCAATTTTAAGTAGTTTGGGGCAATGTGACTAATTTTTTTTCTGTAAAATTTCCTGAGGAAATGGTTTAGGAAGTCAAAGGAAGGCACAGAAGGAATTGAAGGAGTGAAGTGACTGGTGAAGATAAAACTGTGTAGAGATACAAGGAGTGTAAGTTTCAGAATGTTAGAGAGTCAAATTGAGAGACTTTTGGAGTCAACCTCAGTTTACTAATTAAAGAAGCTAACTAATGACTGTTTGATATTTTCTCTTTGTTTTGATAGAGCGCGTCTGAACTGTGTTAATTATTTATTTTGACATGTTCAAAGCTCAACACAATGTTATTCTAAAAATAAAAATGTCATTTTTATAAGGTCATTCATTATTGTAAGTGCAAATATTAGGATTATAGTGCATTACAAATAGAAGGCAGAAATTCTTCCAGGAGGAGGTTGCAACTTTGATACACACAAACCTGTAACAAACAACTTGGTCAAATTTTGTGCTTAGGAAAAGTATCTGGTTCCCCAAGCAAGCAGAGTTTAGAATAGTGCTGTATAATCAATAATCTGACAATCATTGATCCTGCATTATAGGCTAAACAAAGTGCCTCATAAATTAATAAGACTGAGAGTGTGCCCTTCAAAGTTTTGTAGAGGTCCCAAGGCAAAATTTGACTGATTACTTTTGCATAAATTTGTTACCATTTTAACAGACTTCCAACTATTGGTCTATGAGGCATCTTGGTTAATCTGAGGACTTCTTAGGCCTTTGCCTCTGTCTGTTCTTTATAGAGCACTTCTTTATACATTGGGTAACACATTCAAGACAAAGCAAAAATATGTAAGATGAGTTTGTACGAGTTTTCCAAAAGAAGATGGACAAGCAAGCAGCAAAACCACGAACAGATTAATGACAAAAAATATTTACTGAATAGTATACTTCTAAACCAAAAGCTTTACTAGCCTCGTCCAGAAATTAGTTATAATTATTTATCAAATGAGTATAATTCCAAAACTAAACGTTGAATTAACCTCCACAAAGATTTCTAACTGATGACCCCTCTAAAGACCCATGGATTCTTTATAACAAAAATCGAAGGCTCACAAATTAATCAGCAACAAGAGCTCGGAGAAACAATTCAAAACTCAGATCAAATCATTGTTGAGACAGATTCACCCAGAAGTAAATTTGAAGGACGTGGAATCTGGGGACAAGGAGAGTACACATGTTAGTCTGAGGGTCCCAGGGAAGGCTGCCAAGTGAGGGCATTCAGAACTATCTCAGTGGGACTTCCAGAATTGTTGAAGTATGAGACCATCACTCAAAATCTGATACAAAAACCAATTCGAATTTATTGGTTAACTAAAGACATACTTGTGAGGTATAGTCTTATTAAACAAAGCCAGCTAATGATTATATGTGTGGTATACGGGCCTGTTTGTTTTGGATTTGCATGGTTCACAGAGATAAGAATGGGTTGACATCAGTTTTTTGAATGATTTTTTGTTGAATACAGAAGCCATGTTTTGTGTTGGTTATAAAGGTGAGAAATGGGTTAACACCAGCCTCAGTTAATTTTCCAGAGTGAGTCTTCTTCTACTTGACTGACTTTTAAAGTATGAAGCTGTCACTGGTTGGCTTTCAGTGAGCTCTTGATTGAAGCTGCTACTTAATTATTAGATGAGTTTTTACTTAATTTATTGGATGGGTTTAAAACAAGTTCTAGTGTTTACTTATTATATAGAACTAAAATTAAAACTGAAATTGATTGATTAAACAGGTTAAAAACAGTTCAGGTATTTACTGGCTGCATGGCTTTAAAACAGTTTTTTCTTGGGAGTTTAGGGGTATTGCTGCATATTTATAAAGGATGTGCACATAAATTTAGCATTATATTTCAAGTACTATTATTTCATACAAGATTTTTCTATACTGACATAATATATTGATATATTCCATATATTTGTAATATTAATAGCTATGTAATATATTATCATATTAACATGCCATAATTTATATAGCCATTTCCAATTGTTGAACATTTGGATTTTCCCGCCATTTTTCACTATTACTAATAGTAGGGCTATGGCACTCCTTTTAATAACTTTTTAAAGGATATAGTCTCCAAAGGGAAATTAACAAAGGTTATAATGCTTTTCATGATTCAAAAAATATGATAATTTGTAGGATATGTACATTGTAGGTCCATCATTTACCCCAGTTGCCATGTTGTCTTTGGATAACTAATTTATACTACCACATCACTGGATGAGAGCATTAGTTAGGGAATTGGAACTTGATGCTATAGGTAGATAGAATATAGATTGTCAACTTAAGTAAATAAGACTTCATGTTTGATCCTATCCTACACATGGTCTTCATTATGTTGACTTGGGAAGATGGCCAGTGAAAAAGAGCAAGGAATGAGACTAAACTCTCCTAGTAAAGTTGCAAAATATAGCTAAATCCACATACTTGTTTTTATTTATCCTGGTTCATGAACCTCTGTTTTGCAAACGTTGCTTCTTAGCTAACCTGTATTTTCAAAATGCATGTCATATGTATACAAATTATCTGAATACAAATTATCATATTTTATTTTGACAAAAATGTTATAATAATGGACATCTGTCTTAAGATAGTAGACTGTTTAAAGATAGTGTTTGTGTATATTTTTAAATTCTCTGCACAAAAGTCTCTCATTTCCCCATAAGAATCCACAGAAAACACACACACACACACACACACACACACACGGAGGGGGCAAAGGGGAGGGAGAGGAGGGCTTCTACCATAGTGAAACAAGAAATATTCACGATGCAGACTAAGAAATATACCTGTCTAAGGAAAGAAGATAGGAGCCAAGGATTTTTTTCCCAGCAATATTGACTTTCGTGTGTAAAGGGCTCAAACTTACTAGCATGTAAGAATGCAAAGGATATTTATTCCCACGAGCCCTTAATGAGAAATCTACGGAAGAATGAGCTTCAGTTAAGCAAAGATGACATAACTTAACCAAAGGAGAAATAATCATATAGTATGTCCCCCCTGATAAAAGACCACTCTGCTTCCTATAGTCTTACCAAAAGAATAAAACCAAAGTCGGATGAAGCCTGTGTATCTAGCTGCCAATTTGCAGGGAATCCAGAGGACAAAAGACCATGTGAAGCTGTCCTGTGAATATGTAATCAGCAAGGTCCAACTTCTACAGGCCAGATTCCTAGGTTCTTCAGATAAACTGTAAGGGGGAAAAGGGATGGAAAAGGAACCTGTGGTTTAAAAGAGAATTAAAAGAGATATCAATAAATTTTAATGGGCAAGTCTAGAAGATTCACTTAGAAACCCAAATGATGTACACTCTTAGAACATTTAAAGATATCTAATTTCATAAAAATGTGATTTTCTCAACTTCCTATGTTTTTTCAGAAACTAAAATTTGAAGTATAACTTAATTTATAAAAGAATACTTTTAATGCCTCAGATTGTAAACTATATGTTTTACACTTAATTTTGAAGCAATGCAGCAGGGATTTTGAATAAGTCCCCAGTTTAAATTCTAGCTCTTCCACTCTGGCTGTGTGGCTTTGGGCAAATTATTTAATATCTAATGGGGTGGAGGTGATTTTTATATATCTCTTTTAAGATGAATAATAAATTATACCCTCTCGGGATTGTTGCAGGAGGGCATGAAATATCATGTATTTCTTGTGGTTGGCTTTAATAGGCACTCAATAAATAAAAGCATCTCTTAGTTTGGTTTCAAAAGGTGTGGAGTGGGGCCCAAGAATCCTGTACTTTTAAAAGCCTTTCAAATGACTCTAATGATTGTTCTAATTTTGGAAACAGTCCCTGATAAAATCCTTCTGATGTGAACACATATTCAGCTTCAAGGATGCTTATCAATGCATTTGTTAGAATAGTAGAAAAACTGGAAAACATCTAGGAGAATGGCAAAATAAAATACTCTGGTCTATCCATGTGCTAAAACACTGTGTGGCCATTAAAATCAAAGTCAAGTAGCTTATACAGCATTATGTCCCCAGCACTGTTCCAAATGTCTTATATAATATATATAAATAGGAGTTCCCATCGTGACTCAGTGGTTAACGAATCCGACTAGGAACCATGAGGTTGCGGGTTCGACCCCTGGCATTGCTCAGTGGGTTAAGGATCCGGCGTTGCCATGAGCTGTGGTGTAGTTTGCAGACGCCGCTCGGATTCCGCGTTGCTGTGGCTGTGGCGAAGGCCGGCAGCTACAGCTCCTGTTAGACCCCTAGCCTGGGAACCTCCGTATGCCACCAGTGTGGCCCTAGATAAGGCAAATAATAATAATAATAATAAAATATATATATATAAATATATATGCTATATATAAATATATATATTTAGTCCTGTGAGGTAGGTGCCAATATTATTTCTATTTGACAGATGAAGAAACTAAAAATATGCATGATATTAGAAATAACAAGCTGTGAAGCTGAAATATTTCTAGCTATTAATAGTAAAAACATTTTTATAATAAATTTTGGCCTTGTTAGAAGAAAGACTGAATTAGCTCTCTAACAGAAAATATTTCAACATTGTCAAACTAGGGGGGCGGGGATTACAAAGGTATGTTATTTTTCTGGATTTTTAAAAATGTGTGTGTGGTATTTGTCATTTTTTTAAAATTTGTAATTTATTTTTCTCATTCTAAATAATTATGAACTTTCAAACCCATTTTCTTTTACCTTTTTCCTATTGAGCCTTCCCCCACACAGATTGTATAACTTTTAGGCCACAGAACCTGGATTCTCACCCCACTGCTTACCATGTGTGCATAATGAGAGTTCCTGAAGAAGAGAGTGGGACAAATGTTATAGAGAAAAAATACTCAGACAGATGAAAAGGGGAAACTTTCCTCAAATAAAACTTGAATCTACATAAAAAGCTTCCTGAAGACTAACAGAGATGCCCCTAACTGGCTTAATGGCACAATGTAACTTTTAATTAGTTTGGGGGCAGGTAGCCTTCTGTTCACATTTAATGGAAACAGGATGATCTCAGAGGGGAGAGACTGCTCAGAAACAACTTTTTATGTTTGCTTTTTAATTCTGTGTGGAAAAGAACACTATTCAAATGACAGTAATATCATTGAACTGCTTTCAATGAAATGCAGAAAGAGAAAAGTTCACTTATCAATCCTTTCTTCTTATTATTTCTTAGAGTCTGATATTTCTTGTTCGAGACTGGAGTTTCCCATATGAATTTTCATATGGAGCTGATGGGGGCTCCAAATTCTTGGAAAAACGCCTCAAGGTATGTTATTAGATGCATGAAATTGCCCAGTTAGTAATCTAAAATTACTTTTGTTGAATGATTTGCTGGATAGATACTTAGTAACAACAATCTCATTTGACCTTCATAGTATCTCTATGAACAAAATAATATTGATACTTAATAAAGTGCTATCAAAGTTATAATTTTAAATTTGTCAATAATTATGATACAGAATAAGTTCTTTTGTAGATATCTATAAAACAATGATTTATTCCTAAAGATAAAACTTTTAATTTGAAAAATTAAATCAGTTCAAGATTGACAGAACTATCTGGATTTATGTTTTAGTAGAGGTTAAAGTCAATTTAACAAAAATATGTAGTTTTTGAAATCCCCAAAGTTTAGTTTAGTTTTTCTGTTTTGTTTTTGCTTTTTTTTTAGGGCCGCACCCACGGCATATGGAGGTTCCCAGGCTAGGGGTCTAATCTGAGGTACAGATGCCAGCCTACACCACAGCCACAGCAATGCAGGATCCAAGCTGCGTCTGCGACCTACACCACAGCTCAAGGCAACACCAGATCCTTAACGCACTGAGCAAGGCCAGGGATTGAACCTGCAACCTCATTGTTCCTAGTTGGATTCATTTCTGCTGCGCCACGACGGGAACTCCTTAGTTTAGTCTTTGATTATCCCCTTGATAATCAGGATCCCTAAGCTTACCTTTTTAGGTTTATGGTTCTTTTTAGTGTAGTTCATTGGTACTATTAACTGTCAAATAACATGGGTAAAAAAGGGTGCAGTTTCGCTTATAAGTAAACACCTAACTATCCAGATGCCTTTCTAGAATTTAAATGTATACATACCAGGTGACAAGAGGCTGTCTTGAAATCCTCCTAAAAATAAGGTAGGAATATGTTACGATCTATCCATGTCTCCTGTGAGTACTTTGAATGAAAATTTGAATTTGTAGAAACCAGCTAGAATAAAATTCCACTAATTTGTTAAAAAAAAAATGGGAAGGCTCATCTGAGTCAGCATGAGTTGACATTTGTTCATTGTAATAATAATGCCATATTATTGATCTACTTACATATGGCTGTCTGGCGAATTCACCTGAGACTTTTCGTTATTTAGTATCAGTCCTGTCATAACATTTTTTATCATTGTGACCAGAAAGACAAAGAAAATGTCAATGCCATAGAATTCTTTCGGAGTTTAGTTTATGTCGAAAGTAGTTTAAACTTCAGAATGATTTACTGCAGGTCTCAGGGAACCAGCATGAAGAACTACAGAATGTTCGAAAACACATCCATTCCTGTTTCACCAAAATTTCCTGTTTTCTGCTACCTCATCCTGGCTTAAAAGTAGCTACCAATCCAAACTTTGATGGAAAACTGAAAGGTTTGTCTTTTCATATGTTTGTGACTTAGTCTCATTACAGAAATGTCCTTTTATCCCCTGGGCTTTCAGCTGCTAGTTTAATTTACCTAGTGATGTGAGGCTGATGATTAGAAATTGTCAGGACGATTGGGAATCTCAGGCTCATGCTAGAATACCTCCTTGGTGAACTGCGGATTCTGTGGGTACTGAATATATACACTGAGAAAATAGGCTAAATCTAGTGTTCACCTGGGAGGCAGTAACCCTCACCCTTTCTGAAGTTCCTGCTCACTTCTGTGCATTGAGAAATGTTCCTTAATCTCTTCCTGTTTAATTTCCCATGTTTGTATTAAAGGAGAAAATAGGTGTCTATATTATTGTACTGTTATATTGTTATTTAATTAGAGATAGAAATATTGCATAGTTATGAAGTGAAGCTCTTTAAAACCACTGCTAAAGAATTTAATTATAAATTATGAGTTCCCGCTGTGGCTCAGTGTGTTAAGGACCTAATGTTGTCTCTCTGAGGATGTGGGTTTGAGCCCTGGCCTCACTCAGTGCGTTAAGTATCCAGCCTTGCTGCAATCTGTAGGTTGCAGATGTGGCTCAGATCCAGTGTTGCTGTGGCTGTGGCTGTGGCTGTGGCCTCAGCTCCAATTTGACCCCTAGCCCAGGAAGTTCCATATGTCACAGGTGTAGCAATAAAAAGAAAAAAATTAATTATAACTTACTGAAAATTTTACTAATAATGAAATCCTCTTCTGAATGAGGAACCAGTTTCTACAAATATTGAAAGCACCAGAATGTTTTTCAGACACTATAAACTAATAGTATGTAATTATCTCTTAAACAGAGGTATCACTTTAAGATTCCAAGTCTACTCAAATTTTTAAAAAGAGGTGGGGGCAGGTGGGTGGGAGATGGAGGCAGGAAGCTCCAGAAGCAGAAGCTAGTAGATATTCTTTCCTAATAGATAATCACCAGGTGTTTAGGTATTTGATTTGTAGTTAATACACGGTAGTACAAAGACATTTCTGACTTTTTTACCTGTAAGCCTAGCATTGAGTACACCACTAAGTCTAGACATTGCTTAATTTACTATGGCCTCTCTGCACTGTGCCTGGGGTGATGAGATGGCGACATAACAAGCTTTTCAACACAGTTGTTCTCAAAGGGCTTTAAAATTACTTTTAAAAAGGATAACATAACTTGTATCCATTTTATGGAACTGGCAAGTTTGAAAAGCAAACTAGGAGTTCCTGTCATGGCTCAGCAGAAACGAATCTGACTAGTATCCATGAGGATGCAGGTTTGATCCCTGGCCTCACTTGAGTGGGTTAAGTATTTGGTATTGCCGTGAGCTGTGGTATAGGTCACACATGTGGCTTGGATCCTACACTGCTGTGGCCGTGGCGTAGGCCGGCGGCTACAGCTCCAAACAGCTCTAATTATGAACCTCCATATGCCTCCGGTGCGGGCCTTAAAAAAAAAAAGAAAAAAGAAAAGCAAACTGTTTTTCCCCCTATATCTATGGCATTTACTCTCAGATATCTTTTATTTAACTATGAGAGTTAATATCGTAAATGGAATCCCAAATTTCTCAATCATAGCATTGTTTTTAATATATGTTTTAAATTGTCTTTTCTTTATACAACAGAACAGATAGCTGCAGGCACATATTAATACATGGATTCCAGAATCCTGTGATTTCACTGTCACTTATGAATTTTATCCCAATATGAGCACAGAGACCTCTTCATACTGTGCAGTTACCTAATGGCTTCCATGTGTTTTGAATAAATTACATGAAGAGAGGGCTCCCACAAGGCCTTTCTTTCTTCTCTGGAGTTGAGGAGCCATAAACAGCCAGAGCAGGGGGCAGACCTTCACCAGCAGCCCTTTATTGGGACAAAAAAGTACTCTGCCTTGTTCTGTTCCGGTACTGTATAGCTCTGGTTCTTTAACAATACATTTTGCAATGAAGGAACTAAGGGAGAGAGTTTAAATCATGCAGATATAGAATGACACTTTTTAATAGATTTGTTCTCTATCATATTTTACTCAGATGTCTAAACACGTATTGACTCGCATAACTGGTTTACAGTTACCCATAAGTTGCCGGTTTACCAAGGTAGCTAGCCTGAGAGAAAGAAAGATGAGAGGTGGCAGTTTGAGTTGCCCATCAAAAGCTTCATTTTAATGAGGCATTGTAGGACTGCGGCTAAATCCTTCTGTGTGCCAAAATGTTCTACTTTGCCTCAGTGTTTCCTTGGGCACCTTTGAAAGTTGGCTATCTGTATTATTTTTCCATCCCAGCCTGAATCTTTTAATTTGATATGTCTTCTATCTGGACTGTCTGTCTGCTGGCCATGCTGTTCTCCAGAGGGCTGGCATCTGAGTGGTTGCCTCTGGGGAAGAAATGTCTTTGAATAAACAATTGTGCAAAAAGTGTTCTTATATGATAGTTTCTTACATACTCTTCCAACACATTTAGAGAAATAATTTTCAAGCTCATTATCATAGTAATAATTGTTATAATTACTATTTGTTCATGGTCCTTCACATTACTGAAAGTATCTTATTATTTCCAGTGTTACTTAAAACTTATAATGCTATGATTAATAGCTATATGCTAATAATCATAGCATATAGCTAATTAGTTTAATAGCTTCCCATTTAGGAAATCAAAAGGACCAAAAGTGCAGAATCACATTCATTCACGCTGCATTCAACCACTTCTTACCAAATGCCTACCAAATACTTCCCCTAGCACACCAAATCTTCTAATTAACAAGGAGTCACCTTTTTATGAGGTGGTTCCGTGTTATAGTACCACATGTAGAATGACCACATCCTAAACTAGGGAGCTGCTTCCTTAGCAGCTCCACTTAGACTTCAGAAAGCACAGCCAAACCCCAGCACAAGGTTATTATTTTTAAAAAGGTATTTCTAGTGACTCGTCAGAGTCATATCATATAGTCCTGAGAAAATACCTGCCTTGGTTAGTTTACATAGCAGTGCTACACTGGTGCATCTGCCCTGCAGGATTCTTTTAAAACATGTATCATGTCCTCAACTATTGTGACAGATAACCACACTGGCTACCTCCTGAATTCCTGGCAAAGTTTTTTTTCAGTCTTTTTAGGGCCTCTCCTGCAGCATGTGGAGGTTCCCAGGCTAGAGGCCAAATCGGAGCTGTAGGTGCTGGCCTATGCCACAGCCACAGCAACACCAGATCCAAGCCATGTCTGCGACCTAGGCCATGGCTCACGGCAACGCCAGAACCTTAACCCACGGAGCGAGGCCAGGGATCAAACCTGCAACTGCATGGTTTTTAGGTGGATGCGTTTCTGCTGCACCACGACGGGAACTCCCCCAGCAAGGTTTTATTCTTGTGGCAAAAATTTTTAAAGAAATGATGAAAACAGAACATCATCCTGAATAATCATCCACTCGCACATATTTCTAAACATCTGCAGTGAGCCAAAGCTGATGCACATACCTCCGCAAGTTGATCTGAACTGGTCTGCAGATTTCTGTATCATGTATTTACTTGTGTTCCACTAATATTGTTAGCAAGAGTGTCCCACTTATGTATGTCGTGAATGTATTGTTCATATTTTCTGAATTCAAAATTGGAATACCTGGCATTGGTGAGAACACAGTCAGACTAGGGCTAATGCCACCTTTTTTTTTTTTTTTTTTTGCTTTTTGGTGCTGCACTCGTGGCATATGGAGGTTCCCAGGCTAGGGGTCCAATAGGAGCTACAGCTGCCGGCACAGCCACAGCAACTTGGGATCCAAGCTGCATCTGCGACCTACACCACAGCTCATGGCAACACTGGATCGTTTAACCCACTGAGCAAGGCCAGGGATGGAACCCGCAATCTCATGGTTCCTAGTCGGATTCGTTAACCACCGCACCACGACACCGCACCGCACCACGACAGGAACTCCCAGAACACATTTTTAATGCAAATGTGTGGTTCTCTTCTGCTTATTTTGATGGTAATTACCATACTTGGTGCATTAGATTCACGGGGTGTATCTCATTCCATTACAGTTTTAAAGGTAAATTTTTTTGGGGGGGAGTGGAATTTAAGTGCGTGTTTTGAAAGTGATTTTAAAGTGGTTTCATAGGGAGAAACCGTTTTTGTTTTACACCGAAACTCAGGAAGAATTCATATATTCTAGAAATATAGTAATATTCTACTAATGTTGAAAAAGCCATAAAATCAGATGCTAAAAAAGAAACCTGTTATCATCAGTGAATAGATACATAGCAGGCGACAAAACACAACAAAGGAACATGATAACATAATACAAATACCAATATTTCAGTGAAAATTGGTGACTAAAAAGCAAACCACAATAATAAATATATTTAAATAAACCTATAATAATACAAAGCACAATTATCAATAAAACTTGGTATGATGCAAACAGATAAACTTGAAAAACTCCTATCCAAGTACTCATGAAATATGGACATAAATTTCAAAGCTGTAAACACGAAGCAAAGTAAGTTGAAAGGATTTCTAACATCATGCTCATATATGTCATAAAAGCAGTAAATGAGAAGAGAAACATAAATTCTTATGTAAACTAGTTATTTCAATGTATGTTGGGTTATAATAACAAGCAGGGAACATGCAAACACAGTCATAAGGTTTGAATCTTTATCCTTAAGTCCTCAGAAATCACCAATCCCTCTGCCTGAAAACTCACTGACTCTGCAGAAATTCAGAGATATATAATTTTTAAAATTATAGGAAGTTACTGCATTTACTTAGATACCAAGTCTCCGGATGTCTATTGCTTTTTACATATTTTTTATGTTTTGAAATGATTTAAAAAATTATCACTGTTCAAAAGACTGCTCTGAAACTCTCTTTTCTGTGTTACTTTGCTAAATCTGTAATGTTAAGATTGAACTTAATGCTATGAGTTCTGTGTAATCATTTGTACCATATAACTCAGATTACCTCTGATGTGTTTCTGAGTTTTATCACTAGAGGCAGCAGCATCCTCCTTACCACATTCTACCCAGTTCTATACACTTTTCATAAGGTGGGCACATTAAACAAAACAAATTTTGGGTACATCTTCTGGAGGGAATGCATAAGGCAGTGAATGTCTACCCTTTCTACATTTATGGGCCTATAAATATAAAACCATGAACAAGACTTAAAGGCACCAGAGTACATGACATTTTATGTGATTGGGATGTAAAAACACCTGTATAGCATTTAATAGCAAGAAAACTATTTTGTAGTAGATGGAAGACAAGATAAATATGTAATCGGAATGGAGATAAGACCAGCAATAGGAGTGTGGGCAAGGGGGATCGTTAACCTCGAGAGAAGTAGGTTGCAGGAGTAATTTAGATGATGGGAAAGTGAGTGATAGCTTTATCACTGGGGAAGAAATAAATGAAAGGATGTTTCATTGTATGACATGGAGGACTGGATAGGATGTTTAAAATAATGATGAATTTGCTTTTACTTGTAGAAATAGATGATGAATTCATCAAAAACTTGAAAATACTCATTCCTTGGCTACTTAGTCCTGAGAGCCTAGATATTAAAGAAATCAATGGGAACAAAATCACCTGCCGAGGTCTGGTGGAGTACTTCAAGGTATCACTCTCATTTCTAGAGCATTTGTGAGTACTTAGATTTGATATGTTTGGGAATGCAGCTCCTACTTGAAATGCCAAAAAAAGGAAAAAAAATACACTCTGTAATGTGGGGGCAAAGAATATATAAAAATGATTTAAAAAAATTATTAGACTCCCCGGAGGAGCTTGCTTTCTGATGTTATTTTTTTAGGAAACTCCTTGAGGTAACTTTACTATCTCCTTTTATCTTGAGGAAAATATATTTGAAATATAAATGTATTTAAGAGTTGGAAAAGTCTATTTCTTTTTAGGGGGAAGAAGTGTTTTCCAGGATCCATACCACATAGTCCTCAGTCATGACCTGTACTGAATGTTAGCTTCATTTTCAAGAGTTTCCTTAAGGGGCCACACCTCTCTTCCTACTGGAAAAATTCTTAAACATTTCCAAGGGCCCAGTCTGAAGTGGAACTGCATTTACCCGTTTATCTCAGATCCAAATACACTTCTTTTTAACCAATACATATTATGTATTGGAAGATTTCAGTTGCCAATCTGATTTGTGGGTTGATGCTCCAAAGACTAAAATATCAATTTTTTAAAATTCAAGTTGTATCATTTAAAATGTTCATGTACCTCCTGTGTGATTATTTGCTTCAGCGATAAATGACATGTTATTTATTTATCTACAGTTCTTGCTGTGCATAAAACACTGTGGAGGAGCTTAGAATTTAGTAGGAGACTTGGGGCCCTAGCACAGATCTGCTCTGTAAAGCTTGTGACAGCAGCAGGTGCAGATTCCTGTGGGTAACTGCAAAAAAAATGTTGCTCCTAGCAGAGGAGGGATCTGAGGAAATTTTAAAGGCAGTGGCAGTGATTAAGCCATTAAGAAGGGTAGGACTGGCAAATGGAGATGTGTGAAAAGGGCCTTTCAGGAAAAGGGGACAAGAACTAAGAAAGAGGGAATTAAAATATGAGAAAAAGATAACAGTTCCTAGAACAGCCAGGACCTCAGAATACAACCTAACAGAGAGAAATATTGAATGGAATTACTTGAACATGAGTCTTGTCTTTTTTTTTTTAGGCTTATATAAAGATTTATCAAGGTGAAGAATTACCACATCCCAAATCCATGTTACAGGTATTTATTCCTCAGGAGGCATGATATTCTAAAACATGCTGTCACTAAAGCTAAGCTAAAGATGTGCTCTAATCAGCTGTCAGAAATCACCCAATAACAATAGTAGATGAGATGACTTATTGGAAGGTTATTTTTCTAATAACTACCCATTTGTGTGTTTGTCTAAACATTTTAACACACACATATAGCAGCCTCGCTACCCTCACCTGTGCTGACACAAACACTTTATACCAAAGAGTCTTCATTCTCTTTGTACTAAATTTGTTTAGAGGACAGACTCCTACTATAGTTGAGATTCACACATGTAACAAGAAATAGAAAAGCAGGTCCAAGTTTTAAACAAATGGTCTTTATAAACATTTAAATAAAAGAAAAAACTCGCTTTTTCCATACTTATTTTTTTCATTTCTGTAAGGTCTTAGTGGTTCCTTTTTGTTATCAGTGATACTATTCTATCAGTAGTAATCCTTAAAGCTTATTCTATCAGTAGTAATATATATGTATTAGTCTATATAAAATGTACTATTATTTACCATGTGCTTGGATTTATAAATCCCCCATGTTCAGTAAAAGGCTTAATAATATTTTTTAAAAGGAATAATCTTCCAAATGAAAATTCGTTTTAGAACTATGGTCTGTTGAGTAAACTTCTATGTTTTATGCATTTTGAAATTTTAACATTGCTAATTTTAAAAATAAATAGTGGAAATATTTCACTTTTCAAGTTATTTGATGATTGGGTTCTTGAACATTTCCTGCACATGATACACATATATGAGAACTGCCTGTGGAAGTTTAATAAATATGAATTGCATTTTACATCTTATTTTGTACTCTGTCCAAAGGCCACAGCAGAAGCTAACAATTTAGCAGCCGTGGCAACTGCCAAGGATACATACAATAAAAAAATGGAAGAGGTAAGAAATGATATTTTAAATAAGATTAATATTTCTTCCATGAGCTCATTCTTTTTTTCTTCCAGGTTACACTGTATAAGCATGCAAAGTGGCTTTGCCTTATTCTTTCTTACCCTATGTGTATCACATTTCTTTTTATTGTATTCCTAAAATATTTTAAAAACAGAAAAAACAGGCTATGATTTATTCATGATTTAAATGTTTTAAATGAGTTTCTCTCTTTATAAAAAAGACTTTTTTTTTTTTAATTCACATTTCAGGGATGAGGGATACAGATTTTCCCATCATTTATAAGCTCTGGTGGTAAAATAACATGTTACCCTCTCCACTATACCTTCCTACATTCTGCAATTCAAATATTTCTATCTTAAATTAAAAAAAAAACCTGTTAGAAATAAGTAAATTAAAAGGGCCAGTGTTTATAAATACTGTATTTCTTCTTTTTAACATTCTGAATTAGGATGCATCTAACAACTGAGGTGTATAAACTACTAATGTGATGTCTTCTTTCCACTGAAAATGTTATAAAATCAAAATTACATCCAAAATTGTTAGATCTTAGAGTCAAAGTGAATATAGGATATGGAATGGTGTTTACAACATAAAAAAGGGGGAAGTGGAATGAGAGTCTCCTTTATAGAAGTTAAATCTGAAAGAACCACACTGAATGGTATGTATAGCTGGGATTTCCCTTACAACTTTTGAAAATAATGAAAATGTAGTCCAAGAACACTTAATATGCTTCAATTTAGACTCTCGAAGAAAACACTGAATGGGCTACATTCAAACAAAAATCAGTGAAGCTGCCCAAGAAAATATTTTTCACAATTTAGAGTTTTATAGTATTGTTCATTGTTTTAAAGTAAACTTTATTGGTCAAAATTAGTTCAGTGTAGTTAGAATAAATTTCCTCTTTGTATGTGTATCTTTTTAGGACGGCACCCACGGCAAATGGAAGTTCTCAGGCTAGGGCTTGAATCAGAGCTGTAGCTGCTGGCCTACACCATAGCCACAGCAGTGCAGGATCCAAGCTGCATCTGTGACCTACACCACAGCTCACAGCAATGCCGGATCCTTAACCCACTGCAAGGCCAGGAATCAAACCTGCAACCTTATGGTTCCTAGTCGGATTTGTTTCTGCTGCACCACGACAGGAACTCCACATATAAGTAGTTTTCTAAAATTTGAATTCCCTTTATGAATGAACTGTGTGCAGTTCACTTGTTCATCTTGAAGAAATTAAGTCAGGGATATTCCTTCCTGTGTGGAAAAAATAAAAATTAAGACTTTATATAAGTCACCTATAAAGTACCAGTCCCATTTATAGTCATGCTTGATAGATACGGAGTGTGGAAAAGATGTGGGATGACATAACATAATGCAGGCTCTTTCTCATTATTTGTTCTAGTAAGTTCAACTAAGTGAACATTTTTGATATAGTTGCTAGTTTTACTTTGCACTGACTACATAAACGAAAACTTTTCTATCTGGTACAGATTTGTGGTGGTGACAAACCATTTCTGGCCCCTAATGACCTGCAGACCAAACATCTCGAGCTTAAGGAAGAATCTGTGAAGCTATTCCGAGGGGTGAAGAAGATGGGTGGAGAGGAATTTAGCCGGCGTTACCTGCAACAGTTGGAGAGTGAAATAGATGAACTTTACATCCAGTATATCAAGCACAATGATAGCAAAAATATCTTCCATGCAGCTCGTACCCCAGCCACACTGTTTGTTGTCATCTTTATCACATATGTGATTGCTGGTGTGACTGGATTCATTGGTTTGGACATCATAGCTAGCCTCTGCAATATGATAATGGGACTGACACTTATCACCCTGTGCACCTGGGCATATATCCGGTACTCTGGAGAATACCGAGAGCTGGGCGCTGTAATAGACCAAGTGGCTGCAGCCTTGTGGGACCAGGTAGGAGCACTTAATTCTCTCAATTCCTAATTCTCAAATGCAGCACACATTTGAATGCCATCTTTGTACGAGACACTATGTTAGATGCTGGAAATACACAGATGAACACAATGACTTGGGCTCCAGTCTTCAAGAACCTTTTTAGACTCTGTCAAGATTGCAGATATAAACAACTAACTATAATGTAACGTGAAGTCCTATACAACTGTTTTCTAGTCAACATTTCAATATTTACATAAGTACATGGGTTAGGTAGTGCTTTTACTTTTTCTTATCCTAAAGCTGTTAAAAGAAGAAAACACAATTGAGTTTTTATTTAGCTGATTGTGACTCAATTATTCATACTTACACCTATCAAATGACTAGCACTGGCTTTAAGAGAATATATAAACCACTATCATAAAGCAAAACCCCTAATGCAATATCTGATTACTTCAGATTATCTCTCTCTGGTGGTGACTGTTGTTTTCATGGCTGCACCCATTGCATATGGAAGTTCTCGGGCTGGGGACTGAATCCAAATTGCAGCTGAGACCTATGCCACACATCTGTAGCAAAGCCAGATCCTTTAACCCACTGCCCTGGGCTGTGGAAGGAACCCACACATCTGTAGCAACCTGCACTGCTGCAGTTGGGATTCTTAACCTACTGCATCACAGTGGAAACTCCAGTTGTCTCTATTTGAACTGTACATTTGCATAGGCCCTAGCATGAGTCCAGGCCAACCTCTGGATCAGCTGCTTATGGTTCAGTTGTCCTTTATGGTCCAGTTAACCAATCCAAGGTCACCATGGTTTATTGTCCAAATAATTGATATTGACAGGGTAGACAATTATAAACACACCTAGAATAATAAGCAAATCACTATATGTCATTCTGGAAGTGTATTCAGTTACTTCATGAAAATCTAGGGGAAAATTTAGTAAAGCTAAAACTGAGATTCTTCATAAAATTTTGGAGCCAGGACTTACGAATATTTTCTGCAGGTAGCAAGTAATAGCTACAATTCCTCCAGCTTGAGTACATTTATGCACACTCTTTAAGATTAGATATAGATTAGAAATAGTTTGCCATGTGTCTTTGACGAATCTTGTTGAGTTAAATAAATGGTAGCACAATAGATAATGAGTTAAAATTGGATCCTGAGCCACTGCCTCAAATAGTCCCTTAACCTCAAAAGTTAAAGAGGAGCTATTTGAGGTAAATCCAAAAGCTCTCCTAGAATATGATGCTGAACATATAAAGAATATAGAATTTGGTTCTTCAGAAGATTTCAGACTAAACATGTAATTTAAACTGAAAAAAATCTGCAGGGTTATTTGTTCTTAAATGCTCATAAATTACTATGAACAAAGTTGAATATCATAATGCTATTAATGAAGCGGGATATATACTTTTCTCTTCTCTCTTTTAAACTGCCTTTGCCACAGGGAAGTACAAATGAGGTAAGTTAAATTTTTTAAAAATAAAACATTATGATATTCTTATTTTATAACCAAGTAGCCATTTAAAGAATGTCCCAGTGTAGTTTATAAAATCTTTGCTGACTACTGCTCCAGGGTTCTCTAGCATTTAACAATTTCAGTTGTGAATTTGGGCCATGGTTTTAAAATACTTAATTTATTCTGTACATAATATGTGATTTGATCTGTATATGAAACTCAGGAATTGATTATCATGAATATTTTATGTTTTGTTTCTTGAATGTTTAGAAAATTTCAAAATTCTTAAGCTCCAACATTGTGCATTTTGCTCTACTGCAGAGTGAAATAAGTAGTTATGAAACTTCAGGAGGCTTAACTACTGGAGAGTAAATGGAGCTTTATTAAAAGGTGTTTTTAACTTTGGCTTCTGAGTGAGTTATCTGTACCACTTCAAGTAGGTTCCAGGCCAGTGTGCAGTGTTAACTTTCTTGGCATACTTCAGACCTGACCTATACATTGGTATTCATTTCTCCCACTGCACATGTGCAAAGCTCTGTATCTGAGGGAAAAATCCAAGCTTCCAGAAAGTATTACATAAGAAAAATTATCTCTGTGGAGTCATTTAGGTCATTATCCTCAGGAAGCAAAACTAATCTTCAGCAGCTACAAAGACAGCAAGTAATAGTAATTCTTTCCTCATTTTCTGCTGTTACATATGTCCTCCAGTCAAATACCAAGGATACACTTAATATTTGTAAGTCAATAAGGAATTATTTTATATAAAATTCAGTAAAATGAATTCACTAAAAAAATAAAAACTATTTTCAACTTTATAAATCAAAACATAAAAAAATAATAACCTTTTAAGAGACCATGGATTAAAATGAATGTGTTAGAATCAGACTATAATAGATCTAGGACTTACCATGTTGCACCAATATGCACCTGTAGAATTGAAGATAGTACCATTCAGACTTAACGAAAATCAAAACAGCCATATAGATAAAAATGAATGGAATTTCCTTGGAATTGATTATTACCATTTAAGGATAAAAAACTTTTGTCCAACTTTTAAAAATATTCAAACTTTTTATAGACTCCAGAATTACATCAGATAAGCTGGTCTTAACATGAGTGTTCACAGGTTCAGGAAACCCTGATAGCAAGTGGTCTCTGTGTA
This sequence comes from Catagonus wagneri, assembly GCA_004024745.2. NCBI lineage: Eukaryota > Metazoa > Chordata > Mammalia > Artiodactyla > Tayassuidae > Catagonus > Catagonus wagneri. The sequence goes on along the minus strand of PVHT021183527.1, from coordinate 10,984,268 downwards.
ATAAAGTAGCTATTTGCAGTCAGAAGTTATGAGCTCCTCTGAAATTGATAATATTCACAATATATAAGTTTTCAGCACACCACTGGGGCACAGTTAGGAAGCTCTGCCCCAAGAGGTATGAAAGGTAAAAGAAAATGCATTCTGAGGATAGAACATTTACCATGAAAAGATCAAACCACAAAAGTAATAACATTAACAAAGTGGCAAGTTGAAAACACTTTTGAGTTCTAAGATATTAGTTATTAATTTATAAGAAGGATTCCAAATTTAGAATGCTAAATTTTAAATTGTACCATAAACTAGTTATACTAAAAAAGAAAAAGTTTACATCTGTATATTTAATAAAATGTTTTATAATCTTTTTTTTGATTCTTGTATTTCTAGGCTTTATACAAGCTTTATAGTGCAGCAGCAACCCACAGACATCTGTATCATCAAGCTTTTCCTGCACCAAAGTCAGAATCTACTGAACAATCAGAAAAGAAGAAAATTTAATCCAAATTTTAAAGATACAGGTGCATGACCAAATTGTCAGTTAAATATTGTTTTATGTCTCCATGCAAACATTCAAAGTGCTTCCATCAGAACAGAGTAAAATACCAAGCACCTCTGAAGATTGCAAAAGGGTTTAGTTCTTTTACTTCAGTGTTTAATAAGCAGATGTATATATGCATGGTTATATCATTTGGTTAACATGTACAGTTTCCTGATTTTGTCTTCAAATATGCTGTTATAATTTAAAGAGTTTGTCTATTTATGGTAACAGTACATGTGTTCTGCTTGAATTTGCTAAATTCTATTATCAGGTTATAGTTAAACCATGTAATAATACTACTCCACATTTGGATATGCTCATTTAATTTCTGTAGGAGAATTTTTAAATTATTTTACATTTTCATTTGTTAAAGCATAGCATAACTCAGTAGGCTTGATTCAGTCTATACTGTCTTACATATACCACTGGCTTTTATTTTAAAAGACATTTAAAAGAGCTTTTCAGTTGCTTTATCAAAAACTATACATTGCTTCTTTTATATTATGAATTAATATAGAATATAAACCTCTTGATCAGAAATGCACAAAAAAAATCACTTTGTATATGTATTTGAGTTTCACTGCATTGTATATTTTTTCATTTGGTACACAGAGAAATGTATTCATTATAGGTTTATTCTTTTAACATGTGAACTATTATTAAAGTTTACTCTGGTTCCTAAGATTAAAAACAACTGAATTTGGAAAATGCTTGGAAGGTGTTGATAGAGAACGATGGTTTTGCTCTCTTTTTAAAAAAAATTTCAAAATGCATTTTCTTTAATATTGACATCATTACAAATTTAGATTTCCATTTTAAGAAACGTATGCTAATCCCTTTTAGGTACCCTCCAGTTCTTTTAAACCAGTGGATTCTGTACTGTCTTTTTAAGTACTGAAATCCATGGTGGAATTTCATTGAGCATACTTTTTAGAGAAAAAAAAAAGGAATGTTGCCTGTCTGGGAGCTCTAAAACAGTAATTTCTAGCTTTCTTAGAAAAGGCTAAGCTGTAATTAAATTAAGCAGTAATATTAAGTAAGGAGTAAAGAATGATTAAGATGGAACAGCTGTGTGAGAATTCCTAAGATATATAAACTCATATCTTAGAAAAGGTTGGTCACATGCCTGCAAAATAACTTCCCACTGATAAAATTCTGCTAGCCCTTTTTCATTTTTCAGTACCCCTTTCATTATATACTGTTTCCTTTGGCCTTCTAATAGAAAAATCAAATATTTCTAAGCACTATGCACAAAACATGGACTCAAATGCAACACATTTAATTTCCACAAAAATATATTTAATAAGCTTGTTATATAAAATCAAACATTTAACACTGAACATTTTATCAATAATTCAAACTCACTGGTATCTAAATCTGGGAGTGCTTTATATTTTGGAAGATAACCTAAACTAAAAATTTATTTACATATTTACAATACATGTAAATATAACTAGAGCTATTTCTACAAGTGTTGAAATTCACAGAATTTTATAGGCTACATGTGCCATAAATTTGTCTGCAATCAAATGTACTATGCTAATTATGAACAATGTTTTAATAACTACTAAACCAAAAGGGAAAAAAATGAGGGGGAAACGCTGGGGTTTTAAAGTTCTGTGACAAACTCTTACAAGATAAAAGATATGTAAATCAATTTAATGACCAAGATTTCTTAATGAATCCCTGATTGTCATTTTTGGCAGCTCAACCCAGTCTATCAGGATGACAACGTGCTATGCTGTTGGGAACCCTCCACTGCCTCATCAGAACCATGTTTCTAAATGCCATAAGAACCCTGGCCCAAAGTAAGGAAGTTACGTTAGGAACTGTGACTGCTGTACACACCTTCCCACACAGGCTTGAGCCTTATGGCTAAATTAATTCCTGAAAGATTACAGATCCTTCACCTTTTCAGACCAAAAAATACTTTCTCAACATGTTTTTAAAGGGTTCTTTACATTTGGGGGCAGGGGAACTTCATACATTATATATAAAATTTTATCACAATAAAGGACCCAAATCCCAGCTTATGTTTTGAACTATACAATGGTAATATTTAAACCATCCAATTCCAGACAGTATTCCACATGAAAGCAGTAAACATCTTTTTTTTAAATACTGCATAGGTTATCTCTCCGTTTTTTATAGAAAGGTACTGCTGCTGTAAGAGTTTACTGACTGATAATTTCCTACTTAATATCTGGTTAAATGACATTTCTTGATACATTTGTCTCCATCAGGAATATTCAAAGCAGTTTCCAAATATACAGCATTTAGAAGTGTTTGCCAGGCTGGCTCTTAAAATGATAAACTCACTTTTTTCTTAATAAAAGAATATTTTTAATAACAAAATACATGTAAAATTAGATTTATAATGTCCAAAAAGTAAGCTGCCTTTTTAACCAAAGTAGGTGTTTTGCAGTTTTTCATCTGTGAAAAGATTTTAAAGCCCTTAAATTTATAAAAAATTAACTTAAAAATTCTTGCCATGTTGCTGAGCATACCACTGTTGTCTCTGCTTGCGATTTTCCAACTCTGTGAGAAGAGCCTGTCTGTAGGCTTCATACATTTTAACAATCTGTTCCAGTTCTTTCATGAAAAGCAACTTTAGCATTCCCTGGTATGTATCCAGGTCAGCCAGCTGGAAGAGTTCCCACTTGAGAATGTGGTCATATCTGTTTTAAAACACAGTCAAACATATATTCACAATGTATTCATAAATATGTATTTATAGTAGCAAACTGGTCTATTTTTATAAATATCAATTTTATTATAACTAAATAAATCATAAACCTTAAAATAACTGAGTTATTAACTGCTAGTTAACTACACTATTTTTTAGGGAAAGGAGAAAGCTGCTAATATTATTTCATTTCAGTTGAAGTTAAAAAATACCCATTTCTGTTCATCTTAAATGTCAATTATTCTAATATTAACACTAGACAATGAACACAGCTTTCAAACCACTGTGGTTCTACAATTTCTAAAGAACACATTCCACACTATACATAAGCTCATCCAAAGTTAACTGTCAGGAACTGAAGAATACCTTAGACCACATTGCTCCTGTAAAGAACAATACACAAAAATGGGCAAGATCATTTGTGTCATTAGTGTGTTGAGGCATGCTGTTCGCTACAGCAAACAAGGAACTAAACAAAGAAAGGAAAAACAATCATCATTTGTGGGCTGAATTTTCCTGAGGCTGAATATACAGTATTATAAACAGAACAGAACAACTCAAGCAGAAAGGAAAGAATAAGCTCTTTACAAAATGAGAGAACAGACAGACTGCACAATGTGGGGATGGACTCACGAAAGATTATATCTATATACATTTCTGAAGTCCTTCTTCAGTGGTTAAGCAGATCACCTACTGAGATGGAAGTATGCAACAGACTACTATAGCAGTAACTTTCACTCTGGAATGAAAGGGGTCTGAGGACAGCACTCTAATCCAGTCTTCTCACTTTATACATGAAACCTAGAGGAGCTATATACATTTCTCTTGCAAATTTGTTTAGTGACTAAAAGATCAGAAAGACAGAACTATGGATCAAGATGCACTGGAGTAATAGTTCTGATGTTAATACCTACTAAGACTAGAGAAAGAACTTGATACAGCAAGGCATTTATTTATATAACATTAAAGTTATAATTCTCAAATCATATTGCAGAACGGACATAACAGGAAGAACTTCAATTGTAAATTCTAGTAAATGTATTCTTAGTAATCATTGCTATTTCCTACCTGACTGATGATCCTCTGTTGGGTAATTCATTTACCATCTTATTCCAAGAGGAACATCTAACATTTTTTAAAACCGGACACAGTAAACAAATACAGAACAGCTAGTATGAGGCACATACTGTGCTTGGCATGCTGCCATACCCCTCTGTACAACTTGGGTGTGTGTACTAGGAATACCACAAGCACAATACACAAGATCAAAAAATAAACATTTTGTTGGATACCAAATTTACTAATTACTTAATGAGCACTGAAACTTTACTAATAGAAATACCTGGCTTTATATTCTCTTTAGTGGGAAACTCCAACAACTACTTGCTGACATAAACTGGAGGACTACTATAAGATATACTCAATAAGCCTCTGTGAAAAAAGTTTTAAGATGTTTCCTAGAACCTCTGCCATTCAAGTACTTTAAGATTTTACTTAATTGTTTGAAACAAATTCATAATTCCTAACAAAAAACCTTCATCTTCCTGAGTCTGAATTACATTAACTAAAGACCATTTCAGCAATGTCTACTGATTCAAGATGCTTAAATTTATGCCAGGTAAACCCTAAGAGTGTTAAAGCTCATTTATCATCTATGTACTTCCTAACAAGGAAAAAACAAAGGGAGAATTAATAGGGTAATCTTGGGAAATATACTTGTTCACAATCACAGCATTGAGCATCAATAGGATTCTGCGTAGAAGCAACAAAATCAGAATAATTAGTGAAAATACTTTGGGAAGAAGAAAAAGCACTCTAAGGAAATGCATAAATGAGAAAAGTATGCAATGTGCCAACTGCCATTCCAAATTCTTGTCCCTGCTGTTTCTATACAGTTATTTCCCTTCTGCCTATGCCTGCTCTTATTTTATTTTTTTAGAAAAGTATGATTCCCATTCTTTATAAGCCAAATAATCTGCTTCAGTTTACCTTTTAACCACTATGCTCTAAATATACAGGTAAATCATTCAGAAAATAGGCTGTAAACTACTCCAATATCCTTTTCTTATAGCATCTCTTTTGCTCTGTTTTTCCTAGGGCAGTATTTTATCCAAACAATACTTATAAATAACATATATATGCAAACACCTATTGCTGTAATGCTACCAAAAAACCATGTGCACACTCCAGTGGATGCTGCCCTTAGGAGCCAAAAGTGCTGCTGTTCTCAGCCCTGGTTATTATAGTGTAGCCCAAGTTCCCTGTGCCTGTCTTATGTAGCAGTGTGCCCACTCCTTTCCTCCTACACCAGAAGTGAGTCAACAGTCATAGCAGGAACACCAAGTCACAGGAATAAAATAAGAGTCTGTGCCACAATGCTGTTGTGTGTGTGTGTGTGTGTGTGTGTGTGTGTGTGTGTGTGTGTATGTGAGATAATGGAAAGTAAACATGTCCCTAATAAAGTAAGAGTCTGTGCCACAATGCTGGTGTGTGTGTGTGTGTGTGTAATAATGGAAAGTAAACATGTCCCTAATGGTCTTTTTCCTGTTAATGATTAAATCTTATAAATTTACCCCATAGTTCAACTAGATTACAGTTATATGATACATTACAGACTTTTGTGAACACATTTAGAAGCATAACTAAAATTAATAAATAGAAACTTAGAACATTTTCTGTTTTAAGTCAGTTCTGAGGTATGAGTACAAAAATTATTTTGCTAATTACTACTAGAGACAAAATTAAAGCATTTTCAGAAATGAGAAGATGCCAACTGTTTAACAAAAGGAAGAAACAAGCTAATTTTTGGCTAAAACCTCTTTTTGATTAAGTAACTGATTCTCCATTATCTACTTCAAAGATAACGGTTCACCTTTTGTTGACAGGACAATAGTAACCATTTCCATCCTCTTTAGAGATAAAAGTCTAGGATCAAGTAAAAGGTAACAGGTCTCTAGACTGCTTGTTTTAAGCAGGAAAGAAGTACTTGCTCTCTTTTCTTACTGGCCCATTTTTGGAGATTTCTGATATATTTGAAAGAAAAAAAAAACACTTAAGTTGATAGTTTCCTAAAGTTTTATAGCTAGCTCATAGAACCTGAGTTGAAAGGGACTATAATCTTTGGGAGTTCTTTCTTTTCATAAGAAGCAAAGAATTCAATTTAAGTATTCAATTTAAGTACTATTTTTCCCCTAAAAGGAAAAGCTTTCTATGTTATTTCTTTCTAACAATGGCTGCAGAGTAGCAATAACATAAAATGGAAAGAGTAACCCTCCTCAATCTTATCAACTCCCAGAAATGACAAACGTTAACAGACACATATTCTTCCAGACTTAAGGCAATATAACTATATAGATATACATGACAGGATCAGCACAGAAGGTCAAGTGGTATCATGATTGAAAGAAGAGAAGGAAAAAGGGAAGAAAAGTCCATCCGGCATCATTCCTCATCCTATTCCTATACATATGGATATTATCAGATAGGCTTCTATAGGTTAGCTCAGACACCAAACTATGTTTAATTTCTATGGATAAATATGTACATAATTTCAAGTAAACTAAAGCCAAACTTCCGACAAGCTCTGTTTATACCTTGCAGAATAATATCTATAATTAAAACCTTAAAAAACACACTGACAGGTCCTAAATTTGACTTAGCGGAAAAAAAAAACCCTAATGCTTTCAGATTGGTCCTCAAATACCATCTTGTCTTTCTGTACCAGGCCACAGAGTTCAATAGCCGTGAATTTATAAACTGAGAAGATTGGGGGACGTGTAAGGGAATGTTTATGTTGGCCAAAAATTAACAAATATTTCATAGTAAATGCCCAATAATTTATGATATTTAATTATTTTACTCTAAGTTCACTGTACAATCATCTTAAGCTTTCTAAAATTCTTCTGTGGGCTATTTTATGCTGATAATTTTGGTTTTTGAAATACAAAAGGTATACTGAGAGAATAAGACTACAAAACATCACCTTATATGGTTGTTAACTGTACCGTACATGCAATCATTCTGTGTAAAATACACAGCAAAGTACCAGGAATTTAAGTGATACTCAGTAAATGATAATTAGTATTAAATAACAAAGCAGTGATGACAAAAATCAAGAGTATGAACTTTGAAGTTAGAGGTAAATATTTAAAATCTACCACTTAACAGTTGTGTGATCTTAGCAGAGACAAAGTTTTTTTTCAGCTATAAAATGGATTTGAGGAAGGTTATATGAGATAACCTACCTAAAAGTTTAGTACAGTATGGAACACAGGAAGCACTGGATAATCAACAGCTATTTACTTTTAATCCCCACCCCCTTTTTTAAATTCCCTTTTTGGTTACACCCATAGCATATGGAGGTTCCCAGGACAGGAATCGAATCTGAGCTGCAGCTATGATCTATGCCACACTGTGGCAATACCAGCTACACTGACCCCACTGGGCTAGGCTAGGGATCAAACCTGCACATCAGCAGCAACCCAAGCCACTGCAGAGACAACGCCGGATCCTAAACCCACTGCACCACAATGGGGACTCCCAAACACCTCCTTTTCTGAAATAGCACTTTGTATATACCACTGATACTAATCCTTATCACCCTAGGTTATTAATCTGAGTAGCTAGTTCTGTTTTCCCAGAAGACAAGCTCCTTGAGTCAAATATTTCATTTATTCATGAATATATTCTAAGAACAGTGCCTACTATATGCACCCAGCAAACATCCTCAATGAGCTTAGCAAACTCAGAGCCATCTATAAAAACTAGCCCATGTATTTTCCTCTTTAGTGCAGCTTTCCTTGCTCACTCATTACAATAATAAGAAACCATAACTAAGGTGCTTATCCAAGTCACCCACTATGCCCATTTGCTTTAAAATGCATGATTGCTTTTAAGCCTCACCAGGAATAAGGTAGGTAAGGTAGCTAAGATTATTACTCCCTATGTTTCAGTAGAGGAAAAAACACTTAGAACTAAGCTCAGTAACTTGCCCAAGGTCATTCAGTACGTAGGTGATGGAGATAGAAATTACACTTTCCTTCCAGCCAGTTTCCTTCCCGAGCAATATTAACCACTATTCTGTACCTTCACCCCTAATAATAACAATTATCATTTACTAAGGTTCCTCAATGTTCAAGACACTGTTACACATATTTTAGATGCATTATTTTATTGAGTATTAATAACCGTAAGAGTAGGTACTATTACTATCTCCAATTTATAGAAGACAAAACTAAGTTAAGCACCCTGTCCAGGGTAACAAAGTGTCAGTGAACACAGATCATCTCATTTCAGAACCTGAGCCACCAGGCACAGTATTTCCTCGACACCCTTGTGTCCTTATGTTCTGCTTTGTTTCATCTATGCACCTAGGACTTCCCTGGGTCCTTCCTTTTATCACAAGAGATTGTATCACTTATTTACAAGTTATTCCACCCCTATGAGAATGTAAGCCTTTTACTGCATCCCTGTAATAGCACAAGTCTGCATACAAAGAAAGTGGAGATTCAATAAATGTTTGTAGAACTTCTGTTTCTAATCAGTAACTTTTAAACTTTACAAACTCTGATAGCCTTTCTTCAAATAAAATATCATTTAAAAGCCCAGTATTATTAAGAGAAAAAACATGGTGCTACAGAGGTAAAGCAGCTCAGAGACTCATTCAGTCTCCACTCAACCTTCAACAAAAATTTGTGCTATAAAATCACTTACTTCACAGGGGCTCGAGCATAAACCTGAAGCCAGTCAGGAATTTCTGCAGTATGATATGGATTTGCAGGCACCAGAAGGGACTGATTTCTTTCAGTTTGCTGTGGCTGGTATGTAACAGGAGGAGGTTGATCATATCGAGGTACGCTAAGAATAAAGAATCAACATTCATTAGGACAAAGGCCCTAAATCAAACAAGAAATAGTAATGTGTTTTTCAATACGCCTCTTGCCCCAAATTCTACCACCTAAAAAACAAAAATCTGGCCTTTTAAAAAACATAGGGGAAGTAAAATCCAACTTCCCTTAGAAACTTGTAGGTCATTAATGATGGATATAAAACTAAATCTTTACATATTTTTAAGAGATATCTTCTGGTTGGTATTTATTCTTTTCAAGGGCAACTTCAAATAAGGCCATAAAAAAGAAGTCAGAACCAAGTTATAACCTTTAGACAGAGGCTTAAAACTAGAATCATAAATTTTAGTAACAGTAGTAATTAGCTGTAAATTTATATTGGAAAGGTTGATAATTTTTCTCAAAATAAGAATGGATATTTTCTTCCTCCTTTAGGCTGAAAATGAGGTTTGGAGTAGGAACTATAGCAGGAGTGAGTACTGTGCTTAAAATGCCCACATTAACTGTACTATTTTTTTCTGCTTTTATGAAATAAAGAAAGCACATGGGAATTAGAGTTGTTTAGAACCTGTTTTAAATCAGAGCCTTTAAAAAAAAGCCAAATCTTTTAACTAATTCTGGGCCTGTACATATGTTGGGAAGGAAAGAGAGGACAACAGGGTGGGCTGGGGGCTGTTATAAATGGGAAAATGTTAAGGAAAACACTAAACCACTTGAAGGTTAAAGACAATTCTGGGAGACCAAAAATGGCCTATTCCAAACTTGGATACTAAGTTGGAAACTGCCTCCAAACATAAAGATTTGTGTGTATACCAGAAACGGTCATTCCGATACTAAACTAGGACAAAGTGAGTGTTGGGTTAGACTGTGGTTACCAATTTAAAGATCAGTGTGCAAATGGCACTGAATTTTATCTTCATCTCTTTTTTCATTGACAGGTACAAAGTGAAATATTCCTTGATATCACAAATGGAAGGTAGGAGAGAACTAAGGCTTTGAAGTCAGATACCCTTGGGGGCTGGGGGCAGTTAACCTCAGTTTGGTCACTTATAGGTTGTATGAATGCTGGCAAAACTGCTTCACTTCTCTTATCCTCAGCCTCCTTATTTGTAAAACTGGAGTAAATTCATACCAAAGATGAGTGTTCTAAAGAGTAAATGACCTAACATAGGTCAAGAGTTCTGTATACTGATTGGCATAACATAGAGAGTCACATGGCTACAAATTAGTTCTACTTATCTGAGCCTAAGACTCAGATAAAGTTTAAAGTTGAGTTGCGAGAGAAGCAAATTAAATAATTGTGAAAGTTATTCATAAACCCTAAAAATTTGGTAATAAGATTAATGACGGTAAACAGAAAACTAAGTTCAATATACTCTCAAATCTGGTTATAAGGAACAGAAAGCCTATGCCACCTAGTGATAGCAAACTGTAACCATGTTTTGTTCTTTTTTTTTTTTTTCTGCATTTCTATCCTGTATTCATTCAACAAACACCTATGTATGTGTGTTTCTGTACTGGGCGCTGGGGACACATCAGGAATAAGTGGGACTTATCCATGCCTTTGGGTGGGGACTGTGACCGGGTGGGAAGGGAAGCTACAAATTACTCACATATCACAGGCCTGAAAATGGAAGCCAAGGAGAGCACAGCTTGCCTGCAATGGTAAAAAGAATAGGCAAAGAGGCCTGAGCCTAACACAGGCAGAGCATTTGAGTTGGTTCTTTTGAAGGGATGACAACTTCAGTTGTTCAGTAAACACTGAGTGCCACTAAATGGAATCCCTGAAAAAATTGCTTTTCAAAGTTGAATAAATCCAAATCTATAAAATGGTTAAAACAACACAATAATGATAAAGCTTAGTTTTCTGGGTGATAATATGAAAACGTATTTTCATAATGATATTAATGGTTCTAAAAAACACAAATGTCTGCTCTAACCAAATATCTGTATTATGCTAGAGATACTAAGCAACACCTATCAAAATGCTGATGATATTCTACTCATTTTTAATTTTATGGCTCACTTCTTGAGAGCTCAAATATAGTTACCTAGAAATGCTGCAATTTCATTACTAGTTTTATGTATTTTGAAATTCAGTGTGTATTTTACATGTATAGCACACTTCAATTTGGATTAGTCATATTTCAAGGGCTCAATAGCCATAAATGACAACTGGCTACAGAATTCATATGGCTAGAAGTTTGGCCATAAATGAGATCTACTGGTAAGGCCAACATCATCAAAACAGCCCAAAGGGAGTTCCCATCATGGTGCAGTGACAATGAATCTGACTAGGAACCATGAGGTTGAGGGTTTGATCCCTGGCCTTGCTCAGTGGGCTAAGGATCTGGCGTTGCTGTGAGCTGTGGTGTAGGTTGCAGATGCAGCTCAGATCCTGCGTTGCTGTGGCTGTGGTGTAGGCCAGCAGTTGTAGCTCCGATTTGACCCCTAGCCTGGGAACCTCCACATGCCGCGAGTGTGGCCCTAAAAAACGACAAAAAAAAAAAAAAAAAACAACACCCAGCCCAAAGGATCACGAAGTTTGGCGCATTTCCAATTTTTGCTTTCAAAAGTATATTCTGACACATTAGAAGGCAGGTCTGTATTTTTTATAAAAATTTAAATGTAAAGAGATAGATGTTTTATTTACTTCAATTTCCAGGTATCTTTAACAAAAACACTGTGCCATATTAAAGCCAAAATCTGATCACAAGAATATCAATCTTGTTTTTGAGGCTGTTTAAAAAGCTTTTAACTATTAAAGTCATTCACTACTAAATATAAGTCCAGAAAAAAATCTTATAAACTTTGAAAAACATAGTTTTTGAATCAAACTTCAGGATGCCTTTCTCTTTGATGAAAATATGAATTTAAAGCCTAACATTAGACAATCTCAAAACAAAGAGATAAAGTTGATATTTTACCTAGGAGCACAGGGATGCCTATATTGAGCCTTCTTATTTGTGTGATCTACATAATAGGTTCCAAATTCTGATGACTCAACTCGCTCCCATCCTGGAGGAAGTCCTTCTCGCTCAAGAGGATGGCTCCAATGAGTTGTATTTGTGTTGTGATCTATATAATATTTCCTCCCTCTCATCGTCCAGTCCACAGACCAGCCAGGAGGAAGAGGTAAATCTTCAGAACCATGGTTTGTTAAATTTCCTAAAGATGTAGCAGCAATTCTCCCAACACCTGAGAAGAAAGAAAAAGAGAATAGAACAATTATTCATAGCTAAAAAAATACCATATGAGAAACACTTACAAAATTAACTATCTCAATTATACTTCTGTTAAAAGCCATGATTTTACATTAATAAATGTTTTTTCATAAAACTAGCCAGTTAATTACAAAAGTAAGGAACCAGACTTCCTCTTTGAAATTAAGTTTTTGGTTGATGCTTGCATCACCAGGTCATACAAATGTTTACTAACAAAGCTTCTTAAGTATGTATACTACTAAAGGAAAAGTGAGGAAAATTTCACCTCATTCAAGATTTGATGTGACATTTCATCTAAAACAGCAAAAATGAACTTGCAAAACTACTAGTTTGTAATTTCTTAAAAATAACTTGGTTGTACCATAATAACTTCATCAAGGTAACACAGTATAAGGTCAACATACAAAAATCAACAAAATATCTACATATTAACAAATGGAAACAAATTATATCACTTATAATAGCTCCAAAAAATCAAGTATTTACATAGCAATCTAACCAAAAAAATTGCAGGATCTGTATTCTGATAACACAAAACACTGATGAAAGACATGAAAGAACATAAGTGTGACCAAGATGGTGGATTTGAAAGACCCTGAACTTGCCTCCTCCCACAGGGGCACCAAAATTATAACTATTTACAGAGCAACTACTAATGAGAAAAGACCAGAATCTAGCGGAAAAGATCTACAACTAAAAATATAAAGAAGAAGCCACAATGAGATGGGTAGGAAAGGTGGAAACACAGTATACAGTTAAGACCCTTACCCCTACACGGGCAACCCACAAAGAGAAGAATTAGGAGTTCCTGTCATGGCGTAGCAAAAACGAATCCAACTAGGAATGATGAGGTTGCGGGTTCGATCCCTGGCACTGCTCAGTGGGTTAATGACCTGGTGTTGCCGTGAGCTGTGGTGTAGGTCGCAGACGCGGCTCAGATCCCACGTTGCTGTGGCGTAGGCCAGCAGCAACAGCTCTGATTCGACTCCTACCCTGGGAACCTCCATATGCTGCAGGTGAGGCCCTAAAAATGGCAAAAGACAAAAAAAAATAATAATAATAATTAAAATTGCAGATGTTGTCCCCAAGGAGCGAGATGACCAAGTCCCACAATGGGCTCCCCAAACCAGGGATCCTGCACCAGGAAGACAAGTCTCCAGAACTTTTGGCTTTGAAGGCCAGCAGGGCTTACTTTCAGGAGAGTCAGAAGGCTGTCTGAAAGAAAGACTTCGCTCTTAAAAGGTACACACAAAATTTCATACACTTTAGGACCCAGGGAAGAAGCAATAATCTGAAAGGAGCCTGGGTCAGACCAACCTTAGAGAGCCTCCTGGAGAGGCAGGAGGAAATCAGAGCTGACCCTGGGGACACAGACCTTTGTGCGAGATATCTTAAGAGCTTGTTCTACCATAAAGATACTGGTGCCAGCAAGTGCCATTTTGGAATCCTTCCTCTAGCTTATTAGCACCATCACCTTGCCCTGCTCACCAACCTATGGACACCAGTATGGACATATCAGTCTAAGCCCAGCAACGAATGAAGCTGGGGCAAAACCCCACCTACCAGCAGGTCAGCTGCCTTAAGACCCCCTGAGACCACAGCCACCCTAGGACATGGTCTTATCCACCAGACCAGGACCAATACTGCACACCAGTGCACTAGCACTAGCCCTGGGATCCCCAAGGCACTGCAGCTAGACACCTTGGGATCCATTCCACCCATTAATGGGGCTGGCACTGGCTCCAGGACTACCCTCACCCACCAGTGGGCAGGCACCAGCGTCAGGAACTTCTGGGCCCTGGACCTATTTACCAGCAAGCTGGCAAACCAACTTAATGACCCACATGGCCCTGCAGAGACCCCAGAACCCAGCTCAACTGACCACTGAGCTGGCACTAGCTCCTGGATCCCCTGGATCCTAGCCCCGTCCACCAGTGGACAGACACCAGCCCTAGGACCACAGTAGCCTGCTAGGTCAGGACCCACTAGCAGGATGCAATCAACCACAAGACCCCATAGGTCCTGGCCCCATTGACCAGGAGGCGAAAAACATTTCTGAGACACCTCAGGCTACTCAGCCAGCTATCCTGGGATCCAGTCCCATCAACCAGTGGACCAACACAAGCTTTGGGAACCCTGGACTCTACCAACAGCTGTGTCAGGAACTAGCCCTGCCCCACCTGCAGGTCAACACCAATTCCAGGACTCCAAAGGGCCCTGTAGCCAGAGACCCTGGGACATGGCTCTGCCCAACAGAGAACCATGTGTAAAAGCTAGTAGGAAGGTTAAAACATAAAAAGAGTAAAATCACTTGCATCCACAATAAGAATCTAAGTGATACACAAGACAAAAAGATGTTAAATATGATGTCAAAAACAGTAAATGTGGTGAGGAAGGGTCAAACACAGTGTTACTAAAATTCATTTGAATTTAAGAGATCACCAACTTAACATAATCATATATATAAACACATATATTTATATAAATCTGTAATAAATAAACATGCAAAAAAGAAATCCAAACATAATAAAAAGTCATCACAAGAGAGCAAAAGAAGAAGGAACACAAAAGAACTACAAACACAACGCCCTAAAAATTTTAACAAAATGGCAACAAATACATATATCAAAAATTACTATAGGGGTTACTTCTGTGAAGCAGTGGGTTAAGGATCCAGTATTGTCTCTGAGGCATTGTGGGTGCTATCCCTGGCCCAGCACAGTGAGTTAAGGATCTGGCACAGGCCACAGCTGTGGCTTAGTGTCAATCCCTGACCTGGGAACTTCCATAGGCCGCAAGTGCAGCTGAAAAAGAAAATCACTACAAATGTAAATGGACCAAATACTCCAACCAAAAGATGCACAGTAGCTGAATGGATACCAAAAAAAGATACCATGTATATGGATGCCATATACATGTGTCCTACAAGAGACTCACTTCAGATCTAAACACACACACTGAAATTGAGAGGTTGGAAGAAGGTACTCCACGTGCATGGAAATGAAAAGAAAGCAAGGAGAGCAATATTACATCAGACAAAACAGACTTTAAAACAAAGAATGTAACTGAGACAAAGAAGGACATTACATAATGATTACGGGCTCAATCCCAGAAGATATAACAACTGTAAATATATATATACACCAAATACAGGAGCACCTAAATACATAAAGCAAATATTTACAGATGTAAAGAGAGGAATCTGTAGTTCCCATTTTTAAAACAGTGGGTTAAGAACCCCACTAATATCCGTGAAGATGCAGGTTTGATCCCTGGCCTCACTCAGTGGGTTAAGGATCTGGTACTGCCACAGACTGCAGATGCAGCTCAGATATGGCATTGCTGTTGTGTACGCCAGCAGCTGCAGCTTGGATTAAAGCCCTAGTTCTGGGAACTTCCATATGCGGCAGGTGCAACACTAAAAAAGAAAAAAAGAGAGACAGAGAAATCCACAGTAACACAATAATACAGGGAACTTTAACACCCTACTTTCATCTATGAACAAATTACCCAGATGGAAAATCAAGAGGAAAACACAGGCATTAAATAACACATTAGATTAAATGGGCTTAAGACATGTATATAAGGCATTCCACACAAAAGCATGAGAATTCAGATTCTTTTCAAATGCACAAGGAACATTCTCCAGGGTAGAGCACACACTAGGCCATAAACCTCAGTAAATTTAAGAAGAATTATATCAAGCATCTTTTCCAACCACAATATGATGAGACTAATCAAGTAAAAAGAAAAAACAGCAAAAAACAAGTATAGGATAAACAACACACTAATAAACAACCAATGGATCACTGAACAAATTTTTTAAAAAATTTTAAAATACCTGAAGACAAATGAAAATGAAAACACAATGATCCGATATCTATGCTTTGCAGTAAAAGCAGTTCTAAATGGAAGTTTACAGCAATACAAGCCTACTTCAGGAAACAAGAAAAATCTCAAATAAACAATCTAACTAGAAAGAGAACTAGAAAAACAACAAAACCCAAAGTTAGTAGAAGAAAAGAAATCATAAAGTTGTGAGAGAAGAAATAAATAAAGATGAAAATAGCAATAGGAAAGATCACTGAAACTAATAGCTGGTTCTTTGAAAAGGTAAGCAAAACTGATAAACCTTTAGCCAGATTCATCAAGTAAAAAAGAGCCCACATCAGTAAAATCAGAAATGAAAAAGAGAAAGTTACAACAAATAGCAAAGAAACACAAAGGATCATAAAAGATTAATATGAATAATTACATGCCAATAAAATGGACAACCTAGAGGAAATGTACAAATTCTGAGAAATGTACAATCTCTCAAAACTAAACTAAGAAAAAATAGATATGACCAGACTAATTATCAGTAATGAAACTGAATCTGTAATAAAGACACTCCCAAAAAACAAAAGTACAGGACCAGAAGCTACACAGGTAAATTCTACTAAACATTTATAGTAAATACCTATCCTTCTCAAACTATTCCAAAAAACTGAAGAGGAAGAAACACTTGTGAACTCATTCTACAATACCAGCATCACCCTGATAAGAAAACCAAAGACATAAAAAAAAAATTACAGACAGAGTTCCTGTCATGGCTCAGCAGAAACAAATCTGACTAGGAACCATGAGGTTATGGGTTTGATCCCTGGCCTCGCTCAGTGGGTTAAGGATCCAGCATTGCTGTGAGCTGTGGTATAGGTTGCAGACACGGCTTGGATTCTGCACTGCTGTGGCTGTGGCATAGGCCAGCAGCTGTAGCTCCAATTGGACCCCTGGCCTGGGAACCTCCACATGCCACAGGTGCAGCCCTAAAATGACAAAAGACAAAAAAAAAGAAAAAAAAACTTTACAGACCAATCACTGATGAATATAGATGCAAAAATCCTAACAAAGTAACAGCAAACCCAACCCAACTACATATTAAAAGGATCATAAACTATGATCAAGTGGGATTTATCCCAGTGATGCAAGGATTCTTCAATACCTACAAATTAATATAATAAACCACATTAAACAACTGAGGAATAAAAATCATGCAATCTCAATAGATGCAGAAAAAAACTTCTCACAAAATTCCACATCCATTTATGATAAAAACTCAGCAAAGTGGGTATAGAGCGAACATATCTCGATAGCAACAAAAAAAAAAAAGTCATTTACAACAAGCCCACAGACAATATAACATTCTACAGTGAAAAGCTGAAAGCCTACCTGTTAAATTCAGGAACAAGGCAAGGATGCCCACTCTCCCCCTCTCCCCAGTTCTATATAACACAGTACTGGAAGTCCTAAACACAGCAATAAGACAAGAAAAAGAAATAAAAGGTATCCAAATTGGAAGTTTTTAAAGGAAAAACTCACTCTTTGCATATGACATAACATTTTATATAGAGAATGCTGAAGTCTCCTTACAAAAACTATTAGCACTAATGAATGAGTTTAGCAAGGTAGGATACAAGATTAAAATATACAGAAATCTGTTTCATTTCTATACACTAATAATGAAATACCAGAAAAAGAACACATAAAACCAACTCCATTCAAAATCACATCCAAAAAAATCCCCAAGGAGGTGAAAGAACTATATGCTAAAAATTATAAAACACTGATGAAGGAAAATGAAGAAGTCAAAGAAATGGAAATATATTGCATGTTTTTATACTAGAGAAATTAATATTTTTAAAATGGCCATACTACCCAAAGCAATCTCTATATTTTATGCAACCCCTATCAAAATATCCATGACACTTTTCACAGAACCAGAATAGTCCTATAATTTATATGAAACCCAGACCTGCCAAAGCAATCTTGAGAAAAAAAAAATAAAGGTGGAGATATAATCCTCTAAGACTTAGACTATGCTACAAAGCTATACTAATCAAAACAGCATGGTATTGGCACAAAGAGAGACATATATATCAGTGGAACTGAATAGAGAGCCCAGAAATAAACCCACACACCTATGATCAATTAATCTACAACAGAGGAAGCAAGAATATACATCAGAGGAAAGATAATCTCTTTCAACAGCAGTATTGGGAAAGCTGGACAGCTACATGTAAAATAATGAAATCAGAACATTCCTTCGTACCATACACAAAAATAAATGCAAAATGGTTAAAAGAACTAAATTTAAGGCATGACATCACAAAACTCCTAGAAGATGACACAGGCAAAATATTCTTTGACATAAATTGCAGCAATATATTCTTAGATCAGTCTCCCAAGGCAAAAAATAAAATAAAAATAAAAGCAGAAATAAACAAATGGGACCTAATCAAATTTAAAAGTTTTTGCACAGCAAGGGAAACCATCAATAAAATGAAAAGACAACCTACAGATCTGAAAAACAGATTTGCAAACAATACAACTGACAAGGGGTTAATATCCAAAATATACAAACAGCTCATACAACTCAGCATCAAAAAACAAAACAAACAAACAAAAAAAAAACCCAATTAAAAAAAAATGGACATAGGAGTTCCCGTCGTGGCTCAGTGGTTAACAAACCTGACTAGCACCCATGAGGATGTGGGTTTGATCCCTGGCATCTCTCAGTGGGGTAGGGATCTAGAGCTGCCATGAGCTGTGGTGTGGGTCACAGACATGGCTCAGACCCTGCATTGCTGTGGCTATAGCATAGGCCGGCGGCTACAGCTCCAACTGGACCCCTAGCCTGGGAACCTCCATATGCTGTGGGTGCGGCCCTAAAAAAAGACAAAAAAAATGGACAGAAAACCTAGACATTTTCCCAAAGAAGACATACAGACTGCTAACAGGCACATGAAAAGATGCTCAACATCGCTAATTTTAAGAGAAATGCAAAAACACATATCAAATCCACCATGAAGTATCACCTAACACAGGTCAGAATGGCCATCATCGTAAGTCTACAAATAATAAATGCTGGAGAGTTTATGGAGAAAAGGGAACCCTCTAACACAACTGATGGAAGTGTAACATGAAATTAAATATTCTGCCACTGCCATAAATAAAAAGAAAAAAGAATTAGGCAATCAACTTCCTGAAGGAAGACTGTAAAGAAGAAAAGCAAGAACCCAAAAAAATAGATATAAAGACAACAGAGATAATAGGTGTGCTCAGGACAAAAATAAAAATGAAGACAAAAACTGCATGTTTGTTATGGTGGAAAAACCTGGCAAACTTAGCCAAGTGCTGAAAGTTAACATCATCAATAATGCCAAATAGAGATCATGTATCTCCTTTATATGATACTATGAAGAGACTTCGGGTCTGTATATTCTTTTCACAAACCAATAAGCCCATTCAAATCATGAGAAGAACATCAGACAAAATCCAAATTGAGGAATAGTCTACAAAATGACTGACAAATATTCCTCCTAACTGTCAAGGTCATGAAGAACAAGAAAAGACTAAGAAGTTGTCATAAACCAAAGAACACTAAAGAGCTATGACAACTAAATGCAATGTGGTGCTCTGCATTGTATCCTGTAACAGAAATGAACATAAATCAAAACTGGTGAAATTCAAATAAATCTTGGTTTTTAGTTCTTTTAAAAAAAATCCTTGGGTTCATAAAGATACTAAAAATAAAAACTCATTGGTTACCTCTGGCGGTGGCAAGGGTATCAATTCAGTCTGAAAAATGGTCAGTAAAGGAAAAGATCTAGCATTTAAACTGTGTTATACGAACAGCAATCAAATAACTGATAAAAGAAAGTTCTTCAGGAGTTCCCATCCTGGCTCAGCGGAAACGAATCTGACTAGGAACCATGAGGTTGTGGGTTCGATCCCTGGCCCTGCTCAGTGAGTTAAGGATCCCACGTTGCCGTAAGCTGTGGTGTAGGTTGCAGACATGGCTCGGATCCCACATTGCTGTGGCTTTGGCGTAAGCCAGTAGCTACAGGTCCTGTTAGACCGCTAGCGTGGGAACCTCCACATGTCACAGGTGCAGCCCTAAAATGACAAAAAGACAAAAAAAAAAAGAAAGAAAGTTCTTCATTATAGAATTCCAACTAATAAACAACAAAATTAAGAGTATCATTATTGGCAGCACCTAATGAAACACTGATCTAGGCAATAATCATTAATGGTTTCCAAATCAATAGGTGAAAAGCTGCTGGAGAACACCATGATGGATGAACTAGGATGACATCTGATTCCATGATCAATTTTAGTATCACAAAAAGAGAAACCAGTCACTATGTGTCTCCTGAACTGATGCAATACAATGTACACAACACTACCTATGAAGTACTCTGGAATAAAAAAAATGCAAGAAAGAAAACAAATAAAATCACTCTCATTCAGTACCCCTTGGGACGAAAGGCATATTATTTCTAAACATATGGTGACTAGAAAACAAAACAAAGCTAACAAGTCTTTTTGGTGAAATTAACCTTGGCTTCTGTCACCTGCAATTGGATATAGGTCTCTGTGTTATACAGCAGGACTTGATTGTCTATCCATTCTAAATGTAATAGTTTGCTTCTATTAACCCCAAATTTCCAGTCCATCCCACTCCCTTACTCCTCCTCCCTGGCAACCACAGGCCTGTTCTCCTGGTTAACTAAATATTCGTGCATTTCCTGGAGTAAACAACCCCCGTACTTTTTTGTAGAGTCTAGAACTTTTAATTTTTATAACTTAATTTCTTTGGCTGTCTTTAAAAATAAAAATTAAAAGTCTGTTACTTAAAATTGCACAAAACTAAATTATTTAGGTGCAAAACAAAGGAATTCAATCTGCCTTTAGTATTTCAACTAAAGACTTCCTTTTAACAGAATTCCTTCCTCTGGCACATACAGTAAATGCCTCACTGGTATGTAGGCCAAAATGTTAAAGGTCAAATTTCACAGCTAAATGTAGAAATTGCTAGGCCCCAAAACCCTTTAAGACATTATACAACTTGTCTTTTTGGTACTTCTGCTAAATACAGTAAGATGAAATTAACCCTTGAGACAAGGTATTTCCTAAAAGTCTACGTGATAACTAACTGACAGGCTCTACTACTCTCAAGTCATCACAAAATTATTTTCTTCCACATCTTTTTTAATTCTTATTATGTTAGTAACAGCAATCGAAGTTTAAATCTTGTGAAAATAAATCTGTCTTCAGCACATGCTCACTCTCCCACAAACTTACCTTCTCCTTTCCATTCATTCATATTCCTTAACTCTTTACAGCATAAATCCTGAAAATTTAATAACTTTCAAGTCTTTTCAAGATGAATTTAAGAAACTTCCAGTTATTGTCTCATAGTCAGATTTTTTCCTTCTGGAGGTAACAGCTGTTAGGTTTTTCTGTTTAGTTAATCATTGGTTTTTAATCATTCCCTGCCACTTAAGAGCCTCCTGCAGAGTATTGTTTTTTTCTGAAAGGTGTAATCTTATTGCCCTGATATAAAATAATGTTAAGTGAAATTTTTCAAACATGTATAACTGCCATAATAAATGCAGTTTGAATTTGTAAAAGTATCCAATTAACATATTTTATTTACTTCTAAATAAACATATTAACATTTTATTTACTTCTAAAACGTGATTGGGGAAAGTTATTTTTTTTAAGTCTGTCATTAGGAGTTCTTGCTGTGGCACAGTGGGTTGAGGATCCGACTGCAGTGGCTTGGGTTGCTATGGCTGCTTGAGTTTGATCCTTGGCCTGGTGCAGTGGGTTAAGAATCCACTGTTGCCAGAGTTGGGGCATAAGTCACAGCCATGGCTCAGATTCGATCCCTGACTCGGTAAATTCCACATAGCACGGGTGTGGCCAAAATAATAAAAAATAAAATCTGTTATGCATAAGCAGGGTTCTAAGAGAGGATCGGTAGAAATTTTTAAATATTTCCTCAATAATATTTTGCGAATCAGGATTTTAACACAAGATTTTACCTTGGTATCATTAATTCTTCATATTTCAGGCATAAAAGTGTCATGAACTATCATCAGTGATGTTTCGAACATAAACAATCTATTAATGGCAAACATTGTTATAAGCTATTATTCCCGCTACTCTTCAGCTACCAAAATTATCTTAAGACTCCAGACATGAAATCTGCAGATCTATTTATTCAACCATTTGTTTTTATTTATTTACTTTATGTATTTTATTTATTTATTTATTTATAGTCTTTTTGCCTTATCTAGGGCTGCACCCGTGGCATATGGAGGTTCCCAGGTTAGGGGTCTAACAGGAGCTACAGCTGCCAGCCTTCGCCACAACCACAGCATCGCAGGATCCGAGTCGCGTCTGCGACCTACACCACAGCTCATGGCAACGCCGGATCCTTAACCCACTGAGCAAGGCCAGGGATCAAACCTGCAACCTCATGGTTCCTAGTCAGATTCGTTAACCACTGAGCCACAACGGGAACTCCATCAACCGTTTGTTTTTTAGAATACCTCCTATAGAGCCAGGGGCTTTGGTAATCCTATCTGACTCTTCTTTCTCTCATCCCTCAATCCCCATTAGTGGTCAAGGTCCATTAATGCAGATGTGTCTCACTTCCCCCCTTCCCAAATATCCCCAGCCAGATAGGTCATTTAAAGTACTACCCATCACATGTGCAATTAATGGAAGATCATCATTGAAATTACTCACAAATAGTGTATAACAGTAAGAAACTCATGTAAAAAGGCAGGGATATGAAACTGGACAGAGTACAATCACAGTTTAAAAAAAGTGTCATGGAAAAAGATGAAGGAAATAACTAAATACAAAGAATCTTCTGTTAAAATATATAAAAATGAACTTTATCTTTAAAACTTCCTATTTAAAACAAATTATTTGAGGTTTAAAAATACATGATTACTAGAAACAGCCAAAATAAACAATGAAGTAGGCAACTGTCTAATCCTTTAACCTAGAAGTTCTTTAAAAACAAAAAAGGCACTTACCTATTTTCATGACAGTATTTTTGTATACCTCTAGACATTTTATATGTCATATACTCATAGATTTCTACATGAATCTCTTCAATGTCCCAATGAGATCTGAACGTCAGCTTTCACAAAATAGGCTGCTCTTGCCAACTACTCCATACCATTCTTTAATTTTCAAACCTTCAGTGATTTACTTTCTCCCAAACCCATAATTAAGTCTCATTTTTCCTTCAAAAGCATCATAGATTTGCACTTTCCTCTCCAATACCACTAGTATCTGCAGTCCTCTTTTCTCTAGCAATCTATCTTGAGTAACTACTAAACTAATCTTGAAACACTGCTTTCATAAAATGAACATCTTGTCCTTTTGAAATCTTCAATGGCCCCTGCTTGACTCAAATTTAAATACTACAACCTCTTGTTGCACCACTAATCTCCATTTCACCTTACAACTTATTTCTCCAAACTAAGCAGAACTGCACAGTTCCTTGGATTTACATCATGTCTGCTCTTTTCACTGGCCTATTCCAAATTTTCTAACTAAAATGTTCTTCCCATGTTCCCTGTCAATCTAAAGTCTAAGCTCAAAGCAAAGTTCAGGGCTTAACGTCTTCCAGGAACCATTCCCCAAGTATTCTGATTTCTTCCTCTTCTGACTCCTTACTGCACTTAATAGTCAATACTACAAAGTGTAGCAACTACCTGTTCTTTGATCATTTGGCATATATTAGTTTTGTTCTCCCAAATAGTACCAGAAGGCAGATATTACCAAGAGGGTTGGGGAAAATGCTAGACACATAAATGAATAATTACTACAAAAACAGTTCTGTTAAAAGAAATAGTGCCAGTTCTGAGTAATGATGTAGTTGCCCATGGTATCACCCACCATGCCCAATTCTTCCTATTTGCCTTTCTTTTCCCAGGTTGAGGTCCAGTTTCTCTGAAATCCTAACCTTCCCATGCTACCAAAGCTAAACCTAGATTCAGTCCAACTACAGACATTACAATCTCTAGGTTTTCCAGGTTCATAATGTTAACAGTCTACAGAGCCTTTAGATACACACCAAGCTTTTATAAAATAAGGTAATTAAATGGGTTAATAGACACAAAATTCCTTCCCTCAGTTTGGATTAATAATTATCTGCATACTGACAAAATGTAGTAGTCTTTAGGAGTATCTGTTGGCTTTCCAAGAAAATCCAGAAAAGAGCGTCTTTGTTAATAAATCAAAATAAAAACTAATGTAGTATTTATAATTTTAGGTTACCTGAAGCATGCCTCCCCTGATTTTGTGGCATTCTTTGGAATAGATCGTGGTTGTAGTCATAATATCTATAGTCTTCATGTGTGCGATCTCCAAGTTGGCGCCTCCTCTGACCATCAAAATAATTATCTGAATAATAGTATCGGGAACCAGAGTCTCCATTTTCAACAGCAAAATTAACTTCTGTTAAAAATGACTGAGAAGAGCCATATTCCCTAGGGACATCCGCTAGACTCCTGGCAAGATAAGAAGGTGCAGATAATCTGTTGCTTTCTCTTCTCATTATTTCATGAGGTGTTCTCTGAATTGGAGTTCTAAGGAAACTCTGGTTTCTTGAAACTATTCCATCTCCAGAAAAGACAGTGGAGCTTGAATCTGGAAGACAGATATCAGTTCGTCTTGGAATTGTGGGACCGTGCCGGATGAATGAGGGCATGAGATCTATGACAAAACAAAGAGTAAAAGGACCAGTAAGTAATATACTTTTCAGAAGTTTTTCATTTACATCTATTACTCCGAAATGAAAAACTTCAACCGATTTAAGAAAACACAATTTAACATTTTAGGACAGTATTTGGATATTCTAAAACTGAGGCTGGAGTTCCCATGTAACTCAGAGGGTTAAGGATCCGGGATCCAGAAATGGATCTGGTTACAGCTGTGGCGCAAGTTCAATCCCTGGCCAGGGAATTTCCATGTCATGATCGCGGCCAAGAATAAAAAAATAAAAAATAAAATTTGAGGCTGACATCTTTCCACTCAAATGAATTTATAATTTGTATGAATGAGTTATGTGTAAGCTCTGCCAGAATCAAATGTATTTTGCATCCTACCATACACAATGTGATGAAATGTCAATAAGCTTAACTATTAAATGTTATTAATGAAATACTCATGAAATGTGTAAAAACAGTAAATAATCTACCAAATGGATACACAGTTATCAGCATAAGTTAACATTTTAGTGTTTTGATGATTTTCCTTCATTCTCAAAATGCCTCAAATCCTTCTTCAAGGGAACATAATTTAAAAAAAAAGAAAACAGACATAATTCTATTCCTAAACATGTAAAAGTGATTTCCTTTACAAAGATCTTAAAATTATTAAGCTGGTCTTCCTACTTGTGGAATTATGTAGCAGTAGTACATAAAAAGCTATAATCAAAAACTGGGAAAGCTAACAGTTTAGCTATGAAAATTAAAAAATAAAAAGATCTCATTTCAAAGAGGCACACAAATGTTGAATCTGTTCAAGTAAATGCCAAGACGAAACTAAGGCTCCTTTAAGAACAATTATAATTCAAAACAGAAGATAACAGAAGAACAAAGAACTGTATGGCTTTAAAGATACAGTACTTCTGAATACAGAATTGAACAGCTTAGGCATTCCTGGTTAGAAAGCAAATACCTTTAAAACAAGAAGAAAACTGGATCTGGAGACCGTTTTATAAGTTCACTAAGTAAACAATATCAGAAAGCATTCACATTAATAAGCAACAGAAGCTAACTCTAGACAAAAATTAACATCAGAATAAACAAGGCTCCACATTTGATAAAACTAAAATATAAAAATACCATATCAAGTTATTTACTTAAAAGTAAGGCAAATATATCTCATTATTTCAAGTAATGTTCAAGAAACTTTATTTGCAGCAAACTGTATGCTATCATAAACTTAGCCAAAATACTAAGAAAAGATGTAACTGAAAAACTGTTAAAAAAAAAAAAAGGTTTAAAAATGAAGTTTCAGGTTACAGATGTACCCATCTGATCTGCTCAGTTTAATAAAAAAGCACTGCAAATACACGGGTAAATCTGTAAGGCTGATGTGGTTATAACAGAAAAACATGATCTCCACCCCTTTCTGTGTGATCTTGGACAAATATTACTAGGAATCCCTATGAAAAGCTTTCTCAGTTACAATATGAGGTAATGCTTAAGTCACAGAGTTAGGAGCCTCCCAGAAGAAAACTTACACAAAGGGCTCAGCATGCAGAATGAGCACCAACAAATTACCTCCTTACTTACAAATGTTCCGAACACACGAAAATTAAAAATTCAATGGATTCAGCTGGAAAATTAGAGTCAAAGTGAAGAGAAGAAAAGTGCCAGGGTGGGGTGGGAGAAAAACGCATTTTATCAGAGTTTAAAAAAACAGTATTTGGTAACTTCCTGTAAAACACGAGAGAAATTATTTTGAGTACTTTGCCTTTTTGGCTTCTCGGGGGCGGGCGGGGTGGGGGGGAAGCTGGTATTTGAAGCGGTTCTCACGAATACAGCCAAATACATATTTTGGCTCCTCTCCGCTGAGATCTACGATTGATGAGGCTTTAGGTAGCAGCTACAATAGCAACGATCACCTTTCATCTCCTGAAGTCTGCAACCCAACAGCTGGGCTAAGGAATTCTATCCGAGAGTTCGCCCAACTTGCAGAACGGGCTAGTGACATCCGCAATGTTTGCAAACATACGGCAAATCTCGACGTAACTAGAAGAGGAAAAATGTGCCCCACTCTAATCACTTTAATTCCTATAGCCCAGGGGATCAGCAATTTAATCAAAACCAACATTACCGAAAGTAGACTGGGAAGTCTGTGGTTATTTGGGGGATAGAGGGTCGGAGGTGGACAAATCTTAAGTTTCTTACTCTTTATCAGCTTTCAACAACGAACACCACTTCAAGCACGATAACATGTTTAAAACCAGTATTTCAGACAGACCAAAAGGGGAAAGAAGACGCGGGGAGAGGCGGCGGGCACTCCGCCCGGGTCCCCGGGGCCGCCCGGGCCAGGTGTGGGCGCGCCCCGCCCGACACTCACTCCGCAGCAGAGGCGACGTCTCCTTCTTCACGTACTTCCCCTGCACCTCGGCCGGCTTGGACACTTCATTTTTGGTTTTCTTTCGGGACAGCATCCTTGTCCACAAGGCCCCAGGCCACGCCAAGCAGCCTCCCTAAGGCTCCGCGCCCGGCGCCGCTCTTCCCCACCTCCACCTCCGTCGGCGCCGCCGCCTCCTTCCCTCCGGAGTCGTCGTCGCCGTCGCCGTCGCCGCCGCCGCCGCCGCCGCCGCCGCCGCCGCCGCCTCCGCCTCCTCTCTGCAGCCCCGGGTCTCCCACAGGGACTGCCGCATGTTCGGGGCGCTAAGCGCGCCGGCCGCCGCTCAGTCGCTTGTCAGTTCCTTCCCGGAAGTCTGCCCGCTCCTCAACTCTGCCCGAGGACTCCGACAGGAGAGGCCAGGAACACCCGGCCAGGGCCATGGTCCGCCGCGGGCCGCCTAGTAACCGCTACGGCTGCGGCCGCCGCAGCCGCCTACGTCCTGTAAACTTTCCCCGCGGCCGCTGGGAATTCTGGGAAACTCGACGCGGCGCGAGCGCCGCCGCCCCACCCCCACCCCAGCTCCCAGGCGCGGTTGGGCTGCGGGGCAGCCGGCCGCGCTCTTAGCTAACGGGTCGGCCCTGGTGTTACCCCAGCAACTGCTGCCGCCTTCACGTCCCCTTCGGCGAGAAGCAGGTCCCTCGGGCACTAGAGGTCGGAGGACAAAGCCTTCCAGGCAGAGCGGCGGAGGCCCAGGCGCGCTCCTGCAGCGGAGCCCCTTTCTACCCACAGATTTTTCTCACCGGCCCTTGAGGGAGC
The DNA here is from genome assembly GCA_004024745.2 of Catagonus wagneri. Classification (NCBI taxonomy): domain Eukaryota; kingdom Metazoa; phylum Chordata; class Mammalia; order Artiodactyla; family Tayassuidae; genus Catagonus; species Catagonus wagneri. Next base: position 10,956,224 of record PVHT021183527.1, on the reverse strand, counting down.
TGGTGGCGCCTGACAGCCGCGTTCCCGTCCTTGAACACGGCAGAGGACGTCCCTCTTGGAGTTTTTTGGGCTGGTAAATTCAGGTCCATGTTAACACAGAACGCCAGTAGAGTTGAAGCGGCACCACCCTTAGCGCCACACCAGAAAAAAATCTAGATGCCTTATTTTGTGAAAGCATTAGACCGTCCAATATTAATTAAACAGATATGAATCTCTCCTGAGTGCCAGGGAGTGCATTTTCCTGATGAAAAAACGGAGGAAAAAGCCAAATGTAGTTTCTACTGTTTCCTATTTAAGACAAATTTGGTGTTAGCATAATTTAATTATCACTGCCCATACTTGCCACATTATTTCTTCTTAGAGTTGTCATGGAAATAATCAATAATTAATCTACAATAGGAGTAGAGAAGAGTTTTCTTCGAGCCAAACTGAGAACTATAAACCCAGAAGACAGCTTCTCAGATAACTCTGGGGAGGTGCTCCAGAGAACATAGTTTTGCTTAGTTTTGTAGCTTGGCATAATGAAGAATTTTAAACAAGTCAGGAATACATTCCTTCAAGGTTTCAAAAAAAAAAAAAGATCACCTAGGAACACAGGAGTCAGTAAGTATGGCCTTGCCACCTGGGAAGCGAGTCTTATTGCAGGTATACCAACATTGGCAGGCCCTGGAAAGTTACTTTTTTTTTCTAAATGTTGTCATCATTGTTGCTGTTCCCTTGTTCTTGCCCAAGTATTGCTGAGAGTTGCTTGATGATTTCGTTTGGTTGAGCCTCTGAAACGTACATGGCGAGATTTACCTCCTGCTCTGTAGCTCAAAAACAAGCCTTAACTCTTCAGCATCATTGGTGTCTAGACTTGGACACTTGGTGGGAGTCTTTGCAAGTTTTGCATCTATCTCATATTCAGGAATCCTGGACAGTTGTTCCTTTATTGACTTATAATCACTGAAAGTGAATCAGCTTTTCGTTTCCTTTTGTTAACAACTTTACAAAGGTTAGGAAAATTTACAGGGGCTAACATCATTCCCTAGAAGCCTAAGAGCCTTAATGTATGGAAATATTACTTCACCATGTAGCTCAATCAAGTATTTCTCAGTGTCAACCAATGGTATAATCGCACCTCCAACTCCAGGGAGAAATGCAGCATGGAAGAGTCCATCCTCAAAGAATGATTTCATGGTAATGTATGGAGTCATCTTGGCAAAGGTTGCAATCAACTTTGGAGGATAAATGCTTCTCCTGTTTGGCCAGTTGTTAGGTGGTCGGCTCAAGTAGCTACTTGAATATGATATGGAGCCGCCTACCACTAACCATGAAGAATCCTCTCTTAGCTGGAGGTTGGTATCGAGATCCATCACTGGTAGGGTGACCCCAGGGCCAATGGTCGCAAACATGGCATTAAACTGCTTCTTTTGTTCCAAAGGATTCTACTGCGGTTTTCTGACAAGATGATAGCTGAGAGCAAGTGCACATCTAACAATTTTATTACGAAGATCATCTGTTAGACTGTTCCCTGCAAGAACCCATGGTGCCTGTTTTCCTTCTGCATTTGGAATGCCTCTATCTTGAGTGATCACCTCCTTAACATCAGGTATGATGTCATACAGCTGCGGAAAAACAGCCAGAAGCATAGTGAATACAATTGATATAGCACCTCCCAGTGTCCTCTGTAGAGTGTGGGTTGGATTGGCCATGGAAGTTGTTGCTGTTGCTAACACTTGGTCAGGGTGTGGCAGGGCCACAGGCTGGGTATTGATTCCACCAGGCTCCAGTGTTAGAGGCACTGTGTCAAAGTTAGTTACTTCTAACATGGACATTCTTTACTTCTGATCAGTGAGCCCTTTAATAATTAAACCAGATGTGCAATGTGTGTTTAATAGGCCACAAACAGGCAGTTTTAGCTGGCATAAAATTCAGATTAACTCGTATAATCTAAAATGAGTTTCCTATATCTCAATATATGAATATTTCTTTCGTCAGAAGTAACTATTCCAATCTTAGGTTTTTTGAGAATTTTGAGCACTAAAGGTCAAGACTTTGGATTTTGAATCTAAAATAGACCTTACTTTCTTCTATATAACTTGGCAGAGGTGCAGAGTGTACAGGATAACATTTAGAAAATTAAAAAAAAAGAAAAGAAAAGAAGATGAGATCCACCCTGTAGTGACCAAATTAAGGCTTTGACAATGGAAAGTGCTTTCTGTGTGACAGGAAATATCTTATGAGAGATATAAACAATTAACAAAAAGTAAGGAATTTTTACTATACAGCGTTAAGAAGATGGCCAAATTTTGTTTTGCCATGAACAAATAAGACATTTTGTCAAAGTTCCTGTCTCCATCATTGCTTACTGTTATGGTCCCTTAGCACAGATCTCTCATAACTCCTTCAATAACCAACAAATATTTATTGAGCACCCACAATTCTAGGTACTGTTCTAGATGCTTGGGATATAGCAATAAGCAAAGAATGCCTACTCTCATGAGAAAGAGAGACAATAAAGAAGAAAAATAAACATACTACAATGCATAGTGATAAGTGCTAGGTGAATATAAAACAAAAAAAAAGAGAGTTCGTTATTTAGACAGTGTGATAGAATGACCGGAGAGGGCTCATGAGAAGGAGACATTGGAGTTAAGTGACTGAGGAAACTGGCAATGCACATATCTGGAGGAATAGTATTTGGGGCAGAAAGAACATCAAGTCATCATGTTCCGGGCAGTTTGGAGGGATGTAAGAAGCTGCTGTAGCTGTAGCAGCAGAGGAGAATAGTGAGAAATGAAGTTAGAGAGGTAGCAGTGGCACCTTGGGCCTCATAGGTCATTGTAAGGAATTTCACTTTGAGCATAGGATTGACATGATCTAACTTAAATAGGATCACTTTGGATGTTGTGTTGAAAATAGACCAAATGGGAGCAAGGGTCAAAGAAGAAAGCTCAGAAGCTATTGCTGCCTTGAACCTGGGTAACAGCAGTGAAAATGATGAGAAGTGATCAAGACTTTGGACATATTTTAGAGATAGAGCCAAGAGGATTTGCTCACAGATTGAATATTGAGTGTGTGAGAAACCAAGGATCACTCCCTATGGGTATGTAAATCTTAACAATAGAATAGTACTATAGGAAGTTCCCTGGTAGCCTAGCTGTTAAAGATCCAGCATTGTCACTGCTGTGGCACAGATTTGATTCCTGACCTGGAACCTTTTGCATGTCACAGGTGCAGCCAAAAAAAAAAAAAAAAAAAAAAAAAAAATTGGACTAGTTGATTCCAAGATGTCTTTCAACCCTATAGTTTGTGCCCAATAAACAGAAAGAAAGAAATAAAAACATTTATCCTAGTAGTCAATAGGGGATTTCTCTTTAAAAGTATTTATCTGCATTGCTGTGTTTTTATTAAAAAACTGTTAGAGCAAGTTTTAAAATATCAGCATTATACAAAAGCATAAGTTACTACTTTCAAAGAGAGCCAAAGGACATGTAAAATTTAAAAGGGTGAACTGTCTAATAGAGGATTTTCCAAGAAAGAACCAGATGGAAATAAGCCCTACATATGGAACTTCAAAAAAAAAAAAAAAGGCAGAGGATCTTCTATTCTCCAGCCCACCCTTCCTGGTCACTTAAAGGGATAAGCTTAATCTGTCTGAGGAAGAAGTAATAATTATGCTAGAATCTAGGGCTCTTCAAGCCTCCAAAGTTCTGCTCTTAAAAATCTGGGAGCATAAATTCCTGAGTACCCTTTTAAGCAGAAGTTTCGTTTCCTATGAAGGAGAGGATATGTAGTGTTTATATAGCTCTGAAAATAAAAATACTTAGTATTAGCAACTAAGTTGGGTCCCCAACTTCTCTAGTGTCTGATGAATCATACCTACCCCCAAATAATGTAGAAAATTAGTATCACAAGCCTGATCAAAAGGAATCAGGCTGGGAGATTTGGTGTTATTAAGCTTAGCTCTTGTTCCTAAATGTTATTGCCTGGATTTAGAGGTCCTCTAAAACTGTGATAGCTAGCCAGAAGAAAGAGTCTTCTATTCTTGGCAATGCTAGCCTTTGATTTCAATCTTCTATCCTTATAGGTCTTTCTGTCTCTAGGCCTCTCTAACCCTAGAAACTTTTATCTTCCTTCCAACATTAGACCTTATCTTTAGTCAATTTCAACTTTATTTTTAACTGTTCTTTGCAATGATTAATATTTACTTGGCTTTTAGTAATTTTGTTTTTTGGGTTTTTTTTTTTTTTTTTTGAGAACTCAATAAAAATTTACCCAGGGTTCTCATTATGAGAGGTCTACTGATGTGTATCTACTGTGGAAACACCTGCATCTCTTCTGCAGTACCTGGGAGTTAAGGGACAGTTGGAAACACCATCTAATAAGACACACCACTATTTCTTTTTTGCTGTGGCCACTCCATGCTGATGCAGAGGGCCCCTGAAGGATGACTTTCCAGAGTCCCAAATGGAAATAAAGATAAAGCATTTTTCTGTCTTCAATAGCTATATGGATTTCACTAGTCTTTTAACATTACCATCTCTTACTCACTCAAGCCTGAGACATACTCTTTCTGGGACAGTCTTTCTTTTTACTGCCAAAATCTCTCCCCCCCCCCCTCTCTCTCCCTCCTTTCTTTGACTGCCTCACAGCATGTAGAGTTCCTGGGCCAGGGATTAGAGCTGAGCTGCAGTTGCAGCCTAAGCTGCAGCTGCAGGGATGCCAGATCCTTAACCCACTGTGACAGGCTGGGATCAAACCTGCAACCCAGTGCTCCCAAGATGCTGCCAATCCTGTTGCACCACAGTGGGAACTCCCCAAAACCTCTGTTTCCATTTCATGTCTTTGGGAACTTGTTCTGTTTCACTGCTTCCCTGTCTTTTGGACTGCTTTCTTGAAGGGCCCACTGACATTTTTCTCTGGGGCAAAAATCTTTGGCCTTAGGGTACAAGGTGAACATATTTATGAGGAAGAAGGAAATGAAAAATACATTTGTTTGAAATATTTTCAAGAAAGCAATTTAAGTGGAACACTTGCAATTAAAACCAGAATGTAAAGCTTTAAGTTAAAAATTGTAGCTGTCCTTTTCCATATGGAGACTGGCCATGTAAATATATCTTCTTTCCCTCCTGAAACCCACTTAATTAATAATGAAAGAATAAAAGGGAAAAAACTTATAATTATTATGAGAACACAAGATGAGCCATTTATGACACCAATGAATTTAAACTAGAAAGTGATGGAATTGAGGCAAAGTGGAAAGGAGGTGAAGAGAACAGATGAAGCATGGTTGAGAAAGCTACGGCCTAAATTACTTGTGAAGCACATACAGCCAAAAATCTAGGAGAGACCTAGGACTCACAAGTCCATGATTCAGTTAAGGAAGTTAGGAAAGAAATGAGGAGCTGGAAAAAGATTTTCAATTAAAAATCAAACTTCCACTCTCCATCCTCTACAGAATTTCAGGTAGCTAAGCTCCTATGCCCCAGACAAGGGATCTTAGGGTTCTTCTCTGGGGAAATCAAATGTCCCTAGAACAAATGTCTTGGCATTCTAACATTCGTATGTCCTGCAACAAAAGCACCAACCATCTCACAGGGAAATCTGCCAGGCAATGGACCCAGTTCCCTCACACAGACTTCCAAGAGTTTTTTTTTAATGTGTCATTCTTAAATATAAGTGCACAACTCAGGATTTCTAGGGATTTCAGGAAAATTTGCAATGTAAGAGAGAATGAGGTAAACTGAAAACAGACCCCCCCCCAAAGATGAATAATTCAGAGGATAGATAAGCACTGTAAGGTAAATACTTCAAGTGTTTATTAACCATCGATAGAGAGATTTGAGAAAAGATATTGCATCCATAAGTCAACAGCAATAGATGCTATGAAAAAAAAATAGTCAGGAGTCCTCTTGTGGCACAGTGGGTTAAGGATCTGGTATTGTCACTGCAGCAGCTTGGGTCACTGCTGTGGTGCCAGTTAGATTCCTGGCCTGGGAACTTCCTATGCCACAGGCGTGGCCAAAAAAAAATTATAAAGAATAGAACTCTTAGAAATTAAAGATAGAGATTGCCAAGTAAAATATTCAGAAGAAAGTTAGGAAAATAGGTTGAACAAATCTTCCAGAACACAGAATAAAAATAATTGTGAAATAAAAAGGAAAAGATAAGAGAAATAAGCTGTATATAAGATGCCCAATGTCCTGAAACATGTGAATTCTGGAAAAGGAACATCATCAAAAACTAATACAAGGCAGTGGATTAAGGATCCAGTGTTGCCATAGCTGTGGTATAGGTCTGTAGGTTGTAGCTGCAGCTCAGATTTCATCCTGGCCCATGAACTTCCATATGTCATGAATGCAACCAAAACAAAACAAAACAAAACTAATACAAGATATTTTTTCAAAGATAAAGGAAAGGAATTTCCCAATAGAAAGGGTTTCACTCGTGCCCTACAAAATTAATGAGAAAAAGATCCATGTCTCAATGTGATATTGTGAAATTTAAGAACATCAAGGGTAAAGAGAAGATCTTAAAAGCTTCCAGGGAAAGTAAATGTTCATTATAATGGCATAAGAATCAGACTAGCATCAGATTTTTGATCATCAGGTACTGCTATAAGACAATAGAACAATGCCTGCAAATAAATGGGGAAAATCAGTTTTAGTTTACAATTCCATATCTACCCAAAATGTCAATCAAAAGTGAGGGGAGAATAAAGACATTTTGGGGCATGAAGTTACTCAGCATGCTTCCCATGTATCCTGTCCTAGTAAGTTACCAGAAGCTAAGTTCTAACAAAATGAGAGAATAAACTCTCATACCCATAAAGAACAAACAAAACAAAAAGAAGAAAATAGAGATTAATGAAATAGTGGCTCTAACTCAGGAGAGAAATGAATTTAAGTCTCAGTCTTACAGCTGTACAGCTAGAACTCAATCCAGATTGGAATTGGATTTAAGAGGACTCTGGGAAGAAGACCTAGGAAAAGATGTAACTTAATATGTACAATTTGGAAAAAATTCAGAAGATGATAAAGGCTGAATATTCAAGGAAATCAGGCAATGAAACAGGAAAAACTTGGGAGGGATATCACATTGTGATCCTCTAAAAAGACCTGCTTGAGGATGAAATCCAACAAACCAAGAGATGAGTCAAAATTTAAAACTTGGGCTTGGAGTAGCTGAAAATGGACTGGTAAATATTAACACTTTATTAAAGAAAAGCCTAAACAATTGTGGGAATCAGGATTTTTAAAGAAATCAGTCTTTGCCTTTGGTTCCCCATGTCAGTACATCTTTAATTTTTTTTTACTTTAAAGAGTTTAGTATCTTTAAAAATGTAACCTAGGGAGTTCCTGTTGTGCAGCAGAAACGAACCTGACTAGTATCTATGAGGATTTGGGTTCCATCCCTGGCTCTACTCAGTAGGTCAGGGATCTGGTGTTGCCATGAGCTGTGGTGTAGATCAGAGACATGGCTCGGATCCCAAGTTGCTGCAGCTGTGGTGTAGGACAGCAGCTGTAGCTCCAATTCAACCCCTAGCCTGAGAACTTCCGTATGCCATGGGTGTGGCCCTAAAAAACAAACAAAAAAGGCCGAACAAAACAAAACCCTCTAAATCATGCATTTGGTCAAAATAGGTCTGAACAGGACATTAAATATCAAGATCCTCTGCCTTTGGCTATTGATGCTGTTTACCTCATGCTGATCAGGACTGAGGAACTAACAGTAACATTATAGACAAAGAGTAGATTCAGTGGAGTGAGGAAATTGGAGGGCATGAACAGGAGGTTGTGGTCAGAGAGGAATTTCAAGAGTTTTAAATGATAGTTTACCAAATATGACCACATTAGCTAGTATTTGTAGTAGAGATGGAAGTGATGCAAATGAGAAAGTTAAGGAATGTGAAGGGAACATGTCAGAAGACATGGAAAATGGTAACAAAGCAAAACAAAACTATGAGCCATTGAAAAAGGATGACGGGAATATCCCAGAAATCAGTAGAAAAGGAAGGCTAAAGGATAGTATAAAAAGCATAAAAATAACAGATTTCTTCCTTATGATTCATGTGTTACTCAGAAGCCCTGTGAATTCCTAGAACTTCGGTTGAACAGTTTGTTTTTGAACTGCTATTGCAAATAGCTTAATAGTATCATTCAAATATTGTATTTCACTGATGGGTTTCACTGTTAAAGTCGCAGTGCTGTTAGACCTCTTAACAAATTGATGTTCTGGATTTTCATAAGAGTGTCCTCCAAATTTAGAGCATGTATGGACTTGCCAACCAGGACCTGATTATCTCATATATGATTAGTTAATAGAACTGAATGAATATATCTGCCAGTCAAGACAATTTTCTTAATTGTAGTATCATCAGTCTTTCCAGTGACAACTTTTATGGTATTTTTCGTGTAGGATTACAGAATGCAGGGGGAAAAAAGAAATTTCAACCTACTTTATATACTGTCTCAATTTCTTTTGCTTCATAAACACGATTCCTCACAAAACTGCTTCCATCTAAATCCTAAACTTTATTGGATTCTAATAGTAATATTAATAACTAATATTTGAAGTACTGAGGAGCCATGACTAGAATAGTTCAGATAAAGTACAAACACTGTAGGTTTTGTTACAGATATGGAGAAATTCCTTTTTCTAGGATCAAATCAAGTATTGGTCAGTCCCACATGTAAATACTCTTGTAGTTGAAGTCCTATGCTCATTTCCTTTGGATTAAACTCTTAGAGGCAGAATTTCTGGGTCAAAGAGTATGGTAGGCTGCTAAATAAATGGCACCCCAAAGATGTCCACACTGTCATCCCTGAAACCTGTGAATACTTTCACGTAATAAAAGAGACTTCACAGGTGAAATTAAGTTAATCTCAAAATGGGGAAAGCAGCTTAGATTTTCCAGGTGATCCCAATGTAATCACAGGGACCATATGTTACCAAATTAAGTCATATGGACCATGCTCAGTCTCTAGCTTAGCCCAAGCTGTCTGCCTCAGCAGAGGGGAGTCTGTTTCTGTTCTGGTTTGAGCAGCCAGTAATAAAACTGTAGCTAAGAACAACAGCACGAGCTTTATTCAGTGGCCAAAGAATGGAACAGTGGGAACCAAGTTCAAAGATCAACTTCTCACTTGGTGAGAGGGATTTAATTTTAAAGACAAAGGGAGGAGGAGTGAGGCTAAAGATGGGGAGGCATATGCGTTAGGCTACCAGGGAAGGGACAGTGCTTTTTCTGAAGGAATAGGGTGCCAGCCTCTTTTTTATCATTTTTTTGGTCCTTAAATCCAGACTGGCTGTCAGTTGTTGTGTCATTTAACATGCTGATGTAGTAAAATCAATGTGTGATAAAACTTAGAGCTGGTTGGAGGTCAGATTTGTCGTCATCTTGGTCCCAGGTTCAACAAAAACCTGGTTCCATCGGGGTTTTCTTGTTGTTGTCATTAGCTCTCTTTCTTATCTCTGGACCCTTTAACTTAAAGATTTTTGTTTACATCTGCTAAAGGTAGGGGTTGGGAGGTTTTGAGCAAGGACAATCATGCTAAAGATGGGGTTGGATACTTGTGAGCAAAGGCTTGGGGCAACTCTGGCAAGTAGGTGATGTGATAATAGAAGCAAGAGATTGGAATGATTCGAGGAAGCAGTCCTGAGCTAAGGAGTGCAGGTAGCCTCTAGAAGCTGAAAAATCAATGAAATTAATTGTCCCCTCAGAGCCGCCAAAAGGAACGAGCCCTCCTGACACCTGGACTTGAGCCCAGTGAGACTGATTTTGAGCTTCTAACCTCTAGAACTGTAAGTAATTTATGATGTTTAATGCCACTAAATTTGCAGTGATTTGTTACAGCAGCAGTAAGAAACTAAAGAATTTGCAAATAGTTTTGAGGTTTTAATTGCCAAATTTCCCATCATCAGTATGTGAAAGTATCTTTTTTTTGGTCATACCAACAACATGTGGAAGTTCCTGGGCCTGGGATCAAACCTGTGCCACAGTTGCAGCCTTCACCACAGCTTCAGCAGTGCCAGATTCTTAACCCAGTGCACCACAAGGGCACTTCCAAGAATCTCTGTTTTTTTAATGACCATACTTGCAGCACATGGAAGTTCCAGGGCCAGGGATTGAATCCAAGCCATAGCTGCGGCAGTGCCAGATCCTTTAACCCACTGCACCTGGCCAGGGACCAAACCTGACCTCTGCAGTGACCCAAGCTGCATTCTAAGTGAAGTAAATAAGACAGAGAAAGACAAATATCATATGAGATCACTGATATGTGGAGTCTAATAAAGAATGATACACTAGCCAAGACATGGAAACAACCTAAATGTCCATCAACAGATGAATGGATTAAGAACGTGGTTCCTGTTGTTGCTCAGTGGAAACGAATCCAACTAGGAACCATGAGGTTGCAGGTTCGATCCCTGGCCTCGCTCAGTGGGTTAAGGATCTGGCATTGCCATGAGCTGTGGTGTAGGTTGCAGATGCGACTCAGATCCCACATTGCTCTGGCTATGGCACAGGCTGGCAGCTACAGCTCCGATTAGACCCCTAGCCTGGGAACCTCCACATGCTGTGAGCGCGGCCCTAAAATGACCAAAAAAAAAAAAAAAAAAAAAAAAAAAAAAAAA
>PVHT021183527.1:10933852-10945507 GCA_004024745.2 Catagonus wagneri | reverse complement strand
AATATATGGCACAAATGAACCTTTCCACAGAAAAGAAAATCATGAACATGGAGAACAAACCTGTGGTTACCAAGGGGGAGGGGGAGGGAGTGGATGGCCTGGGAATTTGGGGTTAGTAGATGCAAACTATTGCCTTTGGAATGGATAAGCAGTAGGATCCTGCTGTCCAGCACCTGGAACTATATCTAGTCACTTATGATGGAGCATGGTAATGTGAGAAAAAAGAATGTATGTATGTGTGACTGGGTCACCTTTCTGTTTAGTAGAAAATGGACAGAACACTGTAAACCGACTATGATGGAAAAAATAAAAATCATTTTTAAAAAGAGAATGCTACAGGGGAACTTGTTAAGAAAACAGAATCAGATTTAAAGATTTCAAATCCGAACTTAAGTTTACCAAAGGGAAAACGTTGAGGGGGGTCATTATGGGAGGTAGGGATTGGCATACACACAGTACTGTATATTAAATAGATAATCAGCGAAAACCTATTGTATAGAACAAAGAACTCTACTCAGTATTCTGTAATATCCTATATGGGAAAAGAAACTGAAAAGAAATGGCAATATATATAACTGATTCATGTTGCTATACACCTGAAACTAACACAACATTTTAAATCAACTATACTCCAATAAAATTTTATTAAAAAAAAAAGAAGTATACTACATAGGTGTATATACACCTGAGCATAGATCACGATTAACACATTCTTTCTTCATCTGCATTCTAACACAAGTTTCTATCAGGTTTCCTCTTCATTTTTTCCTTAATAGGTATAATTTACATAAAATAAACTGCATTTGGTTAAAATGTACAATTTTGAGTTCCCTGGTGGTCTAGCAGTTAAGGACCTGGCATTGTCATTTCTATGGCTCTGGTCACTGCTATAGGGCTCAGGTTTGATCCCTGGCAGGTGTGACCAAAAAAAAAAGGATACAATTTTATAAGTTTTGACATATGTCAAAACCTGAGAAATCGTCACCACAATGAAGATAATGAACATAGCCATCACCTAAAAAGTTTCCTTGTCCTATTTTGTATTCCCCCTTTCCACTCCCTCCCACAGCCCTCCAACTTGGCTGCTTTATGTCGTTACAGATTAGTTTGCAGGTGAGTGAAGTTTATGTAAATGAAATTATACATATATACTCTCTTTTTTTATTTCCTTGGGCCACCCCAAGACATATGGAGTTCCCAGGCCAGGGATCAGATCTGAGCTGCTGTCACAACCCATGCTGAAGCTGTGGCAGTCCTACCGCTGTGCATGGCCAGAGATCAGACCAGCATCCCAGCTCTCCAGACATGCCACTGATCCCATTGCACCAAAGCAGGAACTGCCATAAGTACTCTTTTATTCTCTAGTTTTTTTTAAATCAAAATAATTATTCAGATAGTGATCCATGTTGTCGTGTGCACAGTAACTCATCTTATTGGAATAGTACTTCATTCTCTGGACATACTACAATTTCTTTATCCATTCATCTATTGATAGACAATAGAGCTGTTTTCAGTTTTTGGCCATCAGAAATAAAGCTGCTATGAACACTTACATACATGCCTTAGCATGAACATGTGCTTTCATTTTTCATGGTTAAATATCAGGAAAGCAGTGATATAAATACAATGCATATATCTTTTTAATTTTTTGAGAAACTGCCAAACTGTTTTCCAAAGCAGTTGTACCATTTTACGGTGTCACTGCCAGTGTATGTGAGAATTCCAGTTACACTACATCCTCACCCATACTTGTTTTGTTCCATTATTTTTTGTTAGCCATTCTACATATGTAGTGATATCTAATTGTGGTTTTAATTGGCTTTTCTCTGATGATGTTGAGATTTTTTTATGTCCTTATTTGCCATTTTTGTGTCTTATTTGATGCCTGTTGAAATCTTTGTCAGTTTTTATTGGGTTTACTTATTGCTAAGTTTTGAGAGTTCATCATAGTTGGTAAAAGTGTTTTAAAAGTGATTTTACTTTATTTGACTTGAATCCTTTTAAATGTATTGATATTTATTATATGGTTCAGAACATGGTCTATTTTGGTAAATGTTCCATATGCACTTCAGAAGAATGTGTATTCTGCAGCTGTTGGGTGGAATGTTCTATGTCAGTTCAAATTTTTTAATGTTCAAGTCTTCTGCATTGGTAGGCAGGCTTAAAATGTTCATATGCTAATTTCCATAACTTGTGAATGTTACTTTGTGTGGCAAAACGGATTCTGCAGACATGATTTTGTTGAGTATTAAGATGGGGAGTCCATTCTGGATTGTTCACATGGATCCAGTGTAATCACAAGTCCTTAACAGCAGAGAACTTTTTCCAGCTGTAATCGTATTACCGAGTCCAAGCTCCTACTACTAACCACGTGACAGGCCAGTAAATGGAGAGATAAGCTATTGGGGCAAGGAATAGTAACTTTATTTGGAAAGCCAGCAGACAGACAAGATGGTGGACTAATTTCTCAAAGAACCATCTTTCCAGACTTTGGATGCTAGTTTCTTTTATAGCACAAAGAGGGGGAGGTGAGGAGGTAAAGTAAAAATGGCAACAAATTGTTGCAAATATTTCTTGGTTCCAGACAGATTCTGGAGAGGGTGTGTTAATTTCTTTTTTAATGCAGCCCTTCATAGGAGGGCCCGGTCAGGATGTTTCCAATGAGTAAAAAAGAAGTATTTTAGTTTAAGTTCAGGCATGGGAGGCAGGATTCCTAGAGATGGGTCATTATGTATGCTTTAAGCTAGGGGCAATATCACTTTAGTGAAGAACTTGCAGCAAAAGCAATAGAATACAAAAGTTAAACAGATCTGGGAGTTCCCACTGTGGCTCAGTGGAAACAAATGGGACTAGTATCTATGAGGGCGTACGTTTGATCCCTGGCCTTGCTCAGTCAGTTCAGGATCTGGTGTTGCTATGAGCTGTGGTGTAGGTCGCAAACGAGGCTCAGATCTGGCATTGCTGTAGCTGTGGCGTAGGCCAGTGGCTATGGCTCCAATTCTACTCCCAGCCTGCAAACCTCCATATGCTGCTGGTGCGGCCCTTAAGAAAAAAAAAAGAAGAAGAAGAAATAGTTCCAATAAGGAGTCAGATTTTTTTCTTCCGTGTTACAGAGTGAGACATGATCTGAAAAAAGTATCAGAGAAATTCAACATTCCTAGCTTTAAAGATGGAAGAGATCCATGACCAAAAAATGTAGGTGACCACTAGAAGCTGGAAGAGAAATAGATTCTTTTCTAGAAGCTTCAGAAAGGACTGCAGTCCTGATGACAGCTTTGATTTAGTCCAATAAGACCTGTGTTGGTCTCTTGACTTATAGAACTATAAGATAAATTTGAGTTGTGTAAGGCGTTTAAATTTGTGCTAATTTGCTACAGCAGCAAGAGAAAAATAATACATTTGTTTGTGTAATTGGTATTTCCAGTGCTCTTCTTCTTTTTTCCATATATCAAGACTTCCAGTTGGTATCATATTCTATCTATGTAAAAATTTTAGTGAAGATCTGTTGGTCATATTTCATCTTGTTTATGTCTGAAAAAGTCCTTGTTTAACACTTTGTTTTTTTAATGTTTTTTGTATTTTCATTGGGTAAAAAATTCTAGGCTAGCAATTTTATTTTCTTTCAGTACTTTATAGATGTTATTCCAGTACCTTCTTCCTTACATTTTAGAAAAATCTGCTCTGTCATTTTAGTTTTTGTTACTCTCTATGTAATACATCATTTTCTCTGGCTACAGAAAAATGAGTGGGACATAGATTGTAATCTGTGGTTTATGATGCCACAAAATATATATTCTTTGGTGAAAAATGGATCAAATAATACCAGGTTGACAAAATTAGATTTGTAAGCTAACTGTATATAACATATAGTAATGGTTCTCAAACATTTGGTCTCAGCACCACTTTGAACTCTTAAGAATTATTGACAACCTCAAAGAAATTTTAGTTATATCTATCAATATTTCCTATGTTAGAATTTCACATTGAGAAAAAAAAATAAGTATTATTTAAGATGCAATAACAAGTCCATTACATGTTAACACAAATAACATATTTTGGGGAAATAACCATATTCTCCCAAAGAAAGAATCTGTTAACAGTCATAAAGAAATATCTTTGTAGTTCCCGTTATGGCGCAGTGGAAACAAATCTGACTAGGAACCATGAGGTTGCAGGTTCGATCCCTGGCATTGCTCAGTGGATTAACAATCCGACGTTGCCATGAGCTGTGGTATAGGTTGCAGACCCGGCTCGGATCTGGCATTGCTGTGGTTCTGACGTAGGCTGGCAGCAACAGCTCCATATGCTGCAGGTGCAGCCCTAAAAAGACAAAAGCCAAAAAAAAAAAAAAGAAATATCTTTGGGAGTTCACATCATTTGTGGCTCAGCAATAAATAACCCAAGTAGTATGCATGAGGATGAGGGATTTAAAAAAAAAATTTTATTATAGTTGATTTACAGTATTCTGTCAGTTTCTGCTGTAAGGCAAAGAGACTGTTTTATATGTATTTTTCTCACATTATCCTCCATCAAGTTCCATTGCAAAGTTATTGGGTATAGCAGGATCTCATTGCTTATCCAGAGGTTGCGGGTTTGATCCCTGGCCCCACTCAGTGGGTTAAGAATTCAGCATTGCCGTGGGGTAGGTCACAGACACAGCTCAGATCTGGTGTGTCTGTGATTGTGGCATAGGCCGGCAACTGCAGCTCCAATTCAACCCTTAGCCTGGGAACTTCCATATGGCATGGGTGCGACCCTGAAAAAAAAAAAAGATATCTCTTTAGCTTAGTAGAGAATAGCTGAATTATCCCATCTGCTTTTTCATTCAATCTGTTGTATATATGTCTTGTTTTGTTTGAATAATATGAGGAAAACCTGGCCTCACATAGGTATGCAGTTGGAAAAGGGGAGGAGTATTTTAATATATTTTTCAGTTAATTATAGATACTATTTATTGATACTAAACCAAATTCAGCAAATAGTAGTTTCTCAAAGGTAAGTTGTAAGGTGGGATCTGAAAGAATACCAATTAACTTTTTCTAATCTGGAACGTTAATACCTGTTGGTCTGTCTTGGACTTTGTATCATTTATCTATGAATGATTTTATATCATCATACATTGGTCATTTGGGAAATACTAGGTTCTGAGTTATTCAAATCTTCTAATTGCTGATATATAAATATCACCAGTGATTTGTAAATATCACCAGTGACTTAACCTAAAATGTCTTTAAGTATTGGGAAGCTATCAAAGTCCAATGGCAGATACAAGTTTTTCAAAATACTAACTTTCTCCTGAAGGCTTAAATTTGGTCCCTGATGACAAATATAGTCAGTTCTTGAAATAATAGGTTCATTTCATTCATTTTCAAGAGAATGTTAATATCAAATCTGAATATAGTTTTCCTATCATTTTTTCAGTTTTATTGAGATATAAACAAGATATGTAATGATGTTATACATGTACCCATCCATTCTCTTTCAGATTCTTTCCCACATAGATTATCACAGAATATTGTATAGAGTTCTCCATGCTGTACACTGGGTCCCCACTGGCCAATCATTCCATATATCTCAGTGTGCATATGCCAATCCCAAACCCCGAGTCCATCCCTCCCAACAACGACCTCTCTATTTTGGTAACCATAAGATTGTTTTCAAAGACTGAGAGCCTGTTTCTGTTCTGGAAATAAGTTCGTTTGTATCTTTTTTTTTAGATTCTACTTATAAGTGAATCTATATGGTAATGATGATCCTTAACCCACTGAGCAGAGCCAGATATTGAACCTGCATCCTCATGGATGCTGGTCGGATTCTTAATCTGCTGAGCCATAGTGCAAACTCCCATTATTTCATTCTTTTTATGGTTGAGTAATATACCAGTGCATTTATGTACCACATCTTCTTGATCCATTCCTCTATTGATGGACATTTAGGTGGCTTCCATGTTTGGTTATTATAAATAGTGCTACAGTGAACATTGGGGTGCATATATCTTTCCAATTACGATTTTCTCTAGATAGATGCTGAGGAGTGGGATTGCTAGATCATATAGAGTTTTTAGTTTTTTGAGGAATCTCCATGCTGTTTTACAGTGGTTGTACCATTTTACATTCACACCAGCAGTGTAAGAAGGTTCCCTTTTCTCTGCACCCTCTCCAGCATTTTATTGTTTGTAGACTTTTTTTTTTTGATAATGACCATTCTGGCAGCTATAACGTGGTACCTCATGGTAGTTTATTTTATAAATTTTTTATTATAATTGACTTACAATGTTCTGTTAATTTCTGCTGTACAGCAGTGACCCAGATATATATACATTCTTTTTCTCACATTATTCTCCATCAGGTTCCATAGCAAGTGATTATGTATAGTTCCTTGTGCTATACAGCAGGACCTTATTGCTTTTCTACTCCAAATGCAATAGTTTGTATCTACTAACCCCAAATTCCCTGTCCATTCCACTCCCTCCCCCTTGACAACCACAAGTCTGTTCTCCATGTATATGAGTTTGTTTCTTTTCTGTAGATAGATTCACTTGTGCCATATATTAGATTATTTTGTTTTGCATTAATTTGTTCTTTTTTATGGCTCAGTAGTATTCCATCGTGTATATGTACCACATCTTCTTAATCCATTCATCCATCGATGGACATTTAGGTTGTGTCCACGTCTTGGGTATTATGAATAGTGCTGCAATGAACATAGGGGTGCATGTATCTTTTTCATTGAAAGTTTTGTCTGGATATATGCCCAGGAGTGGGATTGCTGGATCGTATGGTAGTTCTATATTTAGTTTTCTGAGGAACCTTGATACTGTTTTCCATAGTAGTTATACCAATTTATATTTCCACGAAACAGTGTAGGAGAGTTGCCTTTTCTCCATACCTTTTCTAGCATTTCTTATTTGTGGACCTATTAATGATGGCCATTCTGACCAGTGTGAGGTGGTACCTCATTGTAGTTTTGATTTGCATTTCTCTGATAATTAGTGATGTTGAGCATCTTTTCATGTGCCTGTTGGCCATCTGTATGTCTTGTTTGGACAAATGTCTATTTAGGTCTTCTGCCCATTTTTAAATTGAACTGTTTTGTTGTTGTTGTTGAGTTGTATGTATTGTTTGTATACTTTGGAGATTAAGCCCTTGTCAGTTGCATCATTTAAAACTATTCTCCCTTTCCGTAGGTCCTTTTTCTTTTTTATGGTTTCCTTTGCTGTGCAAAAGCTTCTAAGTTTGATTAGGTCCCATTTGTTTATTTTTGTTTTTATTTCTATTGCTTTGGGAGACTGACCTAAGAAGACATTTGTAAGGTTGGATGTTAGAGAATGTTTTGCCCATGTTCTTTTTAGGAGTTTTATGGTGTCTTGTCTTATGTTTAAGTCTTTAAGCCATTTTGAGTTTATTTTTATGCATGGTGTGAGGGTGTGTTCTAGTTTCATTGATTTACAGGCAGCTGTCCAGTTTTCCCAGCACCATTTGTTGAAGAGACTGTCTTTTTCCCATTTTATATTCTTGCTTCCTTTCAAAGATTAATTGACTGTAGGTATATGGGTTTATTTCTGGGTTCTCCATTCGTTCCATTGGTCTGTATGTCTGTTTTTGTACCAGTACCACACTGTCTTGATTACTGTAGATTTGTAATATTGCCTGAAGTCTGGGAGAGTTATGCCTCCTGCTTGGTTTTTGTTCCTCGGGATTGCTTTGGCAATTCTGAGTCTTTTATGGTTCCATATAAATTTTTGAATTGTTTGCTCTAGTTCTGTGAAAAATGTCATGGGTAATTTTTTAATGATTTTTATTTTTTCCATTATAGTTGGTTTACAGTATTTTGTCAATTTCTACTGTACAGAAGAGTGACCCAGTCACACATATATATATACATTCTTTTTCTCACATTATCCTCCATCATGTTCTATCATAAGTGACTAGATAGAGTTCCCTGTGCTTACCCACTCCAACTGCAATCTCATTGCTTATTTGGAGTGAGTAATCTCATTGCTTACCCACTCCAAATGTAGTAGTTTGCATCTATTAACCCCAGACTCCCAGTCCATCTGTCATGGGTAATTTGATATGGATCACCTTGAATCTGTAGATTGATTTTTGGGTAGTATGGCCATTTTAATTATATTAATTCTTGCAATCCAGGAGCATGGAATATCTTTCTATTTCTTTGAATTCTCTTTAATATCCTTGACTAATGTTTTATAGTTCTCAGCATGTGTCTTTTACCTTATTGGTCAGGTTTGTTCCTAGGTATTTAATTTTTTGGAGTGTGATTTTAAAAGGTATTGTATTTTTAAACACTCTTTCTCATATTTCATTGTTAGTATACAGAAATGCAACTAATTTCTGAATGTTAATCTTGTATCGTGCTGCTTTGCTGAATTCATAGATAAGTTTGAGTAGTTTTTGTGTAGCATCCTTAGGGTTTTCTGTATTTAGTGTCATGTCATCTGCATGACATCTCTTCTCTTCCAATTTGGATACCTTTTATTTCTTTTGTTTGTGTGATGGCTGTGGCTAGGACTTCCAATACCGTGTTGAATAAAAGTGGTGGAAGTGGGCATCCTTGTCTTGTTCCAGATTTTCATGGGAAGGCTGTCAGCTTTTCTCTGTTGAGTACAGAATTATATTGGCTGTGAGTTTGTCATAAATGGTTTTTATTATGTTAAGGATGTTCCCTCTGTACCTACTTTGGTAAGAGTTTTTATCATCAATGAATGTTGGTTTTGTCAAATGCTTTTTCTGCATCTATTGAGATGATCGTGTGATTTTTGACTTTTCCTTTATTAATGTGGTATATGACTGTTGACTGATTTGCGTATGTTGAACTTTGTATGAATCCCACTTGGTCGTGGTGTATGATCTTTTTTATATGTTGTTGGATTCAGTTGTCTAAAATTTTGTTGCGAATTTTTGTGTCTACATTCATGAAAGCTATTGGCCTATAGTATCTTTCCTTTTTTGTAGTATCTTTGGTTTTGTTGTTAGGGTGATGGTGGCTTCATAGAATGTCTTTGAGATTATTCTTTCTTCTTCAACCTTTTGGAAAAGTCTAAGAAGGATGGATATAAGTTCTTCTTTGTATGTTTGGTATTATTTTTTCTTTGAAGCCATCTGGTCCTGGACTTTTGTTTGTAGGGAGTGTTTTTATTATATACTCAATTTTATTTCTAGTGATCCATCTGTTCAGTTGATCTATTTCTTCTTGATTCAGCTTTGGCAGGCTATATGTCTCTAGAAAATTGTCCATTTCTTTTAGGTTGTCAAATTTGTTGGCGTATAATTGTTCATAGTATTCTCTTATGTTTTTTTTTGTATTTCGGCAGTATCTGTTGAGATTTCTCCTTTTTCATTTCTTATTTTGTTTGAGTTCTTACTCTCCTCTTCTCAATGAGTCTGGCCAGAGGTTTGTCAATTTTGTTTACTCTTTCAAAGAACCATCTCTTAGTTTTATTGAATTTTTCTTTTTTTTTTTTGCCTTTTGTCATTTTAGGGCCGCACCTGCGGCATGTGGAGGTTCCCAGGCTAGGGGTCTAATCGGAGCTGTAGCCACTGGCCTACACCGCAGCCACAGCAACGCAGGATCTGAGCCACGTCTGTGACCTACACCACAGCTCACAGCTCTTTAACCCACTGAGCAAGGCCAGGGATTGAACCCGCAACCTCATGGTTCCTAGTCGGATTCATTAACCACTGCGCCACAACGGGAACTCCCTCTGTTGTTTTTTGAATCTCTGTTTTATTGATTTTCTCTCTGATCTTTATGATTTCCTTCCTTCTTCTGACTTTAGGTTTTGTTCATCTTTTTCTAGTTCTTCTAAGTTGTGGGTTAAGTTGTTGATTTGAGATTTTTCTTTTCTTTCTTTCTTTTTCTTTTTTTTTTTTTGAGGAAGGCCTGTATCACTATGAACTCCCCTCTAAGAACTGCTTTTGCAGCATCCCATAGATTTTGAATGGTTGTGTTTTTATCATCATTTGTCTCAAGGTATTTTTTGATTTCCCTTTTGATTTGATTTTCTCATTGACCCATTGGTTTTTTAGTAGCATGTTGTTTAGTCTCCATGTAATCAGGTTTTTCTCATTTCTTTTTCTGTGGTTGATTCCTAGTTTCCTGCTATTGCAGTCAGAGAAGATGCTTGAAATAATTTCTATACTTTTAAATTTGTGGAGATTAGTTTTGTGCCTGAGTATGTGGACAATCTTTGATAATGTTCCATGTGCACTTGAAAAGAATGTATATTATGGTTTTTTTGGATGTAATGTCCTGAAAATTTTAATTGTCTAACTTTTCTTTTGTGTCATTAGGATCTCTGTTGCCTTACTGATTTTCTGTATAGAGCATCTGTCCACTGATGTGAGTGGGGTGTTCAAATCTCCTACTATTATTATATTCCCATCAGTTTCTCCTTTTATGTGTGTTAGTATTTGTTGTATGTGTTTGGGTACTCCTATATTAAGGGCATATATATTGCCAAGTGTAATACCCTTTTCTTGAATTAATCCTTTTATTGTTAAATAGTGTTCTTCTTTGCTTTTCTGTGTGGCCTTTCTTTTAACGTCCATTTTGTCTGATATAATATTGCAGCTCCAGCTTTCATTTCTCTTTCAGTCACATGAAATATCTTTTTCCATCCCCTCACTTTCAATTTATATGTGTCCTTTGCCCTAAGGTGAGTCTCTGGTAGGCAATATACTGTAGGCTTTTGTTTTTTTTAATCCTGTCTGCCACTCTATATCTTTTGATTGGAGCATCCAGTCCATTGACATTTAAGATAATTATTGATAAATATGTATTTATTGCCATCTTAAACCTTGTTTTCCAGTTGATTCTACGTTTCTCCTCTGTTCCTTTCATTTTGGTTGGATGATTTCCTTTTATTTTATGCTTCTGTTCTCTTCTTTTCAGTGTTTGTGAATGTATTATTTGGTTTTGATTTGTGGTTGCCCTGTTTTTCAAGTATGTTAACCCCTTCCTATATCTGCTTGCTTTGCCCTGATAGCTATGCCCTCAAACACAAGCTACAAAAAAAAGTCTAGTCTAGATTTTCTTACTTTCCTTCCCTATCTTTTATGATTTTGATGTCCTTTTCTAAAACAACTTCATGTTTATCCTTTTGTTGTTCCTTGTGTTTACTGTTGCTTTTGCAATAGTTTTTTTCTTCCTTTTGGCTCTGTATACTGGCTTAAGTGATTACTTCCCAGTTGTGATTTCCTCCACCCTCCATCCTATTTCCTCTTCTTTTTTATTTAGAGGAGCCCCTTCAGTATTTGTTTTAGAATTGCTTTTAGTATTGCTGTTCTCTTTTAGTTTTTGTTTGTTGGAAAAATTCTTTATTTCTCCTTCTATTTTAAATGATGTTCTTGCTGGGTAGACTATTCTAGGCTGCAGATTTTCCCCTTGTAGAACTTTGGATATATCTTGCCACTGTCTTCTGGCCTGCAATGTTTCTGTAGAGAAATCAGCTGACAGCTTTATGGGGGTTCCCTTTTGATTAACTTTTTGTTTTTCTCTTGCTGCCTTTAGAATCCTCTCTTTAACTTTTGCTATTTTTATTATAATATGTCTTGGTGTGGGCCTGTTTGGGTTCAACTTGTTTGAGGCCCTCTGTGTTCCCTTTATCTTTTTTTTTTTTTTTTTTGCCTTTTT
>PVHT021183527.1:10881634-10932852 GCA_004024745.2 Catagonus wagneri | reverse complement strand
CTAGGGGTCTAATCGGAGCTGTGGCCACTGGCCTGCGCCGCAGCCACAGCAACGCAGGATCCGAGCCATGTCTGCAACCTACACCACAGCTCACGGCAACGCCGGATCGTTAACCCACTGAGCAAGGGCAGGGATCGAACCCGCAACCTCATGGTTCCTAGTCGGATTCGTTAACCACTGCGCCACGACGGGAACTCCTGTTCCCTTTATCTTGATATCTATTTCCTTTAGATTTTAAACTTTTTCAGCCATAATTCCTTAAAATATATTTTCATTCCTTTTTCTTTTACTTCTGGAATCCCAATTATCCATAGATTGGCCTGCTTTATGTCATCCCATAGATCTCTTATATTGCTTTCAAGTTTTTTTTTCATTTGCTTCTCTGCTGTCCTATTATTCTGTCTTCCAGGTCACTAATTCCTCTGTTCCTCTGCAGCTCTTCAGTGCCTTTAACTCAGCATGTGTCCCTGAAAATGAACCTTCTTGTTTTTCTTGGCTCCTCCTTATATTTTCTAGTTCTTTTATGAAATAATATGTATTACTCTTCATATTCACTCTTAATTCCTTCAGTGTTTTCACTATGTCCTTTTTGAACTCAGTGTCTGTGAGACTGCAGAGGTCTGTTTCATTGCTCCTTCAGGGGAATTCTCCTGTTCTTTTAACTGGTAATGGTTCCTGAGCTTTTTCATTTTGCTTCTATTTTTCTTATTCTGTGATTTTAGGGAAAACAACTGCTGTAGTCTTGGAGGGCTATTTATATTCAAGAATACCCCTGGGTATTTTATGAGGGCTGTTTATTTTTGATGTGAGCTGCTTGGTTTGGATGCCTGCTCTCTCCTCAGTGTGTACAGGCTGCTATCCTCTTGTTAGTGTGCTGCATGTACTTCCAGGGAGATGGAGGCAGTGGACAGGGCTAGTAGCCAGTACCTAGTTGCTGGGCCCTTAATAGTGTCAAGGACCCACAGGAAGGTGGTACAGGCTGATCCCAGTTACAGGGCCCTGGGAAGTGGCAGTGACCTTCAGGCAGGTATATTTGGCCCCTGGAGCATTTGGCAGTGGCAGCTGCAGGGCATGTGCATTCCCAGGGGAGTGAGAGCAACAATGGTGGTTCTCAGCAGCAGTGCCCTCCTCTGTGCCAACCTCTGAGGTGACTGGGGCCCCAGTGGTGCCTATTCCTGGACTCCTAGTTGTGGTGGACCACACCCACCTCTGGAATCTGAGTTGACCATGGTGGTTTGCCCCTGCTGCCTGAGGATGAGGCAAGAGGCACCCAGTGGCTTAGCCCATGCAAGACGTGCCTCGCTGCCCATAGCCGCACCCCCCAAGAGTCCACATGTCACAGGAAAAGATATTCCTATGGTGGTCCTCCCTCCTCCCCTTGCCCTCCCCAACAATGGCACCTTGCTTCTCCTGCGGGCCCAGACCTCTTCCTGGGTTCCCTCAGCTATCGTGCTCTGCTCCCCAGCCCTTGGCACACTGTCCCATAGCCCCTCAGACTGTCTCCACATATCCAACCGTAGTCCTCTCCCCAGAACTGACTTGTGAAGCCTGAGTCTCACTGCCCAGCCCCCTTCTGAGTGTCTCAAGCTGCGGTATCCAGGGAGATGGTTCCGATGGTCTGTGCAGCTTTCTCTCTGCTTTGCCGTATTTGTCCAGCTGCTGCGCTTTTCTTTGAGGCTTTGAGGTCCCTCCAACTTGGTTGATCTTGTCAGTTAGGTGGCTTCCCAAGGTGTGGGTTCCTTTCCTCTTTTGCAGCTCCCTCTCAGCAGTGCTAATCCCATCCTGATTCCTTTTCTCTTTTTTCCTTTTGTTCTACACAGTTATGTGGAGGGTTTCTTGCCATTTTGGGAGGTTTAAGGTCTTCTGCCAGTGTTCAGTGAATGTTCTGTGCAAATTGTTCTACATATTTTTTTTTCTTTGTGGGAAAAGGTGAGTACCACGTCTTACTCCTCCACCACCTTGATACCCTTGATACCATCCCTCACCTTATAGTAGTTTTGATTTCCATTTCCCTGATAATTAGTGATTTTGAGCCTCTTTTCTTGTGTTTTTTTGGGCCATCTATATATCTACTTTTTTTTTTTTTTTTTTTTTGCTTTTTAGGGCTATGCTTGTGGCATATGGATGTTCCCAGGCTAGGGGTCAAATAGGAACTACAACTGCCCACCTGTGCTTATGCCACAGCAACGCAGGATCCAGGCCACATCTGGGACCCACTGAGCAAGGCCAGGGATCGAACCTGCAATCTCATAGTTCCTAGTCAGATTCATTTCCTCTGCACAACAGGAACTCCTATATGTCCACTTTGGATAGATGTCTATTATAGGTCTTCTGCTTACATTGATTAGATTATTTGTTTTTTTGATATTGAGCTGCATGAACTGTCTATATATTTTGGAGATTAATCCCTTATGAGTTCTTTAATTTGCAAATATTATCTCCTATTCTGTGTGTTGTCTTTTCATTTTCTTTATGGTTTCCTTTACAGTGCAAAAGCTTTTAGGTTTAATTAAGCCCCATTTGTTTATTTATGTTTATATTTTCATTTCTCTAGGAGGTGGATCTGAGAAGATATTGCTGCAGTTTATGTCAGAGTGTGTTCTGCCTCCGCTTTCATCTAAGAGTTTTATAGTATCTGGTCTTTTATTTAGATCTTTAATCCATGCTGGTTTATTTTTGTGTTTGGTGTTATAGAGTGTTGTAATTTCATTCTTTTTCATGTAGTTGTCCAGTTTTCCCAGATCTACTTATTGAAGAGACTGACTTTTCTCCGTTGTATATTCTTGCCTCCTTTCTCGTAGATTAGTTGACCGTAAGTGCATGGGTTTATTTCTGGGCTTTCTATCCTGTTCCATTAATCTGTGTTTTTGTGCCTTCTCATTTTGTCTGACTTTCTCTGTTTATGTTCTCTATTCTGTAGTCCGCAGGATCATTTACTCTTGCTTCTATTCGATGAGGTTGGTCCAGGGGAGTGTGCAGGCTTCCTGGTGGGAGAGACTGTTGCCTTCCCCTGGTGGGTGGAGCTGGGTCTTATCCCTCTAGTGGGCATGGCCTGTCCTGTTGGTTGTTTGGCCTGAGGTCTCCCAGCACTGGAGCCACAGGCTGTTGGATGGGGCCAGATCTCAGTGCCAAAATGGTGATCCTTGAGAGAACTCACACTGATGAATTTTCTTTGGGGCCTTTGCCACCAGTGTCCTTGCCCCTACAGTGAGCCACAGCCAACCCCCACCTCCCCAGGAGACCTTTTAAGTGCCAAAGGTGGGTACTAGAGGCACCCACCATGGAAGCACAGGTTGCTGTGGAGTTGCTTCCTTACCCTGGGTACCAGTGCTAAGCCAAATGCTCTTGGGGCTCCTCATTCCAATGACAGACTCCCAGGCTGGGGAGCCTGATATAGGGCTCAGAATTCACTCCTGGGGGAGAACCTCTCCAATATAATTATTTTCCAGTTTGTATCTCACCCACCTGGGGTGTATAGGACTTGATTGTATTGCAATGCACCTTACTACGATTTCATTCTGGGACTTTTTTTTTTTTTTTTGTCTTTGGATGTAGGATATCTTTTTTGTAGTTTCCAGTCCTTTTTTTTTTTTTTTCGTGAGAGGAGGAGAGCTCAAGTCCTTCTACTCTGCTATCTTGTGTCCTTTTAAGTCAGTTTTATAATTGCTTTTTTCAAGTTTGAATTTTTTTTAACACATCCATTTGTCAAAATTAGCCGTTTTACTTGATTTGCAAATGAGGCAAAACCAACAATGAGTAAACAGTTTTGTGACTTATATTAGCTATATTAAATTTAACTTTTCAATCCACAGGTTATAGACACTGTGCATCTGGTAAAATGGATATCAGGTATATATTAGAAAAATAAGACTTTTTCAATTCAAAATGAGTAAAAGAGACTACGAAACTAACAGTTTACACTAATCTCAGTTAAATGCAAGATTATATTTAACACTTGGTCAAGAACTTTTCCATTTTTTTGTATTAAAACACTTGTGGACACTAATCTTCCTTAGTGCCCGTGGCACCAAGGCCATCAATAAAACTTGTCTTCTGTATCAGTGTAGACTTTTCCTTCAAGGTTGTGATTATTTCTATTGTACAACAGAGTGACCCAGTCATACAGATACATATATTCTCTCTCAGATTCTTTTCCAACACAGATTATCAAAGAATACTGAGTAGAGTTCTTTGTGCTATACAGCCAGGTCCCCATTGGCCAACCATTCCATATACTTCTGTGTGCATATGCCTCTCCCAAATGCCCGGTACATCCCTCCCATCTTCCCACCTGTCCCCTTTGGTAACCATAAATTTTTCAAAGTCTGTCAAGTCCCAGTGCTTCCAACACACTGACAAACCCATGGCTTCTCAGCAGTATAGTTTTTCTTTTTTCTTTAGGTTCCATGTGTAGGTGATAGCACATGATGTTTGTCTTTCACTGTCTGACTAACTTCACTTAGTTTAATAGTTCCTAGATCTATCAATGTCGCTGCAAATGGCATTATTTTTATGCCTGAGTAATATTCCATTGTATATATGTACCACATCTTCTTTACCCATTCCTCTGTTAATGGACATTTAGGTTGCTCCCATGTCTTGACTATTGTAAATGTGCTGCAGTGAACATTGGAGTGCATTGTGTATGGTGTTAGAGAATATTCTACTTTCATTCTTTTGCTTGTAGCTGTTCAGTTTTCTCAGCACCATTTACTGAAGAGACTATCTTTTCTCCATTGTATTTTCTTGCCTCCTTTGTCACATTGACTGTAGGTGCTTGGGTTTATTTCTGGGCTTTCTGTCCTGTTCCATTAATCTACTGTTTGTGTGCCAATGCCATACTTTTTTGCTGACTGTAGCTTTGTAATGTAGTCTGAGCTCAGGGAGCCTGATTCCTCCAGCTGCATTTTTCTTTCTCAGGATTGCTTTAGCTATTTGGGGTACTTCATATTTCTATACAAAATAAACAAATTTTTTTATCTAGTTCTGTGAAAAATGCCATTGGTAATGATAGGGATTGAATTGAATCTGTAGATTAGCTTTGGGCATATGCTCATTTTGACAGTATACTCTTTTCATTAATCCATGAAAAGAGTATATTATATCCTTTCATCTGTTTGTGTCAGCTTTGATTTCTTTAATCAGCATCTTATAGTTTTCAGAGTACAAGTGTTTTGGCTCTTCAGGTAGGTTTATCCCTAGGTATTTTATTCTTTTTGATGCAATGGCAAATGGGATTGTTTCCCTAATTTCTCTTTCTGATCTTTCATTGTTAGTATATAGAAGTGCAATCGATTTCTGTGTATTAATTTTGTATCCTGCAACTTTACCAAATTCATTGATGGGCTCTAACAGTTTTCTGGTAGCATCTTTAGGATTTTCTAGATACAGTATCATGTCATCTATAAACAGTGATAATTTTACTTCTTCCTTTCCATTTTGGATTCCTTTAATTTCTTGTGGCTAGGACTTGACTAGAAGTGGAAAGAGCAGAATTCCTTGTCTTGTTCCTGATCTCAGTGGGAATTCTTTCACCTTTTCACCATTGAGAATGATGTTAGCTGTGGGTTTATCATACATGGCCTTTATTATGTTGAGATAGGTTCCCTCTGTGCCTACTTTATGGAGGATTTTTGTCAGAAATAGGTGCTGGATTTTTGTCAAAAGCTTTTTCTTGATGTACTGAGAGAATTGTATGGTTTTTTAATTCTTCAATTTGTTAATGTGGTGTCTCATACTGATTTGCTGATATTGAAAAATCCTCACATCTGTGGGATAAATCCCACTTGATCATCAAGTACAGTCCTTTTTATGTATTGTTGGATTCAGTTTGCCAGTATTTCATTGAGGATTTTTGCATCTATGTTCATCAGTGATATTGGCCTGTGATTTTCTTTTTTGTGTGGTTTATTTGGTTTTGGTATCAGGGTGAGGGTGGCCTCAGACAGTAAATATGGGGGTGTTCCTTCCTCTGCAGTTTATTTGGCAAAGTTTCAGAAGTATAGGTGTTAACTCATCTCTAAATGTTTGATAGAATTCACCTGCCTGATCCTGGAGTTTTGTTTGTGGGAAGTTTTTAAATCACAGTTTTGATTTCAGTACTTACAACTTGTCCATTTATCTTTTCTATTTCTTCCTGGTTTAGTGTTGGAAGGTTGTATTTTTCTAAGAATTTGTCCATTTCTTTTAGGCTGTCCCATTTTATTGGAAAATAGTTGGCTGTAGTAGTCTCTTATGATCCTTTGATTTCTGTGATGTCCATTATCAATTTATTGATTTGAGTCCTCTTTTTTTCTTGATGGTCCGGCTAAGGGCTTATCAATTTTGTTGATCTCGTCAAAGAACCAGCTTTTAGTTTAATTGATCTTTTCTGTGGTTTCATTCATTTCTGTTTCCTTTATTGCTGCTCTGATCTTTATGATTTCTTTCCTTCTACTTACTTTGGGTTTTGTTGCCTCTTCTTTCTCTAGTTGCTTTAGGTATAAGATTAGGTTATTTGAGATTTTCCTTGTTTCCTGAGGTAGGCGCTTGTATTGCCATAAACTTCCCTGCTTTTGCTCCTTCCCATAGGTCTTTTTTTAAATGATTTTTATTTTTTCCATCATAGCTGGTTTATAGTTCTGTTGATTTTCTACTGTACAGAAAGGTGACCCAGTCACACATACATATATACTTTCTTTTTCTCACATTTTCATGCTCCATCGTGACTAGATATAGTTCCAGGTGCTATACAGCAGGATCCCATCGCTTATCCATTCCAAAGCAATAGTTTGCATCTACTAACACCAAATTCCCAGGCCATCCCACTCCCTCCCCGTCCCCCTTGGCAACCATAAGTCTGTTCTCCATGTCCATGATTTTCTTTTCTGTGGAAAGATTCATTTGTGCTGTATATTAGATTCCAGATATAAGTGACATTATATGGTATATGTCTTTCTCTTTCTGACTTACTTCACTTAGTATGAGAGTCTCTAGTTTCATCCATGTTGCTGTAAATGGCATTATTTTGTTCCATTTTATGGCCGAGTAGTATTCCATTATGTATATATACCACATCTTCTTAATCCATTCATCTGTCGATGGACATTTAGGTCATTTCCATGTCTTGGCTATTGTGAACAGTGCTGCAATGAACATAGGGGTGTATGTATCTTTTTTCAAGGAAAGTTTTGTCCAGATATATGTCCAGGAGTGGGATTGCTGAGTCATATGGTAGTTCTATATTTCTGAGGTACCCCCATACAGTTTTGCATAGTGGTTGTACCAATTTACATTCCCACCAACAGTGAAGGAGGGTTCCCTTTTCTCCACACCCTCTCCAGCATTTGTTACTTGTGGACTTATTAATGATGGCCATTCTTACTGGTGTGAGGTGCTATCTCATAGTAGTTTTTATATGCATTTCTCTGCTAATCAGCGATGTTGAGCATTTTTTCATGTGCTTGTTGGCAGTGTATCTTCTTTGGACAAATGTCTATTCAGGTCTTTTGCACATCTGTCAATTGGGTTGTTGGTTTTTTCACTGTTGAGTTGTATAAGTTGTTTGTATACTTTAAAGATTAAGCCCTTGTCAGTTGCATTGTTTGAAACTATTTTCTCCCATTCCGTAGGTTGTCTTTTTTTTTTTTAATGTTTTCTTTTGCTGTGTAAAAGCTTCCCATAGGTTTTGGATTGTTGAGTGTTGTCATTTGCTTGTAGGTATTTTTTAATTTCTTTGATTTCTTCAGTGATCCATCCATTGGTTGTTTGGTAGCATGTTGTTTAGTCTCCATGTGTTTGTGTTTTTTGCAGTTTTGATCTCGTTGTTGATTTCTAGTCTTATAGTGTGGTCAGAAAAGATGCTTGATATGATTGCAATTTTTTAAAAAATTACAGAGGCTTGATTTATGGCCCATAATATCATCTATTCTAGAGAATGTTCCGTGTGTGCTTGAGCAGAATGTGTATTCTGCTGCTTTGTGGTGGAATATTCTATAAAATATCTGGTCTAAATATATCATTTAAGGCCTGTGTTTTCTTCTTGATTATCTGTCTGAGTGATCTATCCATTGCTATAAATGGGCTGTTTGTTGTAAAGCTGGTTTAGTGGTGCTGCATTCTCTTATCTTTTGCTTGTG
The DNA here is from genome assembly GCA_004024745.2 of Catagonus wagneri. Classification (NCBI taxonomy): domain Eukaryota; kingdom Metazoa; phylum Chordata; class Mammalia; order Artiodactyla; family Tayassuidae; genus Catagonus; species Catagonus wagneri. The sequence goes on along the minus strand of PVHT021183527.1, from coordinate 10,924,735 downwards.
TGTAAAGCTTTTGGTTTCTTTTTCAAATCTGAATGAGAACCTTGCTATGTAGCCGTGGTTGGAGGTTTTTTCTTTTCATAACTTTAATTATATCATGCCACTCCCTTCTGGCCTGCAGGTTGTCAACTGAAAAATCAGCTGACAACCTCATGGGCTTTCCTTGCATGTTATTTGTTGCTTTTCCCTTGATGCTTTCCTATTTCCTCTGTCTTAGTTTTGGTCAGTCTGATTACTCTCTGTCTCGGGGTGTTCCTCCTTGGGTTTATTTTGTATGGTATTCATTGTGCCTTCTGGATTTGAGTGAGTGATTTCTTTCCCATGTTAGGGAATTTTTTTAGCTATCAAATAGTTTCTCTGGTCCTTTCTACTCCTTCTGGCACCTCTGTAATGTGAATGTTGGTGCATTTAACGTTGTTTCTGAGTTCTTATATATTTTCCTGGTGTCTTTTCATTCTTTATTCTTTTTCACATCAGTGATTTCCACCAGTCTGTCTTCCACCTTGCTTATTTGTTCTTTTGCCTCCTCTAATCTGCTCTTGGGTTCTTTCTAGTAGATATTATTTCAATAGTTATAAAATCTTCTAGTAGATTTTATTTCAGTTACTAAATTTGGGTGTCTGCTTGTTTAGTCTTTAAATCTTTAATTTCTCTGTTCAAAATTTCTTCTATCAATCCCTGCCTCCAACTTTTTACCCTAGATCTTAGATTTACTATTACTAGTACTAATAATTTACTATTATTATTCTAAGGTCTTTTTTCATGGAGGCTGTTCATCTCCAGTTCACTTAGCTGTTTTTCTGAACTCTTGTCTAATTCCTTTATCTGGCTTATATTCCTCTGCCTTTTCATTTTGTATAGCTTTTTTTCTGGTCTGTTTTTGCAGGCTAGAGGGTTGTAGCCTCTCTTGCTTCTGGTGTCTGCCTGTTGTAGGAGAAGTTGATACAGGGGCTTGTTATAGACTTCTAGATGGGAGGGACTGTTCATGCCCACTGGTAGGCAGTGCTGAGTCTTGTCCCTCTTGTGGGTGGGGCTTTGTCTCTGGATGTGATTAGAGTTGGCTGTATGCCAAGGAGGACTTTTAAGCAGTTTGTTTTCTGATGGGTGGTGCTGTGTTCTCCCCCTCTTTGTTGTTTGGACTGGGGTGTCTCGATCTTGATGTATAGGGCCAGATTTTTCCAAGATGGCAGCCTCTAGAGGACCTCTGCCTCCAATGCCCTGTCCCTACAATAAGCCACTGCTGCTCCTTGCTTTTCCAGGATACTCTCCAAGACCCACAGGTACGTCTGACCCAGATTCTTATGGAGTCCTTGCTTTGCTTTGCGACCCAATGTGCATGGAATCCCATGTGTGCCCTCCAAGAGTGTAGTCTCTATTTCCCTCAGTCCTGTGGAGCTCCTGTGCTCATGCTCCACTGGCCTCCAATGCCAGATGCTTCGGGGGCTTCTCCTCCCAATGGCTTATCCTCAGGCTAGGGAACTTGACATGGGGTTTGGAACTCTTGCTCCTGTCGGAGAGCCTCTGTGACACAGTTATTTTCTGAGAGTGCCCCTCCTACCGTCTCAGTGTATCTTCTTCTTTGTCTAATTTGTTGTGCATAAATCTTACTACTCTACCACAGGTTATAAACAGAAAATCAACTTTTTTTCTATTTTCCTTTTGAATGTAGTGCATATGGTAGGTATTCAATTAACACTAATTAAATGTTGCTTGCCAGAAGGAGAAACTGATACCTAGTGCAACATAGTAATACAAACCTGCATAGTGAGTCCTAAATCCCCTCCCTATGTAGCTGACTGTGTGGCCCTGAGTCAGTCATAACTTTGGGAAGTTTCAGTTTTCTCATCTGTAAATTGGAGATAATAATAGTTCCTGCCTCATAAAGGCAGTTTGAGATTTGTATAAAAAGCTTTACATATAAAACAGGGCTTGTGAGATGAGTCTAGTTTGGCCAGTATTTCCATTCTCCATTTCGGTATGCAGCATATTAACTTAATGTGCTTTCAGGTTAACTTTTTGTGCCAATAGTTGCACATATCACATCATTCATAAGCAGCTGAACTAAAAAAGTCCGAGTCACCCGTAAACATAGCATAATAAAATAAAGCCATCTCTGCAGCACTCAAAATTCTAAACCGGTCCTTACCTGAGGCTGTCAAGATTTTAGAAGTAAACTATGAACCACCGCAGGATACAGGGATTTCAAACTGGCTGGTGTGAAAGCCATCCATTCTGTGACAGAAATTGAGTCCCAGTATTCTAAATTGCATACAAATCATTTGGGGATTTAAAAAAAAATGCAGACTTTGATTCTGTAGGACTGGGGTGGGAGTGGGGGATTGAGATTCTGCATTTGTAGAATGTGTTTAGGGCATTGTTTTGGTGCTTTCACTTTAAAGACCTATGGTAAACATACTGAAACTGTTTGTAACACTTCAGGATGCACAGAAAACAAGAGCCATGTTTGCAAAATCATTTATTTACATCTTAGGCTCATAGTAAAATCTTTCTAAGATAGTATAGCTAAGATGAAATATACAAAGTCAAATAGAAACACATACACATTAATCTTTATATAAAAAGAATCCTAGTGATGGCTTTAGATGAATTCAGTTTTCCTTCACAAAACCAATGTTCTCTTAAATCATGCTGTGATAATGTCTTCCCATAAGAACAGATTTAACTTACATCATTCAAAAAAAACAAAAAAGCTGAGAAAAAGCTAACTTGGATTTACTATTAAATAGCTATTCATATGTCATAAACCAAAACTATTTTGCAGTGCTGAGATGTTCAGATAGGTTCAAATATTATATAATGAGGGATGCTTTGGTTATAAATAAGATATAATGAGGGATGCTTTAGGTAATCCATTCAAAACAAGACTTGCTTATTACTATCATGAAGCACTTAGCCTTGGCTTGAGTGGAAACACCTTTAAGATGCTGACAGTAGCAACAATTTCCCTTCTTTCAGAAAAAAATAAATCACAAAAATTAAAAAAATTCATTTTCACATGTTAAAGTCCACCATTCTTCAGAAAATAAAAATTCCTCATTATAATACCTGCCCTGGGTATTGGTCTATTATTGAAATGTATTCATATATTATAACTAATCCCAAAACCTGAAAGCCTATACTTTGTGACCTATTTTATGTAAAATATGTTTAAGATTAATATATAAACAGTGAATTTGAAGCTTCTGGGAAGAATTGACACTTAAAATAGTTTTAAAATCTGGGTTTAGTAAATCTTAGAAAAATAAATAAAATACTGTGGTTGGCTCTACCCCTCCCCTTCTACTTCTCTTCATTTACATATTTGAGCTTAAGAGTTCAGGCTTCTAAAAAGCAGAAGAAAGCAAATAGAACAATGTAAGTTTTATTATCCAAATTTTCCTTTTCTAAGGGCAACATATTACAAAGGCAAATTTAAAAAATTCTTATTTTTATTTTTTTGCTTTTTAGGGCCATACCTGCAGCATATGAAGGTTCCCAGGCTAGGGGTCCAGTCGGAGCTACAGCTGCTGGCCTATACCACAGCAACACAGCAACACAGGATCCAAGCCCCGTCTGCGACCTACACCAAAGCTCACAGCAACACCGGATCCTTAACCCACTGAGCGAGGCCAGGGATCAAACCTGTAACCTTACGGTTACTAGCCGGATTCATTTCTGCTGTGCCACAATGGGAACTCCTACAAAGGCAAATTTGATTCTCTTTCCTTGAAATGAAGATCCTATCTTCTAAGTCTAATTTAAGTAACCGTTCTAAAGAAACCAAGAGAATTTAACAACCAGACATTTCATAAACGAGGAGCTAAATGCCTATAAAATAATACATACATGACTTTAAAGAGTTCTCTTATAAAGTCTGAAAGCAAAATCTAAGCATTTAATAGTTTAATCTCTTTAAAAGGTACTTTAAAAGCTGTAAGCTATATTATAAACTGCCAGTTAAATTCCCACTCTACAGTTAAATTCCCACTCTAGTCTATAAAAATAATCTGCTGCACAAATATATAAAATTTAAGGTAATTATATATTTCTCATGTTGATTTTTTTTCTTCCCCATTTTAGGCTTGCAATAAAGCAAGACGTAAGCACCTAGACATTAGTTAACTTTCATTTGAGCAGCATTTTGATTTTGGATAAAAGGATTCTAAATGTATTCTAAAACTTTACAGAAGTCATATTTACATTTCATTGTACAGCATTTTATATACACATGAATACAGATTTATAATAAACAAATTAACCTATACTATTCATAACATAAAAAATAAAAAATTCATATGCCAAAACCATCTGTTTGAGAAATATACTTGGCGTTCAGTTCTATGGCAAAAACCTTAACTTAAAGCATATCACATAAGTATACCACAGGTGCTTAGTTTATTTATGACCTTAACCTAGGCCTATCCACAGTTTTAAGTGTTAAAGTCAATGCCATAAAAGTAGTTAACTAGTACTGTTTGCACTGGAGTAGATTAGGGAGGGCATGATCACAAATATCAAATGTTTTGAAGTGTAATTATAGGGAAGGATTAAAATTAATTATTTTTCAGGGGAAAATAAGAAATTTTGACAATAGTGCTGTCCAAAAATGAAAAATTCTACTTGAGTGTGAACTTCCCACAAATGACCTTGACTTCTCAGGGCTCTAGGTAGCAAGGATTCCTACGTTGGCAAGTGAACTAATAGTAAATGGTAAAGCCAAAGGAACTTAATGCACATTATCTTGCTGAAATTGAGTTTCTGACATGACTTTCTTTTTTTTAATGGTCTTACTCATGGTATATGGAAGTTCCCATGCTGGCGATTGATTCTGAGCCACAGCTGCATGAACACTGCACCAGGCTGGGGATCAAACCCAGGCTTTTGTGGCGACCCGAGGCACTGCAGTCAGATTTTTTTTTTTTTTTTAATGGTCACATCTGCAGCATATGGAATTTCCCAAGCTGGAGGTTGAATCGGAGCTGTAGCTGTGGGCCTATGCCACAGCCACAGCAACACCAGATCAAGCAGCATCTACAACCTGCACTTCAGCTTGCGGCAATGCAGGATCCTTAACCCACTGAGCAAGGCCAGGGACTGAACTCATATCCTCAGAGATTTACATCAGGTCCTCAACCTGCTGAGCCCCAATGGGATTTCCCTGCAGTCAGGTTCTTAACCCACTGCGCCACAACAGGAACTCCTGACATGTCGTCTTAAGCAATCTGCTTCATCTTTTGTTCCTGCCCATAAAGGAGTGTTTGATTTTGTTGTTATACCTCTTAAAATTTGTGTCCCACACATAGTAAGTACTCTACCAACTGCTGACTGAAGTAGGCTAGCAGCAGAGATTTTACTTGGGGGCTGTTGGGGGGGACGATATCCAAAATGTTTACTATTCTATAATGCCCTAGTCTTGAGACTGAATGGAAAATCCTTTTTTGGCACTCCTTTACCTCAGATGGCATGCCAATGCTTATCACAGTAAGAAATTCTTAAGATCAGAATTTGAGGTGCAGACGAAGAGGAAGCATAGACATTTTGACCTATATTAAACAGACTAGCAAATAATTAGTCTTCCTTATGTTAGAAGAAGTTTTTAACTCTAAGGCCTTTTTAAAGAAGATTAAATTCACTAAAAATGTAGAAATAAAATCCCACTATGGCTCTAACTATAAGACAAATAAATAAGGTCACATAATTTACGTTTCAAATTCTTAAAACAGGCCCTATGGTATTTGAGAAAAACGACTTATTGTTCCCTGAGTTCTTGAGGCATCCCCAAATGTAAGTTCATGAACTCCAAGACTTTAGAGAATTTGCTTTTCTTTCTTAAGAGTAGCTGTTTATTCCAAAACAGTTTGTTCAGTGCTTACCTACAGTTCAGATGTGGCTTTATCCATTCCTTAAACAAGCTCCAAAATGAAACTTCTAAGAGGGACAAAAAACAGACAATAACAAAACAAAAAAACCCATGACTATTTAAAGAGAGTACGGTTAGGTAGCATTAGGTAGCAGTGTAGTTGAGTAAATCAGTTTTATATCTGTAATACATCAAGAGTCGTAATACTGTCATAGGTGTTCTAAGGACTCTAAGGCTTCTCTGACCTCAGTGGCTATTGAGTCCAGTTTCTGTTACCAAACAGTAAATCTACCAATTAGTTCAAAAAACCAAACCTGTTAGAAACAGAATGACTTTTCCATATTTAAATGTGTAAGAAAATGTACATTTGTTTTTAAAATAAAGATAAAAACAACCAACTATCTCAAATTTAAAATATTTGCAATTTACATATAAACTTGTATATAATAATGATTTTTTTAAACTCATTCAAAATTGGGGTTTTAAGATTTTTTTGTGGCTGTTTTGTTTTTTATGGCCATGCCCATGGCACACATAAGTTCCCAGGCCAGAGATTCTTGAGATGTTTTCCCATCACCTTCTTGGCGGCTGTTAGAATTTTTTTTTTATATCGAAGCTAGGGAATAATTTAGACAGCAAAATATGTATTTGTTTGCAATACCCATTACAGTCTATTTCAAAAACCTAATTACAATAAATTAAGATTTTAATTCTGTTGCTAGAAGTTTTAGGTTAGGCTTAACTTTAAGCCATCAAAGGTTTTGTTTTGTTTTTTAAAAAAGGTTTAGAGAACAAACTGAAATGTTCTATTCATGTCAGTAAAGTGCACAACTATGAGTTTTTCTTTGGCTTGGCTATGACCTCAGGGGAGGTGTAGAAGTCAATGGTGCTGGTGTCAGATTCCTGACTATATTACTGAGGCTGGCAATCTTCTCTTCTAGGAGGTAATTTTTCTTCTCTGCTTTTTTTTGTCGCTGTTCGGTCATTTCCAGAGCTTTCAATAACTGGGCATTTTCAACATACAAATCCTTCACCATTGCATCTGCTTTAGTATTCTTGCAGAGCTAGAAACAGAACCAGAAACATCTTGACTTCATTTCTGTAATTCTTTTAAGTTCTGAAATAAGGACAGTTATTTACAAAAATAATAAAAAGGAAAAATTGATATTTAAAGGGCTTAAAAAGGAAGGTTTTTTTTAACGTAAATAAATTAGGTGTTATTCCTTTATTCATTCTCTAAAAATATCAAAATAACTTTTATAACTTAAATTTCTGAGGTGTAGGGCATGAATTGTATTTAACCCAGTTCTTAAACTATATACAACCTACTGATTTAAATTTGGCTCATATATTATAACAAAGAGATATGATCTGGGCAATTACTTTTCCTTAACTCTTCCTCTTTGTATATAACTTTGTCTAAAAGATATATTCTAATCCTTGTAGTTAGAATAAATAGTCTGGATTGGGACTATTTATAATAGATGGGAAACATTGTCAGCAGTCTTGGGATAATTTTATTATTGCTCCTATTAATATCTTCCAATATCCCTCCCCTCTTTATACCTTTAACTCCTCATTTTATACCCAATTTCAAGTGGGTTATCTACAAAGTTTAAGGGAATAAAGAAAACTAAGGAGTGGCTAAATACTTTACATAATAGCATTTCAGAGGGTAATGATAAAGACTATTACACAAAAGCCCAGGACTTAGATGACAGGCAAGTTTAACTTTATACTTACTTTATACTTACTTTATACTCTTTAAACTTACTCTTTACTGAACTGAGTTTTTTGTTTTCTTTTTGTCTTTTTAGGGCCACAACCTACGCCACAGTGGGATTCAAGCCGTGTCTGTGACTACACCACAGCTCATGACAATGTGGATCCTTAACCCACTGCGTGAGGCCAGGAATCAAACCCGCATCCTCATGGATACTAGTCAGGTTTGTTACTGCTGGGGCACTTCGGGAACTCCTTTACTGAACAGTTTCAATACAATGTTTCCTCCTTCACTTCCTTCCTTTCATTAAAAAAGAAGAACAAATTTAAAAAAAGCCACTTTGATGACTTCTACTACAGAATGAAATTCAAACTCTATGGCTTAGCACATAAGACCTTGATCACACTTCTCTAATCTCTCATTTCTTTTGCTTCTCTCAGAACAGGATGAACTGTTAATGACAAAGTGTTGATGTCTATACCCTTTGTGTTACCCATTTTCCTTATTTTTGAAACTGCTACCTGGCCAAATGCTCAGTACCTTGAAGGTGAATTATTTTCCATCAAGGGAGGGATTTTTGTTTTGTTCAGTGATGTATTCTAGTGCTTAGAATAGGACCTGGCTTGCGGTACATAACTATGTGTTGAATAATATAAATGCTTATTGTACAGGACTTTTTTTCCACCCTGTATATTAAGATACAGGGCAAATGAAAGTTCCCATCTACCTTAGCATTGTCTTTTTTTTTTTTTTTTTTGTCTTTTTAGGGCCGTACTAGGTTCCCAGGCTAGGTTCCCAGGCTAGGGGTCTAATCGGAGCTGTAGCTGCTGGCCCACGCCAGATCCGAGCCACGTCTGCAACCTACACCACAGCTCACGGCAACGCTGGATCATTAACCTCTGTGCGAGGCAGGGATTGAACCCGCAACCTCATGGCTCCTAGTTGGATTCGTTTCCACTGCGCCACGACAGGAACTCTTGCATTAAGTCTTTCTCTTGGGATTATTTTTAGATTTTATGTATCTAGAAAAGCAGGTTGGACATTTTCCACCTTCCCACCCCCTGCCACAGTTCTTCTCAATTTTAGATTCCAGAGAAGTTGTAAAACTTTCCTAGAAAGCAGTCCTTTTTTGGTATCTCTTCAGTGGATGCACAAATAATTTTTAAACACTGAGGCCACACCTGCTGCCATTAGGAAAAAGGATCAGGCTACTTAGTGGTCCTGGAATTCAAAGTCTGGATTCTTACTCAAAATACAGCCTTTTGGAGTTTGGCTTATAATGTAATTTTTGAAATTGTCACAGCTGTTCCAAACAGGAAAGCTAAAGTTACATTTATCATCGCCCAATTTTTTTTTTAACCAATATATATTTTCTTTTTATTCAAATTTAGGAGCATTTCCTCTCTTGAGCAAAAAAAATTTTTTTTAATAAAAATTTGAGTTGTGGAGTTCCCATCGTGGCTCAGCGGAAATGAATCTGACTAGCATCCACGAATACGCAGGTTTGATCCCTGGCCTTGCTCAGTGGGTTAAGAATCCAGTGTTGCTCTGAGTTGTGGTGTAGGTCGCAGATGTGGCTTGGATCCGATATTGCTGTGGCTATGGCCTAGGCCGGCGGCTACAGCTCTGATTCAACCCCTCCATATGCCATGAGTGCAGCCCTAAAAAGCAAAAAAAATTTGAGTTGAACCTCATTAGAAATGCTTTAGGTCCATGTGAGTTACTATTGGCAAATACTCATTTTTAAAACTGTAGCCAAACATATGATTCAAAAGAGCTTTGGGAAAAAATGGAGAATACAGAATTCATATTTTTGAAATGGTACAGGAGAATGAATCCTAAATTCTTCTAAACATTTATAATAGAATTTGCCTTTACTAGATAACAGAAGTTAACAAGTTAATAGCAATAAAGGAATGTGACACTAAAGTTAAAAGTGGAATGTGAGTGGGTAGGTAGAGATGACCTGGGAGGCTCACTTGTTCTTTGAGCTGATTCACTTTCTCCTGAAGAAGCCTTTTCACCAGTTTCAATTTCTGCTCAACTTCCATCATTCGTTCCTCCATCACAGTCACCAGGTGTTCCTGATTTTCCTGAAGGAAAGAAAAAAAAAAGGTGTATTATCATTTGAAAATGATAGTTAATATTCCCATAAGATGCCTAAAGAAAGGCTAGCACATGTTTGCCTTTGTAACAGGAAGGGTGGAATTATGATGAAATGGGAGTTCTGAATACTGTATGGGTTGCACATGTTAGGAAAGTAAACCTATCAAAGAAAGAATCAAAGATTAAAAAAAAAAAAAGTCTTACCTGTGTTACCATCTTCCCCTGAGATAAAGCAAAATTCTTAAAACCCATAATTTAAGACCTGGGTGTACTTCTTTTAGTAAAATAGGTATCCAAAGTAAATTAAAAGATGGTTATCAGTCTTTCTTTTGTGATTTGGATCTTTGTAACACTGTAGGCCTCTCAACAACAAAATAAACACTGAGTTTATTCAGTATTGCTTAACATTTCCAGTCAACTTGTAATATGTGTGTCTGTTTTTCCTTTGACATGGGTGACTACTGTGAGCGTGTTAGTGTTTCTAATAACCTCTTCCTGCTAATTATTTTAGTTAATTGGTTTCACATTTTGAGAAAGTGAAAGAAGTATTGGGAATTGGAGGGTGGGTTTCTCATTAGAACAGATTTAAAACTGAAAATCTTCTCCTTATAAAGAACTCCTAGATAAAATAGTAAGACAGAAAAAGAACCCTGGCTTCTCTTCTCGTACGTACAACAGTGATGGAATAAGGAGTCTGGGGGTTTTAGAGAGCAGAGGGAACTAGAAAAATTTTATTTAGAGTGCAACCGATTGTCCCTTCTCCCAGTCCACCAAAATGTTCACATAAAGCATTTCAGGTTTTAAAACGTTCTTTAATGTTTAAGCAAAACTCAGATGTTAATGGCTGATATCATAACCTGTCCTTATCATAACCTGTCCTTAAAAATATTCCTAAAAAGGCATCCTTTAAAAAGCAAACAAAATGACCAAATGTGATTTGAAAGCCAACGTTTGAATATTAAATACTAGCATTTATCCAAACAGAAAAGAAACAAGCCATGTGACTATTTGAAGACAAAAATTGTAGTAGGCAAAATGCTAGTACAGAAATTTTCAAGAAACCAGGTTCTAAGAACACCTAATATGTTTATTTTCATTTTTGGCCACCCTGGAGCATATGGAGCTCACAGGCCAGGGATCAGATCCGAGCCACAGTCATGACCCAAGTTGCAAATGTAGCAATGCTGGTCCTTAACCCACTGTGGCAGACCAGGGATGGAACCCGCACCCCAGCAATCCCAAAATGCTGCCCATCCCGTTGCACCACACTAGGAGCTCCCTAATATCCTCTACTTTAGGGGAATTCCTTGGTGACTCAGCAGGTTAAGGATCTGGCATAATTACTGCTGTGGTACAGGTTTGATCCCTGTCCCAAGAACATCTGCATGGTGTGGGTGTGGCCAAAAATAATAATAAAGTAAAATCCTACATTTTAAAAGAAATAATGGCTTTTCTAAGTTCACACATAACTGTAAAATGCCTGATTTCCACGCATTAAAAAAAGAATACCCCCTTAATTCAAAGAACATTGGGCATGGCAAAAGAGTGGGGAAAGAGGAAAAACAAAAGCAGTCATATATTTAAAATTTATTTTATTTCATCAAAAATTTTTCCTGTCAAAAAAGTATTATACATCTTATACAAGAGTATAAATAACCCTGATTTTCTTCAAATTCCATATATAAAGTAGTACCTTTTGTTAAAAATAGTTACAACATATGGAATGAGAAAATATATAGAATATATCCTTTTAAGAATCTCAAATCCACACTCTTTAAAGGTATAAATAAGTATTTGTAACAAACTGAAATTTGTGAATTTGATTCACAAAATCTGTCATTTCTGCATAAATAACATAATACTGCAAAAGGCTTAACAATAAATAATAATAATAATAAACTTAAAAGAGCACTTAATTCCAAAACATTTCTCAGCTTTGTGTCTGTGTTTGTGTGGGTGTGTGCATTTGAGTATCTGCCATGGTAAGAAATGCCATCAATAACAGCCCAGTTTTCACAGGTGCCCAATCCTTCTGTAGGAATCTGCATGCACTGCTCGCTGCTCCGGTAGCAAGGCCTAGAGAAAGAAGGCAAGTGGTACACTTCACCCTGATGTCAAGATTAGGTTTTTTGGGAGGAGTCTAAATTCACACATTTATAATGCAAAGGATTTTTAAAAGCACACATCATTACTACATATACAGGCCAAGCAACACAAGGCAGAAGAAATCACATCACTCCACACACAGAGACAATGTGCAGATTCTGATATTCTGTAATCTTAAAATTAATGTTAGTTCAGTTACCAGAAACAGGAGAGCTTCATGGCATTCTAAATGAGAGCAATAAGCAGTTCTCTCTGCCATCTGGCTGGAGGAATTTTTTTTTTTTTGGGGGGGGGGAGGTACAAAAAGTCTTAATAATTTTTTGTCTATCTAATCTTTTTTTCTTGTCTTTTTTTTTTAGTCTTTTTAGGGCCGCACCCGCGGCATATGGAGGTTCCCAGGCTAGGGGTCAAATCGGAGCTACAGCTGCCAGCCTACACCACAGCCCCACCAGATCCGAGCCGTAACTGCAACCTACACCACAGCTCATGGCAAGGCCGGATCCTTAACCCACTGAGCAAGGCCAGGGATCAAACCCCCAACCTCATGGTTCCTAGTCGGATTCATTTCTGCTGTGCCACGTCAGGTACTCCTGTCTGTCTAATCTTGAAGTAATTGGAATAAAACGTTATTTTTTTTACTTTTATACATTGGTAGATGGTTTGGGAAGAGCAAGCTTTGAAAACACTGTGTGTGAGAGGGCAGAGAGTAGGATCTTAGCCTAATCATGTGGTTAATGTCCATTAAAAACTGTGGTCAGGTTTTATAATTCAGTTTTTTAATGAAAAGTGGAAGCATTTGTCCAGCACCCACCATCACAATTTTAATTCTTGAATTAAATTTTAGTATTTGGAAATTGAAGTGGAATGTAGGAAGCCTCCAAAAACATGGATTTTAAGCTTTCATTAAAAAGAACAGATGACAAGAGTACATCATACAAAAGCTTAGATACATACTAGTAGGAGAAGAAAACAGAAATACATCAATGTATAATTATGGTGCTAATGTGACTTTGCAAAGCCACTTGGAGGGGGTTACAGATAAAGAATTAGAAACATAAGAAGAGTATCCAAACTAGAATGAACTCATTTAGAATACTACAAACTGAATATTTTTAATTTTATTCCTAATTCTGAATAAACTAAATGGGAAAGGTCAAACAGTTAAGAGACTTCTGAAAGAGGAGGATAATGAACAAAGTACTAAAGAGAAATAATTATTAAAAAACCTAGGTAATTTAAGATTGTGTCTGGTAGATGGAATAATGCTAATTCAAAGGAAAGGGGAAAATGATCTTCATTTTCTTAAAAACAGATTTTTTTCTTTTTTTTTTAAAGGGCCACGCCCATGGCACATGGAAGTGTCCAGGCTAGGGTCCAAATTGGAGCTGCAGCTGCTGGCCTATACCACAGCAACACAGGATCCAAGCTGCATCTGCGACCTATGCCACAGTTTGTAGCAACACTAGATCCTTAACCCACTGAGCAAAGGCAGGGATTGAACCCACATCCTCATGTCAGGTTCTTAACCCATTGAGCCACAATGGGAACTCCAAATAAAATGAACTATGTCAACTAAAAAAAAGTCACTAATGCCACATTCTACTTCATTATTTGTGATAATACTCCATTTGTGAATTCCATGGAACTCAGCAGGCAGCACTGCTCTGGTACAGGAAAACCTAAGATGCTTTGTTAGTAATACATATCTTAGAGTTGCACTTGAAATCTATAACATTTTTTGGCATCAGACAAGAATGTTAAGTCAATTGTACAGTATGTTCAAGTGATCCTTATACTTCATCATTGACTACAGACGTGCAGAGGAGACCCAGAATACCTAATTACCCAGCATAGACACCGGTAGCTCAAAAGCAGCACTGCAAAAACCAAAACAGCAAGGCAGTTCTGTGGATTTGTAGTACATGTAACATGTAACTGACAGAAGATTTAGACTCTTCATCCCCACCTTTGAACTAGTATAACTTTCAAATAAACAGGTAAAATTAGGTGATTTGAGTTTACTATTAGAAAATGATACTCATACCTGTGGTATGTTGGTTTCGGAAGTCCTGTGTTCAAGTTCCTCCTGCAGGCACTGGTTTATCCTTTCTGCCTGCAGTAGCTGGTGTTGAAGCTGCAGAAACTGCTCCCTGGGAACCATTGGACAGGCTTGCTGCTGGAGCAACTGTAGATCCCAAGCATGAGGGGAGGGGCTAAACATCACAGTGGACCTCAGATGCTGCATCTGGAGAATAAGAGCAAAGCCATGGTCAGCTGCAATGCCTTCAGTTACAGAGCTGCCCTTGAAAGTGGCAGCACAGAGTAATAAAGTCTATGAACTCATTAATGGCCTCTCAGGCTTACTGATAAACTTGAACACAGGACAACACATGATCCTGAGTAAAGAATAGCTTTTCTCAGAAGATAATATTTTTAATGAATAAGCAAGCCTTCTTAAAAGTTTTAGACTTAAAAAATTGTACTTCTGGAGTTCCCTGGTGACCTAGCAGTTAAGGATTCAGCACTGTCACTGCTGTGGCTCAGGTTCAATCACTAGCCTGGCAAATTCCACATGCCACAGGCCTGGCCCCCCCAACTCCCCGCAAAATTGTACTTCCTTACTCTTGAGTGACTTTAAGGCCATGAGGTACATGATGTACATATATCTGGATTCTATTTCTTTTCCTCTCTTATATTAGAACATTTAATTATTCCTTTCAAAAAAAAAGGGAAAAAGCAGTTATGCTTTAGAGTTTTGCCACTTTACTTACCATTCAGATTCTTAAAAGCATAATGTTCAATGACATTTTTTTCCAGTTGGCAGTTTTTTTTGGAAGAATCTCATCTTGCATATAAAATTATTTTAACTTATCTTGGTTTATCAGACAGGCAATTCTGGGGAATAAGGTGAAGCCCCAGAATATGTGGAAATTGAAGTACATGGAAATGAAAGTATTTATTCAAGACAGTGAGGAAATAGTATGCATGCCAATCAAAACTGGGGTAAGGGAAAGGAGAATGCACTGCACTTGGCAAGTGAAACAGGCCACTTCACATCTGTCAACACATTTAACAGACACAGGGCTCAGTGGAACACATGCAACACATACGACCAAGTACTAAGCTCAAGAAGAATCACCCCTAGGCTTGTGAGAAGGGGATAAGACCCTCTAAGACACAACTATAATTAAATGTTATCAATGAAACTTCAGAGCCACTATCCATTTCCTTAAATCTAAATTTCTGAGGTGGGGTGTTACCCATTTTGAAATACTTCTAGCTGTGGATTCAGAAAACCATTTTATTTTCAAGAGTAAAGAACATGAAGAATTATGATCCCCTGATTTTATATCAATGGGATGATCTTCTTCACATGTATCTTTATGTACTGGGGAAAATCCTGATATAAATGTAAACAGAGACATATTCCAAGTTAAAGCAAAATGAAAATGAATATTGGCTCTTACCTTAAGGAATTATTAACTGTTATAGTCAGTAGAAATGATTACATGAACAAGGAGTTTAATGAGATGTCTCCATGCTATGAAATTCATTGAAAGAGAATATTCTACCTTCACACACACTCTCAGGCAGAGAACTGCACCCTTCTCTGCTAGTTCCAACCACAGATTTCTAGGTACAGGTTAGCCACAGATAAAACAAAAACAAAAGAAAATTACAGGAGTTATAAAAGAGGAAGAAAAGTATGTTATAAAAAGAAAGAAGAGTACAAATTCTGTATATTATATATCTGAACATGTGCTCTGGCCAGTAGGAACTTATAAAAGAACCAATATTTTACATTACTCTGTATATAAGTTTTATAGATATTAAAATGTCTTACAGCTCTAATTCTGCACCCACTTCCTAACTTATTGCAACTTTGCTGGCTTATGAGCTTGCTACCTTTACCTCTATTAATCCCAATATAATTATTCAGTAGACTCTAAGTCCAGTATGGAATGGATCAGATGTTAAGTACCTTCTTGCCATGTGGAGATGCAGAATATAAAAGCTCTAAAACATTTTTGTTGTTCAAGTGTCTGAACTGTTGGCTATCAGAGGTACACAGCTGACTTTGAAAACTGCTGTAACCCTTTTTCATTCATTCAAAATAATTTGTTTATACAATGTTATCTCATATAGTTGAAATAACACTGAAGTAGGAGTCAAATTCTTCCATTTCCTTGTCTAGTGATTTGGGGTCTTTAGTTACACTGGGGTAGGGGTATGTATTATATTATACATCAGTGACTTTTAAACTGGCATACAGAGGAGAAACCCCTTCCCCCAGGGGAGTGTATACATTAGAGTAGAATCACCAAGAAAGCATTTCCTAAATTCCTTGATCCCAAATATTCTGATACAGGAACATCTCCATGCTTACCTACTACACCCTCCGCCCCTCCCCACCCCTCCGTGAGAATACATCCCAAAGCAAGAGGAATGTACCTATCCCTCAGGTGAGCTGGGCACAAAAAAATGGAGTGAAAATTACTGTATATCCCCAAAATTGGCCTAACCCATTGATATAAAACAAATAAAAATCCAATTTATACGGCTGGTGGGAAGAGGGAATGGAGGGTTACTGCTTAATGGTTAGGGTTTCTGTTTTGGGTAATGAAAACACTTCAGAGGTAATGGTGATGGTTATAGAACACTGTGAATGTAATTAATGCCACTGAATGCCACTTAACAAAATTTGCCATTTTAAGCAAATATATATATATTTAGCACAATTTTAAAAATAATGTAATATACCCCAAATCACTGAATTAGACAATTTAAATAGGTGAATTGTATAGTATGTAAATTACATTCAATAAAACTACTAAAGAAAGGAATCTGTATGTCTGTACAGCTCAGTCTTATTTCTAATGTGTAAGAAAGCTTCATTAGAATTGTGTGAGATGTTCTTTTTCAGTGTTCCAGTTGAGAATTCATGCTTTTTCTTTATTTAGCTCCAGTGCCAAGAACACTCAGCTTCCCTCATCCGTTAGCAAATGTTTAGCACTAGATCAGGGAGAAAAGTAATGAGAGTAAATTGCTTATGACGATTAATAAAGTAGGACTGGGAGAAAAGGTGGATTCTGAGGCCAGAGAGAGCAAGTGGGAGAACTGGCCTGCTGGCAGATCATCTGGAAAGGTTCCAACAGTGATTAAGTCTACCAAGTTACTTTTCAGCTGGGTACTAGACATGTCACCCTTAGCTTCAGATAATTATTTCATCAGAAAAGCATATCTATATCTAAACATAGCTCACAACCCAAGGTTCTGAAACACACTTATTACATGCTGTCAGGGAAAGAAAAAAATGGTTTGAACTTCATTCTTCATAGTTACTCTACACTCATTAGTGGATAAATCAGAGAGCATAAAATTGACTGAAACCTTAGTGGCCATTTACATGTCAATGTGATATGTTAGCCCATATTTAAAAACCAAGCATTTATTGAAACTTACCTTTGCATGTGTCCAGCTTCGTGAAAGAAAATATTTAAATATCTTTCCTTCTTCCTACACTTCTGGCTTAAAATATTTGTACACGAAGTATTTTTAAGAGCACAAAAAGACATTTTCTACCCATGCCTCTCTAGATTTTGCAGGTCACTAAGTACTGGATTAACTGATATTTTCATTACCCAAAGCAAAGTATCTCAATGAAATGTTTACTTATTAAGGAGAATTTTATATAAGTTGTTTTATATCCTGTAATTATACTCAATTTTCAGAAAGCAATCTATTAGACTGGAAACTCAATGTCCAAGCTGACAAGTTTTAAAAATCCATTTTTATGTTTAAGAGATGTACCCCTTCCAAGTCAGTGCTAAGTAACAAATGTATTAATGAACAATGGCAACACTTGAAAATTAAGCCTTTTCTAAATGCTAATGCTCTTAAATCTCCATTTCCTAACTGAACAGGTTGTTAGAGAGTAATTATATCTATAAAACACTACATTATAAGAGGTATTAGTAAACTAATTACACCAATGGTAAAAGGGCTCTGAGCCTCTTGGTCAGTACTGGACAGAGTCCCTCCCACTTGAATTTGCTGAGGTACAGGTCCTTGCATTTTAGGATAATCAACATTATTCTTGCCTCTGTGAAGCAATATGTATTCCTATGATTGAGTAATTTGCAAAAATATCTATCAAACTTGGTAAGACAGACCAAAGAATCCAGCTTGGCAGCATATTTAGATTTTCACTATTTTCATAATAGGTATTTAATGCTATGCTAATCTGTTTCAACAAGTGGTTTATTCATGGCTGAAGCCATTTACTTAAAACTTAAAACTTACCTCCACTAGCTGCTCATCCAGTTTTACTTGTTTCTTTTTCAGGCCTTCATTTTCTAAATGAATTGTTTCTAATTCTCGTTCAAGGGAACTCATCTGACTAATCTGTTAAAGAACAAAAAATTCCCTTAATTAAAAAAAAAAGCAAAAAACTGCGTCACTCTACTTTATTTTGACAAATTTACACTAATCAGAAATCTCAGAGTTTCCGTTGTGTCGCAGCGGTTAACGAATCCGACTAGGAACCAGGAGATTGCAGGTTCGATCCCTGGCCTTGCTGTGAGCTGTGGTATAGGTCGCAGACACGGCTTAGATCTGGTGTTGCTGTGGCTGTGGTGTAGGCCCACAGCTGTAGGTACAATTCGACCCCCTAGCCTGGGAACCTCCATATGCCTCAGGTGTGGCCCTAAAAAGCGGGAAAAAAAAAAAAAAAGGAAATCTCAACTCTTGGAGGAAAGCTGAGTTCATTCATCGAGGGAAAACAATAAACAATATAGTTCAATGCTTTGATTACATTTAAGCATTCTAGTTTTAATTACCACTCCTCACATAAACAGTTTTCTTTAGGCGGGTGGCTTTCAAACTTCAATGCCACTCACTGTAAGAAATACATTTTATCTTTCAACCCATTACATAAACACATACCCATATGTACATATGTGCATTATCAGTTATAAGTACATATCACTAAAAGAAAACTTTCATGAAATAATACTTATCCTTATCATAAGCCATGTACTCTGATCTTTTCTAGTATATTTTATTAATGAAAAAAAGGCCAGTATTTCACAAACTTGATCACATGTTCCTCTACTATGTATCTGCAGTGGGGAAAAACATTTTCTTAAGGCAAAGCTTAAAACTGAGAGTACGTAAAACCTGATTTATGTAACTCCTTTCTCAATTTTAAGATGAAATCTGAAGATTTTATGAGTATGTTTTTTAAAAAATTCTTTTTATTACAGAATCTTATGAGAATCTAATGAGCTAGAGGATACTGGGGTTCAGAATATTGCTAGGTAGAAAACATATGACACTGTTCTAGAATGTTATTCTTTGCCCTTATCAGAAACTGCTGAGAAGAGAAGTAAGAATTCTTAAACAGAAGTGTAACCTTTCCAGGTACATTTATTTATCTTTTATTTTTTTAGCCGCAGCATGTAGCAGCTTGATGTGCGATCTCAGTTCCCAGATCAGGGATTGAACCTGGGCTGCAGTGATGAAAGCACCAAATCCTAACCACTACACCACCTAGGAACTTCCTCCAGGTACATTTATTCATTCATTCATTCATTCATTCATTTTTGTCTATTTAGGGTTGCACCAGCGGCATATGGAGGTTCCCAGGTTAGGGGTCCAATCGGAGCTGAAGCCACCAGTCCAGGCCACCACCACAGCAATGCCAGATCTGATCTGCCTCTGGGACCTACCTATACCACAGCTCACGGTGACACCAGATCCTTAACCCACTGAGCGAGGCCAGGGATTGAACCTGCATCCTCATGGATACTAGCCAGATTTGTTTCCACTGAGCCACAATGGGAACTCCCCCTCCAGGTACATTTTAATTCACGTTTACTTTAAAATTTGTCATTAGACTTTTCCCTTGGTAAGCAGCTGTGTGAAACCCAATGTCTTTCTGAAAAGTTCACTTGAATGTAGCTAAACTTAAATGACATTTCAGTTTTAGAGCACAACCAGTCTCCTTAGTGTCAATGGTCATAACTTTTACAAACTTCAAAAAAAATTTAGGAAATTTTTATAACAAAAGTAAATGGTTTATCATTCTTCTCTGATTTTTAAACAAATCATAATTTTCAGAAGAGGAAAGTAATACAGGCATACCTTATTTTATTGCATTTCACTTTTATTGTGCTTCACAGAGATTTTTTTTTTTTTTACAAATTGAAGGTTTGTATGGAAAAAATTAAAGTAATAAAAATAAAAAAAAAAGATTTGTGGCAACCCTATATCAAGCAAGTCTCTTGATGCCATTTTTCCAGCAGTATTTGTTCAGTTTATGTCTCTGTGTCACATTTTCATAATTCTCACAATATTTCAAACTTTTTAATTATTATATTTGTTATGATGATCTGTGATTGGTGATCTGTCATCAGTGATCGATGTTAATACTACAGCTTGCTGAAGATGATGGTCATTGGCACGTTTTTGCAGTAAATTGTTTTTTTATAAATCTTTGAAATCCTTATTTTAAATTATACTTGTTAATATCAGAATAACAAGGAGACTAACAATAAACACTCATTATCTAGATTTAACAAATGTAAACCTTTGGTCATATTTGCTCCAAAAAATTTTTTTTATTAAATCTGATTTATAATGTGCCGAAGCAGTAAATATTTTTAAAGTATGTACGTTGTTTTTTAGATATAATGCTATTGCACGCTTAATAGACTACAGTATAGTGGAAACATAACTTTTTTACATGCACTAGGAAACCAGTAAACTCACTTTATTGTGGTGGTCTAGAACTGAACCTGCAATATCTCCAAGGTATGCTTATCGTGAAAACTCTGAGTCCTAATTTAGAAAAACAAATAACAATAAGAACTTCCAGGGTAACATTGGTCTAGAAGTCTACTTTTGTGGAACAAAGAGTAGGAAGCAAACTCAGGCATGCTACAGAGGTTTAACCACGTGGTAGCCAGCCTCCAGGAGGGTCCCCAGTGATCCCTATCTCTTGGTGTTCACACCCTGCATTGTCCCCTTCCATACTACACCAGGGTTAGTCAGTGTGACTAAAAGAATGCAGCAGAAACAATGGTGTGTCACTTCTGGAATTAGCTTATAAAACATACTACAGCTTCCATCTTGGCCTTTTTTTTTTTTTTTTTTTTGTCTTTTTGCCTTTATGTAGACCGCACCCGCAGCATATGGAGGTTCCCAGGCTAGGGGTCTAACAGGAGCTGTAGCTGCCGGCCTTCGCCACAGCCACAGCAACGCGGGATCCGAGCCACGTCTGCGACCTACACCACAGCTCAAGGCAACGCCGGATCCTTAACCCACTGAGCAAGGCCTGGGATCGAACCCGCAACCTCACGGTTCTTAGTCGGATTCGTTAACCACTGAGCCACAAAGGGAACTCCCCCATCTTGGGCTTTTAAGATCTCTCTCATATCACTCATTGCCACATCCTGAGAAAAAAAAAAAGGCCCAGGTGGTGAGGCTCTGGGCCTCTGGCAATCATCCAGAAACGGACAGAAGCCTCCTTCTAGCAGATATATGAATGAATGTGGAAATGAATTCTCTAGTGTCAGTGAAGCCCTCAGGTAAATGTATCTAGTATCTGAACTGCAACCTAAGGGGAGACCCTGAGGCAGAACTACTAAATTGCTTCCAAATTCCTGACCCATAGAAACTGAGACAAGAAATGACTGTTGTTTTAATTTTTTGCATAGCAATAAATAGCTAATACAGACCACAAAGATGTTTTTAATACTCAGGCTATATATATTTTTTACTAACTTATAAAGGTTTATGGGAGTTCCTTGGTAGCCTAGCAGTTAAGGATCTGGCGTTGTCACCTCTGTGTCTTGGGTAACTGTTGCGGCACAGGTTCGATCCCCCTGGCCTGGAAACTCCTACAAGCTGTGGGTGCAGCCAAAAAATAGTAAAGGCTTATTGATACTAGTGAAGATAATTAACCATCTTCTTTATGGAAACTTAAGTTGCTTGTTTTTAGTGAACACTCAATCAGAAAGCATTGTGATACTGCTCTGACAAGATTACAAAAGCACAGATATAAGGAAGAACCAAAAATATGCCATTGTAATCATTTTCTTGGAAGCATACAGGGGAAGAAACATACACTTAGGGATGCATCATAGTCAGAACATCGCCACTTGGTAAAAACTCTCAAAAACTTACCTTCCTATTCGTAGGAGATCGTTCCTTTTGAACCTGTTCACATTCTCTCTTTAGGCTCAACTTCTCTTGCTCTGTGGGCTTCATGGTACCTGATGAGTTTAGATGTTTTTGGTGCTTAGGAGGAAGAAGGTTGGATTCCAGTTGACGTACCTAACAGGAACAAATTTAAGAGGAAGAAATGCTAATATAATCACCTAGCCAGGAAAAACAGAAGCAAACCTAAGGAAAGTTTTTATTCAGTGCCTGGGTTTTGTTATATTAAAAAAAAAAAAAAACTTTTTCTAGTTAAGTCTGCCAATACTTAAAGCCTACTTTTTGGATTTCAAAAGATCCTTTCTAAGTAAATCTATTCTTAGTCTTATCCAACACTGTAAGGATAAGATAGAGAAGAGGGGAATTCTGGCTCAAACAAACCACTGGGAGTCTACACTGTGATGTGGCTGCCAAGAAAAGAGACATGGCCCTAGGTACCTTTGGCTGACATGAGCATAGCTTTTAGGAGTGAAAGGGATGACAGTTCCATTGACTTTGTACTGTTGACACCTGAAACAGTGCATTTATAGCAACTAAATTCCATGAGCACAGCAACTGTATTTAGTCTTGCTCAACACTGCAGCTTCAGTGATAACAGTTTCTGGCACAGGGTAGGTGTTCTAAATGAATATCTGTGACTCTTAAGAGAGTTCCTTCTCGAAAGAGATATTTAAGCAGAGGTTAAACATGTTGACTACTCAGCAGAGGTAAAGAATTTAAATATCAGCTTAGTGGTTGGAAAAGATGATCTTTTAAAGACCAGTCTAACCTTGAATTACTGGGTCTTTAAAAAGGGGCACATTTTCTCTTACAAGGAGTTAGACCAACAAGATTTGATGTCTAGTTTTGCCAGTTTTACTACCAATCTTCACGACTAGCCTATTTGAATGAGAAATACATGGTTAACATAATTTTTTCATAAAATCAGAGATTTTATTATAGATCTGCTTATACATAATGAAAAATACTGTATAAGCATATCATGATAAAATTATAAGTAAATGATAATTATACATTTTGCCAAAGCAGAATACTCAAATCAACATCATAGCATCATTGTAATCATAGCAAACATTCATTTTCGAACATATGCCATTCTGTGCGACTTCAAGTTACCTTCTCCCGGGAATGTATGAGTTCTGCTTTTGTGTTCTGTACCACAGTTTGGAGTCTCTCATTTTCTTGCCAAAGCAGCTGTTGTTCCTCATTCATCAGGTGATCCAACTTGTCCCAGGATAGCCTTTGCTGTTGGTTAGGGAATCCTGACGGATGGGTAGCTACTTCTGGGGCCCAGTTCTTAAGAAGCAATTGCAGAGTTAAGCCTTAAAAACAAGCTGATTCCTGTTTTGAGTGTCTTCTAATAAGAGTGAGAACATCTATGTATAGATATAAAGTAATATTCTTGGGTTTTGGTTTTTAAAAAAGGTTTGGAAATTCTGTTTAAAATGGTCTTTGGCAAAAACAGTCCTGTCAAATCTAATATCAAAGATGATTATAAGGCAAGTCCTAGTTTCAGACAGGACCCAAGTGCACAGAGACTGGTGGCCTTAAAATTGACTTCATTCTTAGGAAGTTATGCTTTGAACCCAAATAACTATTCTTTTGAACAGAGGATACAAAGAGAACTCTGAAAGGCACTGCTAACTTGAAAGCTTTCAAATGCTAAACTCTACTTTCATTTTCACATATGCAATCATATCCTTTTTTAGAATCCAAAGCACATATCATCTGTATAATTGAGGACTAAATTCAGGAATGTGCTTGAAACTACCACAGTGATTTTTTGGATCTTGAAAAGTGCTGTAAAAATTTTTAAAAGGTAACACGACTAGATAAGTCTTGGCCTTTTAAGCCAAAATGTGAAGAAAAGGTTCAATCTCATTCCAAGAAAAATGTCAGCCCAGAAGTAATTTTTTAAAATGGAAACAGCTATCATGTTTTTCCTTTAAAAAAATTATGAATAAAAAATATCACCAAGAGATAAAGTAGCTGAATTTAATGTCTACTTTTATGGTAGGACAGAATCTTAATATCTATCCAAGGCTGACATCCATATATTATTCTTAATTTATTTCCATACAGATTAAGCAGCACTGTGATAATAGTAAAACAAGACATATTTTCTACAACATCAAAATGTTTTAGTTTTACTTCTACAAAACAACTCAGCCAAGGTCTTCTGACTTGCACAATACAAAAAATTACCTTGTCACTATGGTTCAATTCACATGAAGTTTAAAATAAGCATCCCTAATATGGGTGCTGGAAATTGTTCTTTACTTTGAGTGAGGTGGTGGTTATACAAACATAAACATACATACACACATATATAGGTAAAACATCATACATTTATGTATAAATGTATAAGTGTATAAAAATAATCGTTATAGTCTTAAAATGTGTGCACTTTACTGTATAAATTATACCTCAATAAAGAAGAAAAGCAGTTACCTTATCACCAGCATTCTGAAGCTGCTTGTGTAAAGATATTACTTCTTGTTTTAAAGCTTCCTTTTCCTGCTGAGTCACGCGTAGGTCAGATTTAATCTGGGACATTTGCAGGTTTACATTCTGCAGGGTCTCTTCTAAATTTTGAACCTGCATCATTAGAATATTCTTATATTGTGACAAAAGTCCTCATGAGCTAAAAGGTGAGAACTCCAAGGTCCCTTCCACTGCTTCTTACTATAACCAGCTCTTTTCAGTAATTCAGTGGAAATCCAGGATACTATGTGTCTTTACAGGATGTTAAGTTACACTTAGGACAGTAATGAACTATGCCTAGAGCAAGGTATCCCCGATGAAGTCATCTGGTATATTACTAAGTGGTATCTTACAGAACCAATGAGTACCAACTGGCATCACAAAAGATGGTTTTACTGAATTTTATAGAAATTATGTTTTAGACTATGGTGTTAGTTTGTAAAGGACCTTAGTTGGAAATAAAAACCTATCTTTGTAGGACCCTACTCCATGCTAATGCCATATATATATATATATATATATATATATATATATATATATACCTTCTTTTTTTTTTTTTTTGCTTTTTAGGGCCATGCCCGCAGCACATCAAGTTCCCAGGCTAGCTCCCAAATCAGAGCTACAGCTGCTGGCCTAAAATACAGCAACAGCAACGTGGGATCCTAGCAGTATCTGCGAGCTACACCACAGCTGAGAGCAACACCAGATCCTTAACCCACTGAGCGAGGCTAGGGATCGAACCTGCATCCTCATGGATCTTAGTTGGGTTCATTAACCACTGAGCCATGAAGGGAACTCTCATATATTTTTCAATTTTAAAAAATTTAAATTGGTAAAAGGAATGTTAATAGAGATATTTAACTATCACACGGCATGAATCTGCTTTAGAAATCCTAATTCGGAATTAGAAATAGGCAGTTATTTTTACACACTATTCTCAAGTTTTCATAAATAAGCAATCTTATAATGACAAGATTCTCATAATTATTTCATAATAATGAACTTTGAGGGAAATATTGTTCAAATTATTTCACTATGCTATAAGCATGTGTCAAATATTAGTTAAATTGAATCATTCTGAGCCCTCTTAGACCACTTCCACCTGGAACATTCTTTCCATTAGGAGTTCTGTTGGAAGATACAGGAAAATATTAATTGTGCAGGTGAAACAAGAATTTTCCATATACCTTTTCCTGTGAAGCCACTAGCTGTGACTTTAAGCTTTCATTCTGGTGTTCCCAAGACTTCTGTTCTTGCTTCATAGCAGCAATTCTGTGCTCTAAAAGACTTGATTTTGCCAACTGTTTCAGGAAAAGAAAAGAGGTAATTTTTACAAACATCTAGCCTCGATTCATATGCCTTCACTTATACTGAAAATATTAAATACCATCTCTTTATGTGGGAGATCAGGGCAAGGTAAAATAGACATTTCCTTGACTTCCTTTTCTACCTTTAATACGGGGAGTCTCTATTTTTTGGGGATTTCCATTTTTCTTTCTCACTGCCTCATGATGGGCTGGAAGGCAGTCAGAAATCTTAGGTGTGCCACAATAGGAAAATGTGGAATGTCTATTAAGGCAGTGGTTTTTGGATCTGCTAGGGAAAATACAGTAGAAAAAAAAAGTGTCTAATGAATTTCAGGTTATTAAACATCATATTTATATAAGTACAGTAGTGATATTTATATATTAAGTAGCATAGTTACTAAAGTGAGACAACTTTATATTACTATATTTAATAATACGATTATTAAACAACTAGTCTAGACTCCTGTTAAAATCATTGCTTTGGCAGTCTGCAGATTTAATGTGATCCCTATCAAATTACCCATGACATTTTTTACAGAACTAGAACAAATAATCCTAAAACTTACATGGAACCACAAAAGACCCAGAATTGCCAAAGCAATCT
Source organism: Catagonus wagneri (assembly GCA_004024745.2). NCBI lineage: Eukaryota > Metazoa > Chordata > Mammalia > Artiodactyla > Tayassuidae > Catagonus > Catagonus wagneri. The sequence goes on along the minus strand of PVHT021183527.1, from coordinate 10,898,327 downwards.
TGAGTGGGAAGAAAGGAACAAAGCTGAAGACATAACTTCCAGACTTCAGAAAATATTTTAAAGGTGCAACAGTCAAAACAGTGTGGTACTGGCACAAAAACAAACTTATAGGTCAATGGAATAGAATAGAAAGCCTAGAAATAAACCCACACACCTACAGTCATTTAATCTTCAACAAAGGAGGCACAGATATATAATAGATGAAAGATAGTTTCTTCTGCAAATGGTATTGGGAAGGCTGAACAGCCATATGTAAATCAATGAAGTTAGAACACTCCCTCACACATCATACACAAAAATAAACTAAAAATGGCTTAAATATGTAAAACATAGGACAGCACAAAACTCTTAGAAAAAAACAAAGGCAAAAATTCTCTGAGATAAATTGTACCAGTTCTTTCTTAGGTCAATTTCCCAAGGCAGAAGAAATAAAAGCAAAAATAATCAAATGTGACCTCTTCAAACTTATAAACATTTGCACAGCAAAGGAAACTAAACAGTACAAAAGGACAACCTACAGACTGGAAGAAAATATGCACAAATACTGCAACCCACAAGGGATTAATTTCCAAATAACACAAACAGCTCAAGATAAAAAAAAAAAAAAAAACCCAAACAACCCAATCAAAAAATAGGCATAAGACTTAAATAGACACATCTCCAAAGAAGACATACAGATGGTGAACAGGCATGTGAAAAGATGCTTAACATCACTAATTATTAGAGAAATTCAAATCAAAACTACAGTGAGGTATGACCTGACACTAGTCAGAATGGCTGTCATTAAAATGTCTATAAATACTAAATGCTGGAGAAAGTGTGGAGAAAAGGGAACCCTCCTACACTGTTGGTAGGAATGTAAATTGGTACAGCCACTATGAAGAATATTATGGAGATTCTTTAAAAAACTAAAAATAGAGAACATATAATCCTGCAATCCCACTCTTCAGTATATATCCAGAAAAGATGAAAACCTGAATTCAAAAAGATACATGTACCTTAATGTTCACTGTAGCACTATTCACAATAGCCAAGACATGGAAGCAACCTAAATGTCTGTCAACAGATGAATGGATAAAGAAGATGTGGTATACATATACAATGGAATATTATTCAACCACAAAAAAATGAAATAATGCCATTTGCAGCAATGTGGATGGACCTAGAGATTATCATTCTAAGTGAAGTCAGTCAAAGACAAATATATAACTTTTATGTGGAATCTAAAAAATAGTACAAATGAATTTATTCACAAAAACAGAAACACACTCACAGACATAGAAAACAAATTTATGGTTGCCAAAGGGAAAGGAGGGAGGGATGAATTAGGAGTTTGGGATACTACACTGTATATAAAATAGGTAAGTTCCTACTGAATAGCACAGGGAACTACACTCAATAACTTACAATAACCTATAATGGAAAAAAATGGGAAAAAGTATATGTGTGTGTGTGTGTATTTATGTGTGTAAATTTACCTGAAACTATATACCTGAAACTAACACAATATTGTAAATCAGCTATACTTCAATAAAAGAAAAAAAAGGCACGGCTTCAGGACCTAAGGTCACACAATGCCAGCTGAAATGCTGCTCCAGGAGACTTTTAGTATAACATGGTAGGCCCATGTGACACCGTGCATCAGAGAAACAAACACGTTTTTTTTGGGGGGGGGGATGTAAAATTTATTTAGATAAGGAGTCTACCATATTCTGGTTTAAAACAAAACAAAACAAAAATGCATTTGAAAAATACATTAACTGTTTCAGTACATTATAGTATCCCCTTAGAATATTATGGCTGCAGTGTGCTAAGTGCCATCCTAATGTTCCACACAGTTAATGCAATTTATAAAGTTTTACTGGTCTTTAGTGAATGTCTTACACACTGAGAGAATATGGATCCAAATATTTTTATGTCTGCTGAGCTTGAGAAACAAATACTCTCTGTGGCACGCATTGTACAATGATGGTAAAAAGTCTTATTTTCACTACCTTATCAACACAGCTATTTAATTCTTCACTTAGAGCTTCATTTTCTTTAAGCAGTTTTTCATTGTAGCTTAGAACACTAGAAACTTTTTGCTGGAAGTCAGAGAGATCAGGACATCTGTGCAGCTGTAAGAGATAAAGCCCACCCATCACATCTCATGCTGTATTTATAAAGAGGTGTTTACAAGCAGGACATTTTCATGGCTGCTGCTAGTTGTTCCCTATCCGTAGATATTTCTGAGGACATATGAACTCTAGGGGAATTAACTTTAACAAGACTCCTTGCTGACTTCTCTCCATTATCCAACTGACTGTCTAAATGTCTGCTCAGGAATTCCCATCATGGCTCAGTGGTTAACGAACCCGACTAGGAACCATGAGGTTGCGGGTTTGATCCCTGGCCTTGCTCAGTGGGTTAACGATCCGGCGTTGCCGTGAGCTGTGGTGTAGGTTGCAGATGCGGCTCGGATCCCGCGTTGCTGTGGCTGTGGAGAAGGCCGGCAGCTACAGCTCCTGTTAGACCCCTAGCCTGGGAACCTCCGTATGCCGCGGGTGCGGCCCTAGATATGGCAAAAAGACAATCAATCAATCAATCAATCAATCAATAAATAGTCTGCTCAGACAAAATCAACCAGACATTATGAGATAATGGTTCTAGCTTTCTGTTTTACCTTCAAGATAAAATAAATAACATATTATCATTCTGTCATCAATTTAACTTAGGTACATATGGCACAAAACATTTTCCTCATGCTTTTTCTTTTAATTTTTGGCCACATCCATGATACATGCAAGTTCCTGGGCCAGGGACTGAACCCAAGCCACAGCGACAACCCTAGCAGCAGCAGTGACAATGCCAGATTCTTAACCTGCTGAATCACATGGGAACTCCTCCTCATGCTTTTTTAACTAGAAAAAAAAAATCTTTTTGGAAATCTCAGTCAAGACTATGGAATTGTTATCAACCAAGTATAATGTATCAATACAAGGGGAAGTTCAAAGATAAATCAATCAGTATTTTTTTAGCAGGTTCCATGTAGCCTTCCCTTTGGAAGATGCCTAAAATCACTGACTTAGTAAAATGTTGCTGATATGGACACACTGGATTTTTCATCTCTACTTTATGGAATCAAGACAAACCAAAGACTTCTTTTCATCATCAACTTTATCACTACTGACATTTTGGGCCAGGTAATCCCTTGCTGTGGGGGTTGTCCTATGCACTGTAGGATAGTTAGCAGCATCTCTCACATTACCTATTAGGTTCCAGTAGCACGTGCCCACCGCCTGCTCAATACACTGGGTTTGAAAACCAAAAATGTCCCAAGATATTGCTAAATATCTAGGAATGGGGGAACAATCCCTACCCCACCACAACCGCTGCTTTAAAGAGACTGATTATTTCTTATACTTCTTAACCCTTTCCCATAGTTTATACATTTTGTTTCTTTTTTCTTTTTTTTTTTTTTTGCTTTTTGCTTTTTAGGGCCGGGCCCACTGCATATGGAGGTTCCCAGGCTGGGAGTTCAATCGGAGCTATAGCTGCTGGCCTACACTACAGCCACAGCAACACAGGATCCGAGCTGTGTCTGCCACCTACACCACAGCTCATGGCATTGCCAGATCCTTAACCCACTGAGCGAGGCCAGCATTTGAACCCACAACCTCATGGTTACTAGTCGGATTCATTTCTGCTGAGCCACGACAGGAACTCCAGTTCATGTATTTTCAATTTCCCTCCATTTCACCTGGTTTTCTTTTCTTTTTTTCTTCTTAGGGCTGCACTTGTGGCACATGGAAGTTCCCAGGCTAGGGGTCAAATTGGAGCTGCAGTTGCTGGCCTACACCATAGCCACAGCAACGCCAGATCTTTAACCCACTGAGTGAGACCAGGGAACAAACCAGCATCCTCATGGATACTGCTAAGCCACAATGGAAACTCCACTTTTCAAATTTTTAATTATTTACTACCATTGTGATTTCATGGCCCTCTTTCAAATTTCTGCCTTAAGTTTTTTTACATTTAGCTTTAGGGACAGTGTGACAACATATACTTTAAGGACTGAACCTTGTCTCCAACTGGCAGCAAATCTAGCATAATTTACAAATCCAAACAAGTCAGAAGGACATAGGACAGTGTATTGTAAAGCACTTGGGCGATGGTTTAATAAAAGACTCTTCTTTGCTCACTGCCTTACCTTCCTATCCCCAAACCCTCACAAAGCCTGGTACCGTTTTGGGTGTCTACTGACTGGCATGTGACTGCTGCTGATGCTATTCGTGTTTCTCTTCAGTGCAACAGATAATACAAGTACAAGGGTTTTGTGAAGGAGAAATTATGGCATACAGAACAGCACATGTGTTCTAGGTCCAAGCTGTATGGCAGCAACAGTGGGCTGACACCATCCTACTCCTGTGATCCAAACAAAGGCAAACAGGGCTCGCTGTTTTTCCATCTCATTGCTCATGTCAGTGCTTCTAAAATACATGCAATACAGATGTGCCAAATCATGTCCTCCCTCATCATGCTATTTTTACTCCTAACTCTGCTCCTTGTCTTCTGATTCCTAGCTTGGCAAAATCACAAAGTACACACTTCCCATGCTATAGATTTGGAACTCATCATTACCATCTGAAAGGCTGAACAAAAGACAGAAAAAGGTAAAGGAGAAAAGTATGCCCAAGTTACCTAGGATAAATTTGGTAATTACAGCTCTGGAATAGTTATATACCACAAAAGGGCCTTTTAACTTCTGGAATGTTTATGTGGACAGACAGCTTCTGCTATAAGAGCTCAGCATCTGACTTGGAAAGGTTCTTATAAAGTACCTGCTGGGTACCAGTACTGTACTAGGCACAATGAGAGAGACAAATCCAATGAAAGAGTCTTAAAATCCTACTAGGAAATCAAGACTTAACAGGAGTCAATTAGGGATCAATAGAAACAGAACACATTCAGTGGGAGAGACTCTATTTCAGCATTCAGAGAAGGATATCTTTATGATTATAGGCTAGATACAAGAGAGAATTATATAAGAATATCATGATATTAAAGTAATCCTTTGGTAAAGCAGATAAAATGGAACAACTAAATTCTCCCACTATAAATCAAGATTGCTCAAACTGAGAGATTCCTGTAGTCACTGAAAAACTCAGAGTAAAGCATAAAATTGGACCACATTCAGAATATAACTTTAAAGTGAACCCTCTTTTATACTTAAAGTTAGGTCTTTAAAACTGTGAAATATATATTACATTTCACAAATTCCTAGGTGAGACTGCATCCCTGATAATGCTCCAGAATCTACTCTGCTGCCCAAGATAGATGCCTCAGACTCATTGTGAGAAAAAGTGACAATGAGGGACCAGTTTCATCTGTGTCTAGTAAATCTGGGTGAATAGTTATGAAAGTTGTGAGCAAGGAAGTCACCATCTTTTTGGACAAACATATTTAACACCTAGCTGGGAGGAAGTAGAACAACAAATTTCTTAAAGAGGTTGTGATTCACTTATACTAAAAGAATATCAGTTTACAACATAATGTAAGCTATATAATTCTCCCACCCCCATCCCCTGTCCCCACATAAGCAGCACACTGTCTTACTTGTTTCATTTTCTCCAGTTCATCTTTGAGAAGGAGGTTTTCCTGTTCCACAATATGAGTCTGTATTTTAACTTCAGAAAGTTCTGCTTCCAGAGAAGACACTAGAGTAGAGGACTAAGAAAAAAATTAAAAATTCAAATAATATTCATTTAGCCTGGGGAAATTTAATAGTTTCACAAAAGGCAGCATTAAGGAAACACTAGTACAGATCCAAGGACACACTATTTCATGATCATTTGTCCTTATACTCAATGGAACTAACTATCTTTTAAAAGACTTTCCACTGAAATGGCATGAACATGATTTCTAAGTTTGTTTTTTTGGATTTCTCACTGTAAAGTTATTTTTTTCTTGGGGAGATGTTGTGAGACCATCTAAATTGTGCTTTTCCTTAGGCTTAATTTTAGCGTATCAGTGAATTTTGTCTACAACAATTATTACTCTGACATTTGCCTAATGAAGACCTTCTATTTCTTTCTGTCTGTATTTATTAATTGGACTTCTGTTGCAAAGAAGAGCTGTTATCCCCCATTTACTTATTATTCAGTGTTTTAAAATGGTATGGACCTATAGATATTTATTTTATTCTATATTTTATATATTTACTTTATACTATATTTTGTTTATCAAATTATTCCAGCTTTGGCCATTAGGAGCTTCTTCAGGCTGTGTGCTCTGGGAACTTTTGACATGCCCCATCTTTTGGGACGCACCTTTTTCTTTCTGGTACCATGAGATGTTCCAGGTTCATCTTGTATTAAGCTTGCCCCAGCCTTGGAATCAATCCTTTTTCCAAGGAACCCTGGTTCCTTTTATAGAAGAATAGTGTTTAGAAACAAAGATTTGGGCACTTCATCCATGTACACACATCTACATCTCTGTATCTGTCTATATTAAGAAATGAGAGTTTATACTAATACCTCAAATTCCAGTCCAAAAATCAGAGAGTTCATTTTAGCCTTCCCAGCTTCCCCACTTATAACTTCCTTCTCCAAAAATGAGAAACTCAGGTATTATCTACAGTATATTTACTTATTTGTTCAATTTAAAAATACTCAACATATTACATTGGGTCTTTACACAGGGTAGTTCCAGAACTGCTAACATACACTCTCACATTTTCGGACTAGATTATTATAGCATTTCTGGACACTTTTTCTGCCATAACCCTACAGTACACAGTCCAGATACTAATTGCTAAATGACTTATTTTCCTCCCCCTCGTGATTATATTATCCATTTATAATACAGTTATGTTCATTTGTTAGCATCTGTGTTCCTTTTAGGCCCCTCCCCAGGTTTGTTGTTTTTTTTTTTTTTTTGGATTGGTTTTAATCGTGTATTTATTTGAGGGGGTATGTGAAGAGTGTGTGAAACATTACTAAAGTTCTAAGCATCAGAGCTGTATGAAAAGATACTCACATGTCTCACTCCCTTCCTCATGCCTTCTATCACATTCCTATTCCTCTCTCCCATACCTCTCCCCTTCACCCCCTATAGGCAACCATCTCTGTAATTATCTGGTTTACCACTTCCATGTTTCTTTTATACAGATTCCTGTATTTCTTTTACATAAATATGCGTGTATTACTTAATGTCCCTTCTTTCTTACATGGACAGAGACATACTAGAGATACTGTTAGATACTCTTTTGTGCTTTTCTTTTTCCACGTAACTGTGTGTCCTGGAAATCATTTCATATCAATAGAGATCTTTCTCATTCATCCATTCTTCTTTATCTTTTTTTTTTTTTTTAACTGTGTACTACTACTCCATGGAGTGGCTATACCCACCACATACATTTATCCAACAACTGTCCTATGTATGAGCATCTAGGCTGTTTCCAGTATTTTACAGTTACAAACAATGCTGCATTGAATAACCAACCCTATGCATACGCATCCTCATACTTTTGGAGGAGCATCTTTAGGGTAAATTCCTAGAAGTCAAATTGCTAAGACAAAAGGTTAAGTACATACGTAATTTTGTTAGGTATTGCCAAATTTCCTTCTAGAAGTACAGTATCCCTACCAGCAATGTATGAAAGGACCTGTTTTCCCAAAGCCTTGCCAATATAATATGTTGAGTATTTTTAAATCATTGCCATTCTTATAGGTGAGAAATTATATGTGTTTTATTTTCATTTCTCAAATTATGAATAATTTTTGAACTTTCTTTATAGGTTTGAGGGTCACTTTTATCTCCTTTGTGTGTAAATTTTTTTGTTCATCTATTTTTTCCATTTCATTATCAGATTTTGGTCCTAAGTACTTTGATTTTTAAAAGTTCTTTACCGTAGGGATATTAACCCCACTCTTTGTGGTATATAATGTAAATATTTCCTCCCAATTTGTGAGTTTCCTTTGTTTTTGTTTGTTTGTTTGTTTTGGGGCTGCACCTGAGGCATATGGAAGTTCCTGGGCTAGAGGTCAAATCAGAGCTGCAGGTGCCAGCCTACACCACAGCCACAGCACCCATGGGATCCAAACTATGTCTCTGACCTACACCACAGTTCATGGCAACACCAGATCCTTAACCCACTGATGGAGGCCAGGGATCAAATCTGCATCCTCATGGATATTAGTCGGGTTCTTAACCCACTGAGCCATGACAGGAACTCCTCTCAGTTGTTTTTTGACTTCGTTTATGGGTTTCTTTTTTTTGTTGTTTTGGCGATGCAAAAATTTTTTAAAAATTTAATCAGTTATTTTTTTGCTTCTAGTTTATGAATCAAAGTTACACACCCCTTCTGTACACCAAGGCTAAAGACATATTTCCTCATTTTCTTCTAGTACATGTGTGTTTTATATTTAGACTCTTAATCCAACTAGAGTTTACCCTTATGTATGGTATAAAATATGGATCCAATTTTACCCATTTCCAAATGTCTACCGTCCAGGCACCATTTATTAAAAAGTCCATCTTTACCCAAGATTTGAGAAGCTACCTTTGTTACATACCAAGTTTCCATTTGTATTTGGGTCAATTCTACACTTTCAATTCCATTAATATGCCTAGTCATGTGCCAGCACCACACTGTTTTAATTATTAAGACTTTATGTAAAGAAATTAAATATAAGCATTTCTTTTATTTTGGGGGATTTCCTCCCAAAAAGCTGTAGACCATACCTTCACTTTACAGTGTTCCAGTTCTTCTTCCAGATTAGACTTTTCTTGTTCCCAATCCTCACATGTACTCTGTCCTGACTCTTTATCCTTTTGGCATACCATTTCTGCCAGACGTTGATGAAGTTCTTGCAGTTCTTTCTGATTTTGAGAATTCTTTTGGCTAAGCTCTGTATTTTCCAGATCCAGCTGTTGGTTTTTGGTTTTTAATTCTGAAATCTAATTAAAATGGAAATAAGTTTTAAAAACTAGTTATCCTACTTCTGCTAAAAAAAAAATGTAGAGACTAATTATATTTTCCCTCTCTATGTAGATAAAATGACGTATATACAACACACACACATCTAACAGCAGAAATAATACACACTCATTATTACAAGGTCAGTTGATTCAGAACTGTGTTGAAGAAGTGACAGACACTCTGTCCAACCCCACAGGAGTAGCCACCATTGAATAGGCTTGATATGTATCCCTCCAGATTATTTTCGGTGCATTTACAAAACCCATATATAGTTTTGTTCTTCTTTATAACAAAGACTTGCCTCATTTCAGATGTTTGGATAGTCTGCTTTTTCCACTTATAATATCATACATACTTTTTTTTTTTTTTGCTTTTTAGGGCAGCACCTGAGGCATATCACAGTTCCTGGGCAAGGGGGCAAATTGGAGCAGCAGCTGCCAGCCACAGCCACAGCAACATGGTATCTGAGACATGTCTGAGACGTACACTACACCACAGCTCAAGTTAATGCTGGCTCCTTAACCCACTGACTGAGGCCAGGTATCGAACCCGCCTCCTCATGGATACTAGTTGGGTTCTTAACCCCCTGAGCCATGGGAACTCCCTAGTATCTTATAACAGACTGTTATCTTTCCAAATCAGTGCATTCAAAAACATGCCAGATTTTTTCAGTGGTAGGAGAATACTTCATGTATTAAGACATTCCATACTGCATTTATCCTTTCCCACACTGATAGGTTTGTTATTATTCTTTATTATAAAGAAAATAATCTTTTGGAAAATTCATTTATACGTGGTAGCACTCTGTATTTAGGATTTTTTTTTAAGAAGTGGGGCTGCTGGATTAGAAGGTGTGCATATATATTACTGTTTTGAGCAATGTCCCCAAAATGTCTTTCCCACAGTGCTACCAACCTATAGTCCCATCAACAATGTATGAGGATATTCATTTCCTCACTCCCTTTTTAATGCTAGACAAGATCAATCTTTAATTTTTGCTAATCTGATAGGTGGAAAAAAGAAACATTTCATTTTGCCCTTTCCCCCTTTTTTTTTTTTTTGGTCTTTTTAGGGCTGCACTTGTGGCATATGGACGTTCCCAGGCTAGATGTCCAATCGGAGCTGTAGCCTCCGGCCTAAGCCACAACCACAACATGGGATCTGAGCCATGTCTGCGACCTACACCACAGCTCCTGGCAACACCGGATTCTTAAGCCACTGAGTGAGGCCAGGGATCGAACCCACAACCTCATGGATGCTAGTCGGGCTCGTTAACCACTGAGCCATGACGGGAACTCCACCCTTTCCTAATTACTAATGAGGCTGTAGCCATTCTTTACATGTTCTCTTTTTTTTTGGACTTGACCATTTCTATCATTTATCCTTTCTTTTTTTTTGTCTTTTTAGGGCCATATCCATGGTATATGGAGATTCCCAGGCCAGGGTCAAATTGGAGCGTAGCCACTGGCCTACACCACAGCCACAGCAACACCAGATCCAAGCTGCATCTGCAACCTACACCACAACTCATGGCAACACTGGATCCTTAACCCACTGAGCAAGGCCAGGGATCGAACCTGCATCCTCATGGATGCTAGTCAGATTCATTTCCACTGAGCCATGACAGTAATTCCTCATTTATCCATTTTTCAGCTGAGTTTTGCCATTGATTTGTAAGAGTATAAAATATATTTTAGATGTTAACACCTTGTCTATTTCAAGTGCCAAAAATACTGTTTTCTCAGGATGTCCTTCTCTCTTGACTGTTTCACACAGAGTCTCAAATGGCCTTCCCCTGCACAACTGCATCTTGTTGAAATTATACAAACTGGACGTTGAATGGTGCAAGCTATCTAAATAAATCACAATTCTGTGAAAATATATACCAATTAACTAATTTTATATATCTATACAACTCTGTTCTTAACTTTCTGCTTTTAATCATTGTGAGGAATAAGTAAGGAGCTAAATAACATTAATCAAAACCACACGAGAGCTAATATTGCATAGGTTCAGTTTTAGAGGTATCACCCTTCCACTCTCACTGATTTTAATGCTTGTATTAAGCCCTCAGAGTCTAGAAATAATATATATATATCATTATATTCACAAAAAAGAAACACAGTTTTTTTTTTCCCAAAAAAATATTTACCTATTCACAAAAAAAAAGAAACCTAGTTTATAATTACCACGAGGTCAGAGTTCCCATCAGGGCTTAGCAATTGATAAACAGACTAGCATCCATGAAGATGGGGGTTTGATCCCTGGCCTCGATGAGTGGGTTAAGGATCCGGCATTGCCATGAGCTGTGGTGTAGGTCACAGACGCAGCTTGGATCCCATGTTGCTGTGGCTGTGGTGTAGGCCAGCAGCTACAGCTTCAATTGGACTCCTAGCCTGGGAACCTCCATATACTGTGGGTGCAGCCCTAAAAAAAAAAAAAAGAATTAGGAGTTCCTGTCGTGGCTCAGCGGTTAATGAATCCAACTAGGAACCATTAGGTTGGGGGTTCGATCCCTACCCTTGCTCAGTGGGTTAACAATCCAGCATTGCCGTGAGCTGTGGTGTAGGTTGCAGATACGGCTTGGATCTGGAATTGCTGTGGTTCTGGTGTAGGCCAGCGGCTACAGCTCCGATTAGATCCCTAGCCTGGGAACCTCCATATGCAGCGAGTTCGCCCTAGAAAAGTAAAAAAAAAGACAAAAAAAAAAGAATTAGCATGAGGTGAATTTCCATTTTGAAAGTCCAAATTTATAAACTTACTATTATTATATTCATTTCTGGTGGCTTGTGCTATAAATTTATAAGTTTCAAATACAAAAAAGAAAATTTTAGAATCAGGAAATATTGGGAAATATTCGCTCCTTACCTGTTTCTTTAAACTTTCAACTGTCTTCTGAACTGCAGCTTTTTCTTGTTTTACAGTTTCTATTTTTTGCCTAAAGAGACAATGAAAGTATAGCTTATGGGTCAGGCTTTAAAAGTTGAAGTAAAACAGTTTTAGTTCTTGCAAAAAATGCCTTAAGAACATTTAAGTATATGTCTTACCGTATTTCTTCCTGAGATCCATTTAGTTTTTCTAATTGCAGGTTAGAAATGCTGTCTTCTTCATTTAGAGTAGTAATTTCATTTCTCAAAATAGAATTTTCCTCTTGAAGCTTCTCAGATTCATATCTAAAGTACAGAGATTTTTTTTTTTTTTAATAGTTAAAAGGCAGTCGTCTGGCATCTTCAGAAAATACTTTCTAGTAACTTGCAATTAAACGAGTATTCCATGCCCATTAAGAAGAAAAGCCTAAATTAGTAGTCTCTTGTACTTCAAAATCAAGCTATGACATATTGATTCATTTCTTTGGGGAAGTAAGAATTTCACTAAAAGACATTAGGGAAGTGCGACTAAAACACTTGAGCGCGGAGACAGAAATGGAGACTCAGTGCCCAGGCTGCTGGCTGGCTTTCTCAATGGCAAGCATACTGCTCTGAGCAAATAACTTTATTTCAGTCCCACATGCTGCCTGCTCCTAAAACACCAAAGCCATATTACTAAGCTGTATTAGTTTTAAGCTCTGTGTACCTGGAGAAAGAAAATTCACTTAGTGAATGGAAGGGCCACACTGAAATAACTACACTAATATTTATTTTGTGATATTTTTCATCTCATTATGATTTTTAGAACTAAAACTGGTCTGAAGTAAGCAGAAGAAAAACCATACCTAGAATTCTTTTGGTTTTCTTTTTCATATCATTAAGATATTTCAGACATGATGTAATATTTTAATGGGGTTTTCTGACCCAAATTTATTAGAAGACTATATTTCAATCATATTTGAAGGGTCAAGTGAGCAGTGGTTCAAATTAATATCATTTTTGCCTTTATTCCTCAAACACATTTATTAGAATCTGATAGCTCCTCAATAAAATTATATATTCTAAGATAAATTTCTAATGTTTACAGAATATCTGCATGTACTTCAGCTGATATAAATGAAAAACTCTAAGCCACAAGACACATTTTTCCTATATTAGTATAAGAAGAGAATTCATATCTACCAAGTGAGTTAATACACAAAAGGCATTCATTCTTATATAACCTGTTTCATCGAAATGAGGAAAATGACATTAACCAAAAAAAAAAAAACTAGCCATCCAAATAAAGTGCTAGAAAAGAGTTAAAAACTTGATATACATTGATGATGCACATGGTTAAACAACAAACACTCTCCATTATGAACTTTCACACCCCAAATGAACGACATTTATTTCCTACAGAGGAAGGGAATGCCTCCTAGGCAGGGTTATTCTATTTGTTAATATGACACAAAAGCAGAAGGAAGTCTAAAATACTGCTTTCTTCTTGAAGACTAGCAGGTTAGTTTCTCTAGCAGAGCAAGCAGCAGAAGTTAGATTTGGTGAGGTGCTCTGTGGGATTCCGTGAAGTTTAGAAGGTACATACGTTACCTCAGAAGCTCAACTTTTTGCTGCATCTCACTGCACGTGATTTGCAAGTCATGCATCATTGCCTTCAGCTCTTCCTCCTTTTCTCCTTGAGAAAGTACATCTTTCTGCTTAACTAAAGTAGTGACTCTTTCCCTCAACTTTCTAGTCAACTCCTGTAGCTTTTTTTTCTCTAGTTCTAACTCTGCGATTGTAGCCTGGCGCTGAAAATGTTTGTCTTGAAGGCTGAGGAGAGCAGTGTTTTCTTCAAGGATAACTTGGTTTTTTACTCCAGGCTTTTCTCGATGTTTATGGAGTGTTCCATGTAGCCAGGCAACTTCATGTGCTTTTACTTTTTCTAAGAGCTGTGTATTCTCCTGCTCAAGGTACTGGTTTTCTTGATAATTTTCTTCTGTAATGTGTTGCACATTCATAAGCTTTGGTCCATGCTCCTTCAGTGTCTGATCAAGTTCAAGGAACTTTTCATCAGGTAAGACTTCCAGATTATCTAAACGGGTTTCCCATATGGAAAAGCAGTCACAGTGCAGCACTGCTCCTTGTTGCAACTTCTCAATCTTGCCTTGAAGTCTTAAAACCAGAACGTGCAGCTCCTCATTTTCTCTTTTAATCTCATCATAACTCTTTTCGAGGCTAAGGAATGTTTCAGTCACTTCTTCAACTTTCTTAAGCTCATCCTGCAATCTGAATATTTCTGAAGTGAGTTCTTTGTTATTTTCTAGTGTTTCGTCATAGCGTGTCTCCATCACTCTCAGCTCTTCCTGAAGACACTCATTTTCTCTGCTGGCATCTTCATATAACAATTTATACCTGGGAGAAGCTTCAGGGATTCTTTCAAGCATCTTTAATTTCTTCTTTAGCACAGAAACATCAAAAAGTAGGTCTTGTTTCTTTTCAGAAGCTCGTTCGCAGTCGGCACGTAAGATCATTAGCTGTTTCTGAAGCTGGCCAATCTGATTCTTCAGTTCCCAGGTCTTAGTCCTGGTCTCCTCGCTATTTTCAAGCTCAGAAAAACTCTCTATTGATGCTTCTGACTCCTCTATTCTGACCTCCTGTCTCTGACCAGAGCTCGTCTCTGTACTTTCCAGGTCCCGGCCTTCACTGCCTTGCTGGTCACTTGGGACATGCTGCATGGTCCCGCTTTCTACTTGGCTTACTTGGTTATGCAGTAAAAATGGCTCTGTTTGTTCCACAGAATTTTGAAAAAATCCTGTAGTTGGCTCATCTAAACAAGTAGATATTATTGACTCTGGCTCCAATTTTTGCAGCCTCTCTTGCAACCTAGAAATTTCAGTAGCCATTTTCACATTTTCCTTCACTGCTCGTTCATGAGCTCTTTGCAGGCTTAAGAGGACATCTCCATTCTCCTCCAACAGCTGCTCTCCTTGCTGGAGCAGGGACATGGCTCCAGTTCCTTCTGCCTCCTCCCCTCCCATTGCCGGGCAGCCATTCTGAAGCCTGGGGGGAGGGGATGCTACCTGCTCCATTTCCTTAATCTTATTCTGGAGCCTGGAGATTTCTATGCTCATCTCAGCCCTCTCTTGATCTGCTTTCTCACAGGTGGCTTTGTGGATGCTTTCCATGGCCAGAAGCTTGGACATCATTTCCTGCCTCTCCTGGTCATGTTCCATTTCTAGCCTTTCAAGCCTCTGGCTGGCCCGCTGCTCCGAGTTACCTGCCTGGCACAGGATCTGCTCACGGGCCTTCAGCTCTCTTTCGTGACTGCTCTTTAGCTCAAGTATCTGGTTGGACAGTAGACTTTGCTGACTTTCAGACACACTTCTCAGATCTTCTAGGTCTTTGAGTAGCTGCTCTCTCTCAACAACCATGCTGTTCAGATGTTCTTTGTATGTTTTCTCTAGCATCTCTCTCTCCTGGGTCAGGACCAGAGAAGTTGCTTCCTCTCTTTGGAGAGCCTCTTTAATCTGCTCCTGGGCTTCTGCACACTCCTGAGTGAGCTCGTCCTTCTCAAACTCCCACTGGGATCTCTCCTCATGTTGTTGTTCCAGGAGCTCCTCCAGCTCTTGGCGGTAGTGCCCCTCCAGACTTCGCAGGGCATTTTCACATCTCTCAGTGACTTTCTGACAATCAGCCTGAAACTGGGCTTCTATCTGAGAGGTTCTTCTATTACACTCAGTTTCCATTTTTTCCCTAAATGTGGTCAACATACAGCATTACTGAAACTGCCATCAACTCCGGAAGCAAAACAAAAAAACATTTTCCCATGCATTGAAGAAGCAGCTAAACAAACAATTTACATATGCTCTAAAAATGGTCTTCATTTACTCCTATGCGATTCATTTATACTGAGAATGGATCTCATTTCTAAGAGCCAATACTGGCAGTCATAACTAATTAAAGAGTTACTTACCTCTCTCTGCATTTAAAACAAAAATTTAGAAACCAAACTCTTTGGCATACTCCTAGATGTATGTTTATGGACTTTTAGCCAATAACTTAGACTGATATTTCACATTAAATGTTCAAGTGCGGGAATTCCCTTTGTGGCTCAGCGGAAACGAACCCAACTAGTATCCTTGAGGATGAGGGTTTGATCCCTGGCCCTGCTTGGTTAAGGATCCAGTGTTGCCATGAGCTGTGGTATAGGTCACAGACACGACTCCAATCTGGTGTTGCTGTGGCTGTGGTATAGGTCGGCAGCTGTAGCTCTGATTCAACCCCTAGCCTGGGAATTTTTATAGGCTGAGGGTGCAGCCCTAATAATAATAATAATAAAATGGTCGAGTACATATTAGCCTAAACCCCAACTTGGGAATACATAAAATTCTTTCATTTTAATTAAGTAAATATTGGTGGAGAGTAGTCATATTAACCACGTATATTAGCCAATTCATTATGTTTTACTTCTTATTTAATAAAGTAGCACCAAGTTAAAGTATGAAGCACCAAAGCTCTCAAAAGTACCTGAGATTTCATGTGAGGAAAGTAAGCACAAAATGGGTTTCATAACTCTGGGAGGAAATATAACTGTGCTCAGAATCTAGCTTAAAAATGGCCTTTCTCAGGAAACAACAGGGCTGAACTAGGAAAAACAAATCACATCTGCAGAAATCTTATCCTCATCTGGAACCTTAAACTGTACAAGCCTGATACAAAAAATAATTTCCTCTTTAAAAAAAAAAAAAAAAAGGAGTTCCCATTGTAGTGCAGTGGAAACAAATCCGACTAGTATCCATGAAGATGCAGGTTCGATCCTCATCCAGTGGTTAAAGATCAGGCATTGCCATGAGCTGTGATATAGATCGCAGACACGGCTTGG
>PVHT021183527.1:10845926-10881534 GCA_004024745.2 Catagonus wagneri | reverse complement strand
AAAAAAAAAAAAAAAAAACCACGTTGCTGTGGCCGGCGGTGGCTGTAGCTCCAATTTGACCCCTAGCCTGGGAACTTTCATAAGCCGCGGGTGCAGCCTTAAGGAAAAAAAAAAAAAAAAGGTTTCAATAACCCCAAGGTAGGCTTATATCTAAACAACGGCAAAACAGGTTGAAAAATTAAGAAAGAATCTAGTCAACCAATGGGCTATTATGTCTTCATATTTTTCAAAGTCTTCTTAATCAACTGGAACTTCTGATGCCCTTGAGGAACAGTCCCCCAAGTTGTTCCATTTCCCCCATTTTCTTACCTTCCCTCTTGTAGTTCACTTTGGTATTTTTCCAAGAGCTCTTTTTGCAATTCCTCTTTCTCAAGATTGTGCTTCTCCACCAGGCTTTTCAGTTGCTCCTGGTGAACTTGTTCTAGTTCCTGAGTCAAGCTTCTCACCTTCTCTTCTGTCCAGGCCCCATTTTGAATGAATTTTTCCCTCTCTCCATTAAAGCTTTGCTCTGCCTGCTCCAATCTAGCCTTGAGCTCCATCTCATGTTCCAGCCTCAACTCCTCCTGCAAGTGAGCCTTTTCCTCCTCCCACTTCATTTGCAGTTGTTTTTTCTCCTCCTCATGTCTGCAGATAGTCGTATGTTGTGTCTCCTTGAGTACCACTGTCTGGCCCTGAAGTTCTGCAATTTCACTTTTAAGGTCATTTACTTGTTCTTCCAAGATGTGTACTTCATTCTCATACTTTTGCTTCATGTTCTCCTGTTCCTTTTTACAGGCAAGCTTGGTTTCATCTAGCTGCTTTTCATAATGGTGCACCTGAAGCCAGAAAGTGAAGCCACCACATTATTATTCAACTCAAGGCCATGGAGCAGTAAGTACTTTTTTCCTACAAGACATTCCCTCAGTTTTCCCATTTTGTTTTAGAGGAACAATTCAAAAACACATTAAGTAAGACAATTTTAAGTCATGCACAGTTTGATTTCCTTTTCAACTTGGTTGAATTTTATCAGTTTCTGAACAGTTCTATTCAAACTGAATAAACCTTCACATGGATACCATCTGTCTTTGTAGGCATCCTTTCCAACTGCAAACTTAGGGTCTTATCCTTAATGACATTCAAATATTTAATACCTGTCAGGTGCCCTGTAGGCCTTGTGGGGACACAAATTTGGGTAAGACATAGTCCCTGTCATTAAGGAAAAACCACTCTAGACATAGTTATGACAAATACAAGAATGTATACCACAAATCAGAATAAAACACATAAAAGCCATAGGAAAAATAGCTACAGTGTAATCTGGGAATTCAAATGAGTGGTAAATCATATTTGGGAGAATTTAGGAATGCAAAAAGTAGGATTTGATGTAAACTCTGAAGGGTAACTAGACTTTGAAGAGGTAGAAAGAAATAATAACATAGTATGTAATAGCATGAGCAAAAGAGGAAAGTTTGATGAAGAGCAAACTACCTACTGTGGCTGGAGGATGAGGTAACTCAAAGGAATGATAAAAAAAAAAAAAAAGGGAAGACTGGAAACATAAGCTGAAGCAACATGGTGGAAGGATTTGAAGGCTTTAGAACTTATACCTAATTTAGGAGGTAATGCTATATTAAAGGGCTTTTTTGGTTTTATTAAGATTATTTTTAAGGAGTTGGAAGTAATGTAATGGCCTTCAAGTTTCATTTTTAAGAAACTTTCTCCTATGAGGAAAAGGCCTCATCCTTGGCCTATGAAACCATCTTAAGGAAGTGAGTTCCTGGTAGGCACCAAGACACAAGAGGAAATGTATAAAAAGTGCTATACCTTGAGAAAAAAGAATTGAGAATGTCCTGCATGTAAAAGCTTGTCAGAGCTCAGAGAAATTAGAAAACAGGATTGATAAGGTCTTACTTTATCTTCAAGCTCCAGTCTTTGGCGACACAAGTCCCTGTGATGTTGTTCTTTCATCTGTTCGATGACCAGCTCTGCCTCGATGCTCATACTCAATGGATTGCATTCTTTGGAACCAAGCCCTGAAAACACATGGGATCTGTTGACCTTGCAGCAGGATCTTTCAGTAACACAACTGGCATTGGAGGAAGGACATCCAGCTTAATTAAGGAATAATTTTAGAAGTTCCTGGTGTGGCTCAGTGGTAATGAATCTGACTAGTATCCATCAGGATACTGGTTCGATCCCTGGCCCTGCTCAGTGGGTTAAGGATCTAGCATTACCATGAGCTGTGATGTAGGTCACAGATGCAGCTCGGATCTGGTGTTGCTGTGGCTGGCAGCTGATGCTCCGATTCACCCCCTAGCCTGGGAACTTTCCATTGTGCCATGGGCACAGACCTAAAAAGCAAAAATAAAAAGGAATAATTTTAGGAGTTCCCGTAGTGGTGCAGCAGTTAACAAAACTGACTAGGAACCATGACGTTGTGGGTTCAATCCCTGGCCTTGCTCAGTCGGTTAACAATCTGGTGTTGCCATGAGCTGTGGTGTAGGTCGCAGACGCGGCTCGGATCCCGTGTTGCTGTGGCTGTGGCTATGGCTGGCAGCTGTAGCTCTGATTCAACCCCTAGCCTGGGAACCTCCATATGCCATGGGTGTGGCCCGCAAAAAGCAAAAAAAAAAAAAAAAAAAGGAATAATTTTAGCCTAAATTGATACAGGTGAGATCTACTAGGAAACAACAGAAGCGAAGAGAATTCTCTTGTTTTCAAGCATTAGGGAAAATAAGAAAAAAAAGGAAGGCAGGAGTTTCCATCGTGGCTCAGTGGTTAATGAATTCGACTAGGAACCAAGAGGTTGCTGGTTTGAACCCTGGCCTCGCTCAATGGGTTAAGGATCCAGCCGTGAGCTGTGGTGTAGGTTGCAGATGTGGCTCGGATCCCGCGTTGCTGTGGCTGTGGTATAGGCCGGCAGCTACAGCTCCTGTTAGACCCCTAGCCTGGGAACCTCCATATGCCACGAGTACGGCCCTAGATAAGGCAAATAGACAAAAAAAAAAAAAAAAAAAAAAAAAATTTAAAATAAATAAAAAAATAAGGCAAACATTCTTTCATGTACAGGCAGAGTACAAAACCTTAACAGAATCCAATAAAACAGTAGATGGAAGTAGATGTAGAAACCATTGCTTAAACAATCCCCTAATGAAAATGCTGCACAGTGAGGTAGTTTGGTCTAACCACCTAGGCTTCATTTCATCCAGCAAATACTGAGCGACAAATTAGCAGAGGCGCAATGTGGCAGAAGAATGAATGGCCAGAATACTTGCTATGCCTTGATGTGTTAACTTCATGAGTCAAGATATCCAGCCCACCACTCAACATTACAGAAGGCTATTATAGTATTAATTTCCTGTAGTGCAGGTGGGGCTTCATCTTAAATTATCAGCTAAATTTTTTAAATGGGGCAGAGGTTAGGAACTTAGATATAAGCAGTTTGGGTGGACAACTCTCAACTCATTCATATGTGTTCGCCTCTGCAACTGCCTATGATGATGACTGGGAAAGACACTGAAATGTAAAGCGTAAGCTGAGGGCTGAGCTAGTACACAGACAAAATGATTACACCTAACTCCACACAGAAATCTCTCAAGGCAGGGGACTCAAAAGAGTTTTTAGTGTAGAGGTACACAGGCAGATACAAGAAAGAGTTTAGCATCTGGAACTGACGGTCTTGCTTTGGGCTTTCTCTTCATATATTACGGCATACCCAAGACTGAGAAGTGATACCTGGGGTGTAAACCACCCCAAGATGGCAGAGCCTCTCGTACCCATGAGGAGAACTCCCAACACTCGGTCATCTACGGAAAAGCTCAGGAAAGTCTCTGAGACACATCGCATCGGTTGGGCTCCATTCTTACACCACAGTAAGACTACAGAGTACAGACTCAGAATCAGAGGAAAGACGTTCAAGCCTCTTCCCATCCCCTCCCCAACCTCGTATTTATTCTAGACTAAACAACCCTTGTACGCATCTGTACTCCTGTTCCCATAGCAGTGGGGAAAGCTATAATGAAGAGTTTATTATAAACCCTTTCTGAAATTAAATTTCAACACACTGGAGGAGAGAGGTAGTATATCCGAAGGGAGAAAGACAGCTGCAAATAAACGTAGGAGGGTTCCCAAACAACTCTGTCTTCCAACCTTGCTGCTCAAAATCCCCCTCAAAGGCACAGGCAACCCACACTTACTTATCTTGTTATTCTGGAGACATTTAGCACGGCCAGCATAAGGATCAAATTCTGTAGTTTCTGGCCGGCTCACTCTCCAAAACATTGTCATACCAGTTAGGCAGTCTTTTAAAAAGGGAGGATTCAGCAATAGCTCAGTGACTGAATTCTAATACTCCCAAGGCCTGGATTCTCAGACTTGTGGCCAGTATTTTTTTTTTTTTTTAATGAAGTGAATATCCTTGTGGTTTGATATTTCCATTTCTTTGTTGATGCATATCAAAATCAGATGGAAATATTCTCATGAAGGAGAAATAAAAAAAAAAAAAAACACCACAAGTGAAACAGTTCAATAAAACAGCATTGCCAAAGTCTTTCCTTTGGTGAGGGGGGGTTGCCAACATTTTGCAATTTTACATTCAACCATGGTTCTAAAAACAAAAATCAAAGGCAGAGACTCTGAAAAGATGGTGTCTGAATGACTTACCCTGGTCAGGCTCAATGCAACCACTGTTAATATCAAGTTCATCTGACAATGAATTCTTCAAGGGAAGTCTGAACACTTTGCCTTGTGTACGATATTCTTCCAGTTCAGACTGGAGCTCATCTACTTGGTCTTGTAATAGCTGGAGTTAAAAAACCAACACAAGCCTTAGATGTGATGTCAACACAAGCAACAAAAGGAAAAATAATTGTATATCACCAAAATGAAAACCTCTTGTGCTAGAGATCCCATTGTGGCTCAGCAGGTTAAGAACCTGAATAGTATCTGTGAGGATGCAGGTTCAATCCCTGGCCTCTCTCAGTGGGTTAAGGATCCTGTACTGCCATGGAGCTGTGGTATAGGCTGCATATGTGGCTTGGATCCTGCACTGCTGTGGCTGTGGTGTAGGCCTTCAGCTGCAGCTCTGATTCAACCCCTAGCCCAAGAACTTCCATATGCCACAGGTGCGGCCCTAAAAAGAAAAAAAAACAAACAAAACTATTGTGCTAGTAAAAAATCAACCCACAGAATGGAGAAAAGTTTTTGCAAATTATATATCTGATAAGGAACTTGTATGTAGAATATATAAAGAACTATTATAACTCAACAATAAAAAGACAAATAACATAAATATTAAGCAAAGGATCTTAAGAGACATTTTTCCAAAGAAGACATACCACATGAAAAGATACTCAATGTTATTAGCCATCAGAGAAGCGCAAATCAAACGCACAAGATACCACTTCATATCCACTAGAATGGCTAAAATAAAAAAGACATACAATAACGACTGTTGGCAAGGATGTGGAGATACTGGAACTTTCATACTGATGGGAATGTAAAATGATGCAAACATCTTGGAAAAAATTTGGCAGCTGCTCAAGAGGTTAAACATAGAGTGATCATAAGACCCAGCAATTCCACTCCTATGTATATACCCAAGAGAAATGAAAGCATATATCCACATAAAACTTGCACACAAATGTTCATAGCATCGTTATTCGTAATACTAAAAACAACCCAAATGTCTATCAATGAATAGATAAATAAAATGTGGTATAGCTATATAATGGAATATTATTCAGCAATTAAAAGAAATAAATACTGATACATGCTACAACATGGATGAACCTTGAAAATGTTATGCTAAATGAAGGTAGCCAGTCACAAAGGACAACATATTATATAATTCCGTTTATAGGAAATGTTAAGAATAGGTAAGACCAAAGAGACAGCAAGTAGATTATTAGTTGCCTAGAGCTGGGGGTTGGGAGAGATTATAGCTAGGTGGAGTGGGAATTTCTTTTTGGGTGATGAAAATGTTCTAAAATTTATTGTGGTAATTGTTATACAATTCTGTGAATATACTGTAAGAGATGTAACCGTGCACCTTAAATGGGTGAATTGTATGGTTATGAAAAACTGTTAAAAAAATAAAGAAGTTGGAGTTCCCTCGTGGTGCACCAGGTTAAGGATCTGGCTTTGTCACTGAGGTGACTCGGGTTTGATCTCTGACCCGGGAACTTCCACATGCTGCAGGCACAGCCAAAAAAAAAAAGAAAAGAAAAAATACACAAATTTGGGGATTTTCTGGAGGTACAGCTGACAGATTTTAATGGTGAAATAGTTAAAAACATAAGAAAACACCTCTACATGATTAGAGCCAAGAGCCAAAACTTATTTGTAAGAGTGGCATAAACGTTTCATTTCTTTTCTCAAAAAGTGCATATATATTTCCTGAGAAGGCTGGCTATGAGCAACCTCACCAGGAGGTG
This sequence comes from Catagonus wagneri, assembly GCA_004024745.2. Taxonomy (NCBI): domain Eukaryota; kingdom Metazoa; phylum Chordata; class Mammalia; order Artiodactyla; family Tayassuidae; genus Catagonus; species Catagonus wagneri. The sequence goes on along the minus strand of PVHT021183527.1, from coordinate 10,875,121 downwards.
ATTGTTTTCCTAGTTTTTGCACAAGTACAATGTTCATCTAAAGCAGTTAAACTCAGTTATGCTTACCTTGTTAAGTCTCTGTGGATTAAGGAAAAAAAATCACAAATTCTTGAGCTTAAGAGAGGTAACTTTAAAAAAACAAAATCCAAGATTCCATTTATTTATTTTTTTATTTTTTATCTTTTTGTCCTTTCATGGCCGCACTCTCGGCATATGGAGGTTCCCAGGCTAGGGCTCTAATGGGAGCTATAGCCGCTGGCCTACACCACAGCCAGAGCCAGGCCAGATCCAAGCCACATCTGCAACTTACACTACAGCTCACAGCAACGCCAGATCCCCAACCCACTGAGCGAGGCCAGGGACCCAACCTGCAACCTCATGGTTCCTAGTCGGATCCGTTTCTGCGGTGCCACAACAGGAACTCCAAGACTCCTACTGTTTATAAGGATGCTTTTGTGTATTCTGGTGGGAATTTGTAATGATTTACTACCTAAAGACTTGAGTAGTTTATGCTCAATTTGCATTTTGTAAACAAAGTAAGAAATATATTCAGGAAAAAACCCCACAGGACAAAAGTAAATTAAATCAGATTAGGTCTGCATTGATCACTCAGGAAAGGCTAATTTTGAAATTAAGCACATCAACATGACCACGTTTTCCTCCTCTTAGAATAAAACTTTATTTTCCTCTAATTACTAGCAATTTCTGACCCAGATAAGCAGACTTAAATGCAGTTGGCATGATTCTCTCATATTTCAGGATACTAAATAATATTAATAGCTAGTATTTGGGTTAAGTGTTTTCTGTGTCCCAGGCTCTAAACTCTTTACATACATATTTACTCACTGACGCTCCACAATAACCCTATTCAGTGAGTACTCTTATTTTTGCCATTTTATAGGGGGAGGAATTGAGATACTCACAGATTAAAAGATGTGTTCATGGACACACAGCTAGTAAAAGGTAAAGCAGGATTTGAACCCAGGCACTACTCCACTTACTAAGTTCTCTTCACCCACTCACCCTGCACTGCTGCTCATATTCATTTTTCATCTGTGTCAGCCTTTCTTCTTGCAAAAAGAATTCAGCACTGCTGGGATCAAGGTCACCAAACTAGAAAAGGAAAAGGGCAAAGTTGTCATTTTTCCCCAAGTGTCCTTCTTTGACCTATAACAAGCCAAAAGCCCCAGTTTCTGGCATTCACCCAGTCTCTTGAGTATGAAAGGAATGTGACATTTAAGCAGAAAAAGCATCAACTGAATGATGGGGAGAACATTCTAGAGTGATGTGTTCAACTAAAGCAGAGGTTGTTTCTTAGTGCCAGGCAATGTTTCCCTTATATTCAACTTGCTAAATTATATCCCTGCAAAAATGAAGCTTCCTTTAGTCATATAGATAATCCCATAACAGAAATTTTCTTGGTGGCATTGCTTCTGCTCTTTTGAGTAAACTACACTTTGGGGGTACATCTCAGGAAATCAAATTTAAACAGATTTACCTTTTCTGCCAAAACATTTTCCAAATTTCGTTGAAGTTTGTTTGTCAGATTCTCATACTCTGCCAGCTTCTCTGCATTTTCCAGAAGCTCATTTTCTAGACGACTGTTTTCCTGAAGAAATTTGGGGGATTAAGTGGGCACAAGTTAAAAAATAAACTGTTGTACCATTTTAATGTCATGCATAAATAAGTGCTTTAGATTGAGAAAATGTGTTCATCTTGAAAGTTACAGTACATTAAAGTAGAAAAAGGAAATATTAAAAAACTGATATTTATCTTATAACCTCAAAGTCTGCCTCCTCTTTTTCTTCCCCCACCCCATGGGTTCAGCTTGTTTTTTTTTTTTTTAAGTTTTATTGAAGTAAGCCTCCTCTTTTACTTGACTGTACAGAACCATGCTGTCCAATAGTAGCCACTAGCAGGTACATGTAGTTATTGGGCACTTGAAATATATACATTACAAACTGAGATGTGCTGTAAGTGTAAAATACACAGTAAATGGGAGTTCCCATTATGGTACAGCAGAAAGAAGTCCGACTAGGAACCATGAGGTTGCAGGTTCAATCCCTGGCCTCACTTAGTGGGTTAAGAATCCGGCGTTGCCGTGAGCTGTGGTGTAGGTCTTGGATGCGGCTCAGATCTGGCATTGCCATGGCTGTGGTGTAGGCCAGCAGCTGTAGCTCCGATTCGACCCCTAGCCTGGGAACCACCATATGCCTCAGGTGCAGCCCTAAAAAGCTAAAAAAGGGTTTGAAGAGTTAGAACAAAAACGTAAAAAATACAATAAAAGTACAATAATATTTTTATATATTAATTACAAGTCAAAAGGATAATGCTTTGGAGATTTCAGATTAAATACAGTGACAAGATTAAATTCACCTGTTTCTTTTTACCTCTTAATGTGGCTTTTGGAAATCTGAAATTGTATTTATGGCTTGCATTATATTTCTGTTAAATGGCATTGCAGCAGAAAATTTAAGGAATGAAAACATTTTAATGGACTATTAAATGAAAGAAAACTGGTTGACGAATACTTCATTCATCTGACAGCAAAAGAGAACTCAGAAAACTATAAAAAGTAAAATAGCTCTAATAATTTTCATTTAGTGATGACACAGAAATACGTAATGTTTAATTTACAATTTTGTTTTTGTTTAAAGATGTAAAAGCTACACATACTTGTTTTTATAATTTGTATGTTTAAATTTTTATAATAAAATATCAATTGAAGTTCACAAAAGATGAGCTTTTTTCTGTGTATATGAGTTTTTTTCATTCTTTAAGGCTGCTATTCGCTCTTTGTATTCTGTGTATACAAAATACCTGTTAGTTTTTTACCCACATTAAAAAAAAAATGTGTATGTGCCATTTGACATATTTTCTATTCTAATATTAAAGGCCGACTGGAAGAACATTGTTTCTGAAGTAGATTTTGCCAAAAGAATACAGAGCTGATACATTTTTAATATATTCTTATTCACACCCTCACACAGAAACATGGATTGAAAAAGAATGTGCTTGGAGTTCCCATTGTGGCACAGTGGAAATGAATCTGACTAGGAACCATGAGGTGGTGGGTTCGATCCCTGACCTCGCGAAGTTGTGGGTTCTATCACCAACCTCACTCAGTGGGTTAAGGATATGGCATTGCCATGAGCTGTGGTGTAGGTCACAGACATGGCTCAGATCCCAAATTGCTGTGGCTGTGGTGTAGGCTGGCAGCTGTAACTCCGATTCGACCCCCACCTAGCCTGGAACTTCCATATGCCACGGGTGCAGCCCTAAAAAGCTAAAAAAAAAAAAAAGGAATGTTCTTGAAGTGTCTTTTTTTTTCCCAAAAAACTACCTTCTCCCAAAATGCCAACTGTATAATTCCAGTATTTCAAAGTAGGCCTAAATTTGATGTTAAAACAATCAAGACCAATCTCCGTGTATCAGGCCTTTGTTGATGCTCTGTAAACTGAAAAATCAGATTCTTTTGCCGACCACAGGGAGCACACAGTCAGGACCGTGGCAGGGAAGACATATATGGATACAATGATCTGTGAGGTGATGGAAAACGTGCTATCTTCTGGCAAGAAAAAAGGAAGCGTAATAGAAACAAAAAAGTCATTTGGCCTGCAGTGTTGGAAAAAGCAGTGAAAAAGCCCATTGAGGAACTGAGACAGCTGCTGGCAGGTGCAGCACGGTGGGCAGCAAGGCACTGGGAGTTGCTGGCAGGACCCGAGGTTAAAAAAGTATGAGGATAAGCCCCTTTTCAGGGCCCCTCAGTGCTACCATGCTGCACTTTTACGAACGGTACCGTGTTCTTTAGTAACTTTGGTGGCCATATGGAGGTTGGAGAGGTGCAAAAAAGGGTTCACATAAGTTAGCTGAGAAATCATAATAAAGTAACCTATTCAGAAGCTGTGCAAATGGAGAGAAGGGATAAATCTCAGAAGCTGATAACTGAGGCTGACTGAGGACCTGGCTTCTATGACTTACAGCATGGAATGATGAGAACTTGATCAAGGTTTTCCAAAAGTCGTGGTATCCAGATTGGAACCAGACGGCCTTGAGTCCAGACCTACCCCTAACCCTGACTACCCTTCATCTCCAGATGACACTGTACCATATGATCTGGCGTCAGAGTCTAATAAAGAGAAGGATCACTTCCTCTGCTGAGGCACAGGAGAGGAGAGGAGGATGGATAAGGGCAACGGTACATCTGGAAGCAGAGAAACAAAGCTGATGGCCTCTGTGTGGCAGGAAATAAAGCCAGCTGAGAATAAGGAAGGGGGAGGGGAGGCTGAGGAAGGGAGAGAGCACCAGCCAGGTGCCACACAGCCCTGAGGACCCAGTGCAACTTCAGGCAGTAAGAATAAGACATGCTGTTGGCAACCCAGAAGCCCGGACGGCCCTGAAATCTAGATCCCAGTGGTGGCTCTACCATGTCTGGGTCATGACCCAGCTGGGCAGACCTGTGGTTTTCCATGCAGTATTCCCAGCAGGGACACAGACCACAGAACCAATTGGATAATTACCTTTAAAGAGAGGGCAAGGCGGTCCCGGATGTAATTTTCTTCTGTTTTCGCTTTTTCAACTTCCTGTTCAAGTTCCAAACGCTGCTTGCCCACCTGTTGCAGGATCTGCTCTCTCTCCTTTCGAAGCTCATTCTTTAAGGCTGCTATTCGCTCTTTGTACTCTTCATCCAGTTTCCTGTGAGGAGGAAAGACTGACAAGCTGCCACCAAATCCCTCAGAAGTCCTATGTGGAAACACGGAGGCACAGAGATGGGAAACTCCTTGGTAAAGTGTCTAGTGAGTCCTGCTTTCCTTCAGGCTTGGCCACACCCAAGTCATTCCAGTCAGGAGCAGCCAAGCAGGCAGGTAGGCTGGCTGAGCCCCACTGCCCTGGGCCAGGGTGATGGGAAGGGAGGGACCTGGCCCTACCACCGCACCTGAGGTTGTACTCATTCCGCCGCTCTATGGCTGCATGGTGATCATCCACCTCTGAGGCCATTAGAGACTTGAGCTTCTCAGCTTTGTCCAGATCTGACCGTAGCTTCTCTTTTTCTCTGACCACTTGATCGACTCGCTCCCTAGAATCAGACAGCAACCAAGTATAAGGGAAACTGTTTCTAAGCAACAGGTAGACCCAAAAAGCTCTCATCTGGCTTGTTTCAATACAAAAACAAAACCAAGACAACCAAAACCCGTCCAAAGCACACAGACACTCCGCAGCCCTCTTCAAAGGCCTACGTGCAAATCTAAGCTCTGCCTCATTCTCACAGAAGCTAGAAGACAGGAGATCAGCCACCTCTGCATGCAGATTGGAAGGATGTATGTCACAGATATTGGAATGGCCTGCTCCGCAAGTAGGAAAGGGAATGGAGCAAGCGAACCTTCCGCTCAACTCACAGCAAATGCCGAATCTCAGCCTTAAAGCTGGCCAGAGCCGCCTGGTGAACGTTGTTCTTGGTAACCAAAAGCTCATTTTCAAGAGCCAGCGTCAATTCCGTCAAGTTAACATTTCCATCCAGGCTGAAATCCAAGGCCTAGAAATTAGAACAAGTTCAAGATAATCACAAGTTCTATCCTAGGAAAGCAGAAAGTATTAGGAAAAAGCAGGAAGTTATACAAACTCAGAGGACTGAATTTAGAGTCTAAAAGTTGGATGATTACATTTCTTGAGTGATTCCTTAGGAACAATATTCAATCCGGATCATAACTAAGCTCTAAGGAAAACATGATTATATGCATACTTTTTAAAAACTGCTATCTGGCACGGTAAATAAACAAAATGGTAAAACTCTAATCCTTACCAACCAGAGATCAGTTAAGAAATCTCTGTCAATAATTTAGAGGTTCAAACCACTGACAGAAGTTAAAAGGGAATAGAAAAAGTTCCTCTTACGTCTGAGAGCTTGTGAACAGAAGAATTATTAAAGAGAAGCCAAATCAAATCACCATTTCAAAAAAAAATTGGAATTTTTCAACCCTTCCCCAATTTGTCACTTTTTTGTCCCATTTTAGCTGCCACACCTTCAGGATCTCCTGGCTGTTCTCAATGCCCTCTTCCTGCCAGGTGTCAAGTATTCTTTCCACTGATGCATAGCCCATCCCATCATCCAGGCAGGAGAAGACCCGAAAGCCAATGGTGCTCATCATCGCAGACGGGGTTGTGGTCCGTCGTCCACTCTCATCGAAAGACTGGAAGAAGAGAGCGACTTGAGCAAGCTCAGGCATTACAACACGATGCTGGTCAAGACTGAAACTGGTCGGTCAGTCCTGACCGCAAGCAGCAGAAGGCACGCTTCTCTAATTTATACTGCAGTCCCTGTGCTATCCCTTTCCCAAGCGAGGCAAGAAGGGAAAGCTTATACAGCTGACCTGCAGAGCAGAGAGAATTTTCATGTAGATGAGGTGCCTCTCTCCTTAACACCAGGTTTCTTGGGACCCACAGTTAACACTAAGTGCATCATTAGTGGCTTTCCCACTCTGTAATTTATGGTCATTTCTCAAACCCAACTTTTCCTTCCCCAATGGTTTGGTTTTTCTTTACTAGTCTTCTTTTGCTTCTCCCTTTCTCCTTAGCATTTTCCTTCAGATGGCAGATGAATTCATTAGAAATTATTCAAATGGATTTAAATGTCTCCTCACAAAGAAACCACTTCCTATTTATTTCTTACCTGCATAGAGAGGTGCCTTTTCAATTGTCTATATGGGGTAGATGCTGACGGTGTAAGGGATTTTCCATTTTTGAACAAGCCATAGAAAAAATCTTCTACGCTCATTGTACCATCGGGATCAAGATTATGAAAGACTTCTTCAAGCATCTAGAAAAGGGTAACCATATATGTTAACTTTTCACTCAAAAAAACACAAGGCCCAAAGCGTACTTCTGGCAAATAGAAATTGGTACCACTCTTGATCTCGGGACTCCAGAAATATAATATATCCCTTTACTCTCATTTCACTGAATTTGTTTTCTCTCCTAGAAATATGTCCTTCACCCTCACACAAATTAAATTTCATTTTCAGCATCTTCATACTTTTATCCAAGTTAGCAATAAACTGTTTTTTCTTTTGCTCATACTCTTAGAAAAGGTAATTTTTAATGTTACTACACGTTATTCTTATGAATTAAAAAATTACTTAAAAATATGAAGACATTTGGCAGTTCCCATCATGGCTCAGCGGAAATGAATCTGACTGGTATCCATGAGGATGCAGGTTGGATCCCTGGCTTTGCTCAGTGGGTTAAGGATTCGGTGTTGCCACGAGCTGTGGTGTAGGTCGCAGACGCAGCTCGGATCTGCTGTTGCTGTGGCGTAGGCTGGTAGCTGTAATTCCAATTTGACCCCTAGCCTGGGAACTTCCATATGTCGCAAGTGCAGCCCTAAAAAAAAAAGAGAGAGAGAGAGAGAGAGAGAGAGAGAGAGAGAGAGAGAGAGAGGGAGAGAGACGGGCAGACATTAAAAGATATAAAGATATAGCTTCCCAGTGTCATATAACAGAAAATAGCTGGACATTCATTAAGCCATTATATTGTGGTGACTCCACTTAATATTTTGCCTATATTAAATTTTGGAAATTAGTATGTTAGCACAGCAGAACTGAGTCTGGGACAGATAGCAATGATCTAAGAGTTTGAGTCTGAAACTCATGACTTAGGATTTAGAACATTACTTTGAACAACACTGCATGTTTGGGGTTTTTATTTCTTTTCATGTTTTAGCAAGGAGGAATGAAGACTGGATAAGAAGGATTTCATGTGTGTGCAATAGAAAGATTCCAAGAGATGTAAAGAAAAGGCAATTTTGGAGTTCCTGTTGTGGCTCAGTGGTTAACGAACCCGAACAGCATCCATGAGGACGCGGGTTCGATCCCTGGGCTTGCTCAGTGGGTTAAGCATCTGGTGTTGCCATGAGCTGTGGTGTAGGTTGCAGATGTGGCTCAGATCCTGCATTGCTGTGGCTGTGGTGTAGGCTGGCAGCTACAGCTCCAATTCGACTCCTAGCCTGGGAACCTCCATATGCTGCCAGTACAGCCCTAAAAATCAAAAAGACAAAAAAAAAAGGCAATTTTGCCTGATTACTTTGTACCCTGTGACAGTAATTAAGTAGTCCTCATCATATAATTGGGGAAGGGGAGACTGGACGACAGCCCCTTTAGAGGCTTGCTTAGGAGGTAGTTTGTTCCCTAGCTTAACAGAGGAATGGAAGAGGGAATAAAGCAGCATGAGGCATGGACACCACAGAGCAGGGAAGGAAGGCAAAGACCTCCTCATCCTCCAAGTCAGTCTTCTCTTTATTTGGGGACTCAAATTTTTCCATAGGGACATGCCCCCAATGTATACAACAGAAATCACCTGAGGATCTTGTTAAAATGTAGACTCTGATATAATTAAATCTGGGAGTGGGGCCTGAGGTTCTGCATTTCTAACAAGCTCTCAGGTGATGTTTAGTCTGCTGAGTACCAAGGAACAGAATAAACAACTAAATTCTTGTTGCATTAGAGCCTACAACTGGGTCCATTCTAGTAAAGGTCTCTTTGCAATAAATCTTGAAATTTTCAATATTCGTTTCATAAGTCTAGACTATTGCTAGGATTCCTATAATCTCGTAATTGTTGATTTTATTCAAGTGCTTGAGGCATTTCTTTTATCTTGAATGCTTTTTTCTAATTCATATCCAATAGGCAACATCTGTTCCTATTCTTGTTTTTATACTTCCTCTGGAGAGGACTCTGAACAAGAAAACCATTCTAAAGAGTAGAAACTTTTGGAAGAAGCAACAGTTCCTAATAGAGAATCATATGGTGAAACAGATGGAAAGGTATTTTGGGCAAAACTCTGAGGTTGCCAAGCTTCCTTAGCTTCTCTATCTTGTTCCTATCAACCAAAAGAACACTTTCTTAGAGGCCTAGGCTTTCAGGACTGTCAAACCAGAAGTCACAGTAAAATTCAGTGCTGACTGAAATTAACTGAAGCATATTTAAGCTCTAACCTTAGCTCCACACTGGCTGGCCTTGAGATCTTGCCCACATCAAAGCATGGCTTCCTGACTGCCTAAAACTCCCATCAACTGACCCGTTCAAAGTGATGGAGCAAGTGAGTCCTGCCAATTATTGTACAAGGGAGGGTGGGCAAGAGGTGAATGAAAGGAGGTGGGTTCAGAAGAGGGTGGATGGGCAGGGCTGGGCTTGAAGGCATGCAGGTCAAATGGGCAACTGGAGAACCCCCTGCCACCTGTGCAGGGCTGAATCTAGAACCCTGAGGACATTCTTACTCGCCATGACCAGCCAGGTCTTTGGATGGTTGATTTCCCAGTCTCTAAGTCGGGAATAGGGATCACAAACCCAAATACCCAGAGGGGCCGGGAGGTGATATAAATGAATGAGGCAAGACAATCTTGAGAAATTCGAAAGACGTGGCTTTTAAAGCAGTGAACTGAAGGACTTCTCTTATAGCTCAGCAGGTTGAGGACCCAGTGTTGTCACTGTAGCAGCTTGGGCCACTGCTGTGGAGCAGGTTCAGTTCCTGGCCTGGGAACTTCCACATGCCATGGGCATGGCCAAAAAAAGTAATATATAAAGCAGTGAACTGAACACATGAGTGCATGCCCTCTCCAAAGGGGCTAGCTGCTTCTCACTGCCAGCAAAATGGAGACAGATCTCTCTCTTTTTTTTTTTTTTTTTGGTCTTTTTAGGCCCACACCTGCAGCATAGGGAAGTTCCCAGGCTAGAGGTGGAATCAGAGCTGCAGCTGCTGGCCTACACCACAGACACGTCAACGCAGGATCTGAACCACATCTGTGACCTACACCACAGCTCATGGCAACACTGGATCCTTAACCCACTGAGTGAGGTCAGGGATCAAACCCACACTCTCATGGATACTAGTTGTGCTCATTGCTGCTGAGCCCCAATGGGAACTCCCCAGATCTCCTGATTTTTAGAAAAATCTCCCAATTCTATAAAGTGTAGCAAAAAGTTCAATTTTTAAACACTGGGAAGGCCAAACAGACTTCAGGTCTTATTTGGCATCTGGGAATATAGTTTGCCATCCCTGCCCTGCAGCTGTCCTTGCTTCCGGAAGGCAGGGGGCTAGTTTAGGCCATAAGACAGTGAATCTAGTTTCCCTTGATGATTACGGCGACAAACAGCAGTGGTCTCACTTTATCTATAAAATGAGGGGTGACTAAATCTAAAATTGCTTTCAGTTGTAATAGGATTCCAAGTTGTATGTTGATGAGATCATCCTGAACTTTCAGCCTCCCTGTGGTCTAGAGCTAGTAATACAAAGTACTATCGTATTTCATGGCTTTGGTGGGAAGGGAAATGCTATGCAAAAGCCATGTTCGACAAGCAATCCTTTACTCATTCCCTCAGATCAGAGGAAAAGAAGTTATGCCACGTCTTTTCCCAGGTCCTGGAAACTCCACCACAGAAGAAAATACATCTCCCCACAAATGGCTACGGTTTATTCCAAGAGTTGTTCTTAGATAAATAATCCCAGTTTGTGCAATATTTCTTGGCACAAACAACCCAAGGTTCTGCATACTACACTGGTTTATAATTTAGGAGGATGAATTTAATTTTATGACTCAACAGCCACCACTGAAAAATAAATGACCACTGAGCCATTAAAAGGTATTTAGGGGGTGTGTGATGGTCACATAGTCAACGAAGAAGGGGGAAAGAACTTTTTTGCAAGCGAGGCTACTTGGAAGCTTTTGATAATAAATCTCTTTCTGGTTTAGGAAAATATCCTCTGAGCAAGTATATAACATGGTTTCAAATATTATATTCAAAGATTCCCAAAACCATAACTGCAGCCCTAACCTCTGAGTCCCTCCGATCCTTATTTTCAGATCTTTGAAAGACATACCTTGGAATTATTTATGTTGTTATGTTTCATGGCTGTTCGTGCCCCCAGTCCTACCACCTCTATTATTTTTCACACGAGATTAAGATTGGGCATGTTCAGAATGGTATGGCCACAGACCCTCTTATTTTTCACAAAACATAAAGCTCAGAATTTTACCAAGCAAGATTCTTTTGGGAGCTCCTCCAGGACTCTTCCACTGTGTATTTTCAAAACCACTAACCTACTCTTTTCCATCCCCTCATAGGCAGATTATTGTAATGGATCCTGGCTGGTCTCCTAATCTAAGCGCCCTTTACACCAATATACCCCATAAAAGAAGCTCAGACCACCCTCAGCGATCTAGTCTTTCCTGTATATTGTTTAATCTGCTGAAGAACCCAGCGGTGATGCTGAGATCTTCTCTTCAAGAAACTACACTTATCAGCCTGGCCTTCAAAATATTCCCCCCAACTCAAATCTCTTGAACTCCCGGATTAATCCTTCCTTTCCACCGTTCCCACATTTTCTCTGTGAACGCCACATCCACAAGTACACTGACATCGTGGCTACGGTGAGCTGTGTCTGAGAACACTGCAGGATAATGTGCTTAGCACAGCGAGGAGCGCATAGTATGGGTTCAGGAAGTGTCAGCTATTGTCGGTTTTTCTTTCCCGCAACACCGCATGAGTTCCCGGGAGACAGAATTTTCATGGCCAACTTCCCAGGAAAAAAAAGAGAATGGAGTCTCTGTAACCTGCTGCAGGAAACCAAAATATGGCTGTTCTGGCCTGTGGCCGATTTAGCTTTCATCATGATTATTACGTCTGAATAAAAATGTGATGCAAGGCTTACCTCCCCATCGACATTCTGCAAACCATACTGCTCGCAGATGGAGACCAGCTTCTTTCGGTTCAGGTGACCATCACGAGTAATCCCCAAATCTTCACAAACCTCCTGGAGTTTCTCTTCTATCCAGTCTTGGGGAGGGCAAGACCCACTCTGTGAGGCATTCAAATCATCTGGGTTCCAAAATCTTAACTGACCTAAAATAAAAGCGTACATGGTATTATCCCAAAAGGAATTTCAAAGAGAGTGAGCAATTGCATTCAAATGAAGGGAACCACTGATTCTTATGTGCAACTAGGGCCAACTGGCACTTTTTTGTTCACTGGCAGTCGTACCCATGTAAGAAATATCATCTCCCGTGCAGTCATGCCAAGGCTCTAAGCCTGTTTTATTCCAAAGGAAAACATGCACAGGCTCAGGCTTTGGTGTGATCAGATGAGGGGGCTGGCTGAGGGCCATTCTAAAGAGCTCTATATGCCCCATCTCAACTACAGCTACCAGGCTTTATTGTTCCCACTTTCTTTTCGGTCTAAGCACTAGAACTGCTTTTGCTGAGCAAGAAATAATTTAATATCATAACATGATTATAAAATCTCAAGATTAGCCCAAGTCTTTACAAATATAAATATTCTGACCTATAAGCAACCTAACTTGAAAGAATAAATGGTTGCAAAGGCAAGTTATTAGTTAGGATATATTATGGATAAGTTCTACCAGAAGATTTAAGGATCAAACTACTTATTCAAAAATAAAAATGTATTTATCTTCTATTAAAAGTTCTCACTTCTAGTTACAATTTCTATCCCATATTAGAGGTTCTGCAGAGTCGTAACTTAAACCTGAGCTAATTACTGGCATGATTTTGTGTGCCTGGAAGAACCTTAGAGGCCTAAGAAGAGCATTACGTGCTACCCTCACTATTCATCAAAGAAATGAAGCCTGTTACTGCTCTGTCTCCAGGCTGTAGACCTAAAGAACCTGTAATTACACTCAAGTACAGTTAACCCAGGGTAGGCTGTGAAGCGGGCTGGGAGTCCATCAGCTGAACCACAGTGCCATCTGCTGGCCAGGTCAATGTGCTTTGATGCTTCTTAGATACATCTGAAACTTGTCAAAGGATGTATTTTAACAGATGATGATAATGATGATGATGATTGCCTTTTTGCCTTTTCTAGGGCCGCATTCACGGCATATGAAGGTTCCCAGGCTAGGGGTCTAACCGGAGCTGTAGCCGCCGGCTGACGCCGTATCCACAGCAACGCGGGATCTGAGCTGCGTCTGCAACCTACACCACAGCTCACGGCAATGCCGGATCCTTAACCCACTGAGCGAGGCCAGGGATTGAACCTGTAACCTCATGGCTCCTAGTCAGATTCGTTAACCACTAAGCCACGATGGGAACTCCTTAACAGATAATTATTTAGTTTAGGACTACTCATAGATTACTGTGAAAGTATATGTAAGAGAGTAACCCTTAAGTGAAATTCTACATTTTAGTTGCCACATCTTGCATGATGTTAAAAGTGAGGATTTAAAAACCATGAGCTATCAACTGAAAATGAATATTTTTTGCTGTCCTTCAGGTTACATCGTAGCTGGCCTCCAGCAGACAAGGCTGTTAGGAAGACGGCTAAGGGATGCAGGAAGCGGGTGTGGAGAGCACTCCGTGAATGGCTGCCTGTCCTTCCAGAGCAGTTCTCACCTTCTGCTTCGTACTCTTCACTGTGTTGCGTCTTCCAGTGCTAGAGAAGGCAAGAGAAGATGATTAGTGTGCTTTAGAACGAATTCCATTCTTCCAAGAACAGATCACTCTGGCTCTGAACTCATCATCTGAATGAGTCACATGATTTGGGACCCTCAGGTGCTTTCATCCAGGTGGACTCTTCTCCCTCAACCAGTCAAGAGGAGACGCCTAAGAAATCCCATCTAGTCTTCTGCAGCATCTCATCAAGAATTTGCCTTCATGTTTCTGAGGTGCTGTCATTTATTCAAAAAAAAAAAAAAAAAAAAAGAAAGAAGAAAGAAAATAAAAAAAGACCCAAACCCATCACAACCAATAAAATCAGGCCAAAGCAAATATTCAGAATCCATTAACCAACATGGGTTTCTACAAATACTTTTATAAATTTGTTCTTCAGTAAGTGTTTATTGGGTGCCAGGTGTTATGCTACATCTTTGCAATACAACTTTGAACAGGACAAGTATATTTCTTATCTCAAGAAGTGTATATGCTGATGAAGACGCAGCATATAAAAGAGACTAGAAAAGAGAAAGTACAGTGTATTAAGTGCTCTTATGGGGCAGTTCAAAAAGGAGTACCTAAGTGGTACCCTTCAGCCTTGGGAGTCCTGGGTATACTTCCCGAAAGAAGCAAGGTCTACCTGAGCCGTGAGGGGTGAGCTGGAGACAGCCAGGTGAAAAGAAAAAAGCAGTAACTACTTGCTGCCACAGAGAGCCAAGAATGAGTCTGGTGTGTTTGAGGCAATGAAAAGATAGAAATGCATTGTGAAACAGGTAGGCCAGAAAGCTTAATTTAAATAAAATTTCATTACCGGTAAATTACTACAGAAAAAGCAGTGAAATTGATCTGAACTGAATCAGTTTGCCTCCTCATCATGCCGTGTTAACTACTGGGTCTTTCCGAAGTCACATCATACAGTGGTGGCTTGTGTACAGCACAGAAGCACCCAGCCCAGGGTACAAGTCAGAACCAATATCCAGTCCCTACTCCCCTGGCCAAGAATGGCACAGATCTGCTTCCAACTAGTGGCAACAAGTAGGTCCGCAGTGACCTTTGGCCTCACCAGCAAGCTTCTTAGTCTCGGCTATTGGGAGGTTCTACAGCCATCACAGGAAATCCTGTTGAGAAAAGGGGGTATCCCCTTTTAAGACCCCCTGCTTTGTCAGGAAAGACCCACCTTTATGAATAAAGCTGCCTTTGATAAAAAATAACCAGCCTGGTGTCTGTGGGGGCTGAACTATACAAGATGAACTGATTTCTTAGACCCCTGAAATGAGCTCGGCAGGAAAATAAGCCTATTTAACTCCTGACTCCAGCTCTTGGATTCCTCACGGCAGACAGCATGCCACCTAAAATTCTTGGATTAAACATTGACTTTTGGAAGCTTGTTCAAGTTGCTGTGAGTTGAAGTTCTTTCAGGCAACCTGGGCACATCTATTTTGCTCCTCTCCACATTCATTCATGCCAGTCTTCTCCGCTTAACTGAAAGACAACCATCTACGAGGATCTCACAGTTCTATATTTCACTCAGAAAGATACTGCATATAGCACCAGATCAAGGAGTTCACCAAAATTTGCCACACAAACTCAAAACCCCAAACTGACAGTGCTGAGATAAATTATTCTTGCCATAGAGATATCAAAAGGCTTAATTCAGGGAATTCCCTGGTGGCTCGGCAGGTTAAGGATCCCTCATCCTCACTGCAGTGGCTCTGGTAACAGCTGTGGCGCAGGTTCCATCCCTGACCCCAGAACTTTCGCATGCTGTGGGCACAGCCAAAAAAAGAATAAGAAAAGGTGATAAATTAAAATATATAAGCTCACTACAACTCATTTAGATTACAACTGAAAGTCACTGAAATACCTGGCAAATCTATTGATGCTGAACCAGGGCACAGTGTGATTCTTACCTTTTTGTGATCACAATTTTATTGGCTTACATTCCACATAAAGACACATCTCAAACCTGGTGGGTAGATGAGGCGTGGTGGGGGTGCGTAGGGACCAATGGAGGAATGAGCCCTCTATGGATTTTCTTTCTTCTTCCTTTTTGTCTTTTTAGGGCCGCACCCATGGCACATGGAGGTTCCCAGGCTAGGGGTCAAACTGGAGCTGTAGCCGCCGGCCTGCGCCACGGGCCACAGCAACGCGGGATCCGAGCTGCGTCTGCGACCCACACCACAGCTCACCGTAAGGCTGGACTGAACCTGCGCCCTCATGGGTACTAGTGAGATTCATTTCTGCTGAGTCACAATGGGAACTCCCATTTTCCTCTCCCATAGATTTTCTTACATCATTGTTTCCGGCCAGAATTTAATCGTTTTCATGTTTAAAGTTTTAAGTCAATAAAGGTCCAATAATAAAAGCATCCTGCCTGTCTGTCTCTCCACATTTATTTCCTCACCCCAAGAGCAAGTGATTTAAATGCTCATACTGCTGTGGCACCCAAAATACTGAAAATGTATTATTCGGCATATAAATTGGAAAGACCCTAAAATGAAATCCATTCAGTCCACCCAAAACAAAGTAGGTTTCCACGATCTAAGACCCACTGATCAAAATAAAATACACCAAATCACACACAGGGACGATTTTTAACAGCACAAACTGACATGAGAAATAGCAGGAGAGCATCTACCACTGGACAGGCCTCTGCTGGTATACACAGTTGGAAAAATACACACACACACTTCAAAAATCCTTGGTAACAATTCCTAAAGGAACAAGGAGCATATCTTGCTACATAAAAATTACTTACATTTGCTCACTTCTCAATTTATTTGAAACTCGTGAGCAATGAATTAGTTTAGAGAAGCGAGAGGCTCCAATATACTATTTCCAGCTCCTCCTGAGTCTGTGCAGCCGGGTGCATCCATCTGATTCTCTCTTCCCTGCTGCCCTCTTGCCCTGACTTTACCCCTAACTAATAAGAGATGGAGGCTGGGAGCCAGACTGCCCGGCTCTGAATCCTGGCTTAACTCCTGGGTTGAGCTTGGACAAGTTTCCTAACCTCTTTTCGCCTCATTTTCTCCATCTACAAAGTGGGAATAAAGTAATGCATATTTCACAGAGCCAGAGAGAATGTTTAGAATTGTGCCTGGTACCTCATAAGCACTAAAATTTGTTATTCTTTTTCTTGTACATATATTTATATAGTACATACTAAATGTATATTTGCAGTTTTTTCATTACCATGTTTAAACTTAAAGCGTTAATTTGAGTGAACCTGGGGAGGTATCAGTTATTTAAATAAATTTATAAGAAATACGCCACGTCCCTTGGCGTTCCTGTCGTGGCTCAGTGGTTAATGAACCCGACTAAGATCCATGAGGATGCGGGTTCGATCCCTGGCCTTGCTCAGTGGGTTAAGGATCCAGCGTTGTGGTTAGCTGTGGTGTAGGTCACAGACGCAGCTCAGAACTGGCGTTGCTATGGCTGTGGCGTTGGCCGGCAGCTGTAGCTCTGATTCAACCCCTGGCCTGGGAATCTCCATATGCCGCGAGGGCCCTAAATAGACAAAAGACAGAAAAAAAAAGAAAGAAATATGCCAAGTCCCTAGCAGAAATGCAAGGAATACAGACAGTTCGCATAAGAGGTAACACAAACAAGTATGGGGAAAGGTTCATTTCAATAGCAATCAAAGAAGTAGAAACTAAAACTAAGGAATCGTTTTGTTCCCATTAAACTAAGATATGACTCCTGTTACCAAAGGTTATGATTTAAAATAGGCCTGTGGGAGTTCCCTATTGTCCCTGTGGCTCAGCAGTAACAGATCCAGCTAGTATCCGTGAGGACTCGGGTTCAATCCCTGCCCTCGATTGTGGATTAAGGATTCGGCACTGCCCTGAGCTGTGGGGTAGGTCCAGACTCTGATTAGATCTGGCACTGCTGTGGCTGTAGCGTAGGTTGTCAGCTGCAGCTCCAATTAGACTCCTAGTCTGAGAACTTCCATATGCTATGGGTTCAGCCCAAAAAAGGACAAAAAAATAAATAAATAAAAATAAAAAATAAAATAGGCCTGTCTATATGTTACTGGCAACAGTGTAAATGGATATTACCTTTTTAATAAAGAAAATGGCTTTATGTATCAAAAGTCTTGAAAATGTTCATACTCTTTGACCCAATTTCATATGATTTCTGGTGGCAATAAAATCAAAGAAATGAAAAAAAAGCATACATGTAAACACGTGCATTTAGCTTTTTTTTTGCAAAAGGAAAGTAATGGAAACAATTTAAATATTCAACAATGGGCCATGAAGTATAATGATACATCATAATGTGGTTGTTAAAAGTATAATTATAAAACCATATAGGAACATGTAAAAACATCTTATGAAATGTTAAATGAAAGACCGGACAAAAATGCTATCAACACTATGATTACCTCTGGAAAAAAAATATTCATACAATTAGACCAAGACTGAAAGGAAGCAGGGATAATAAAAACAGATACATTTGGTTGAAGGAATACGGGAAACAATTTTATTTCCTTCACTGCTATAGATCTTGTTTGCACCATACAAACAGGTACAACTTCACCACTTCTTTTGCCTATCTGCCCTCGAATCCCCACTAAATGAATTCCCTGTGACCTGGGGGTGGAGAAAGTTCTGTCCCCTGAGCATATACCCCTCTGCTCCTCCTGCCCTGTGACTTGTGACCAGAAAGCCTCAGAGGGAGGCCCAGGTGCTTTCAGGAGGGTGAAAGCTGTTGGTGCCAATGCCCCCTCAAGGTAGCAGTGTGGAAAGATCAGGGCCACTCCTCTGAGACCTGCCTTGGGGATCATGACCACAGCCATCCAAAGTGGCATTCTTCAGACAGCCGTACCCAGCGGCATCGATATGGCAGCTTAAGTGATTTCATACAAACTCCCAGGACAAAGGGTGGTAGGCTGAGGGATAATTTGTTTTACAATCTCCAGGGGTGATGATTGCTCAAGCAGTTCTCCGTGGCCCTGTGTAAGAACTGCAGATCCAGCTAGGACCAGCCCTGCTAGGAGGAGAAGCACGCTTATGCTAAATGGCTTTTCATTCCAAGACCACTTCGACTGGAGACTGAATGGCCCATGTGCTTCTCTCCCGTCTCCACCAAGGGTCTGCTCCTTTACTAAGGAGAGTAAGCACATGGTGGCTTATTGCTATTAAATTGCGACTTGGGGGTCATGGGCGGTGGGAACAGACTCGCTTCATTCACAGCTTATTTATTTTCATTCTCCTTGCCTGGAGCCACCAGTTCCAATTAAAAAGCAGGGGGAGAGGAAGGCAGGTTGGAAGGTTAGGGAATTAGATCATTCAGCTCCTAGAACACCACCCACACACGGAGGCATCATTGTGGAACAAGGCCGTGTAATTGCCAATGGTTTCCCCAGCAGCAAAAGCCTGGCAGGTGGCCTCTAGACCCAGATCAGCCATGAACACGGGAAGGGAGGTGATCACAAACATCTCTGGCAAAGTGGGAGAGGAGGGGGGAGCGACGATTGCTGGAGTGTGTTCTCCACACCAATTCTAGAGAAAAGACTTTCCCTTTCTCCCCTTGAAATCTTATGTAGCCTCTCACTGAGAAAGAACAGATTTAATGAATTTGTACAAAACGAGAGCCAAGGGAGAGAGCCGGGGTGAAGTTCAGCTCCCCCGCTGTGCGACCCTCGGCACCCGACCTCCTCTGCAAGCTGGGGATGACCCACCTCACAGGGGACACGGGAGGCGTACGCCTGGCACTTAGGAAAGGTTAGCTCCCATTATTTCACCTGGAACAATGATGTGGTTACAGATTTAGACTCTGGACCCAGACTCTTCGCTTACTGGCTGTTCAGGTTTGGGCAAG
The DNA here is from genome assembly GCA_004024745.2 of Catagonus wagneri. Lineage (NCBI taxonomy): Eukaryota > Metazoa > Chordata > Mammalia > Artiodactyla > Tayassuidae > Catagonus > Catagonus wagneri. Next base: position 10,855,863 of record PVHT021183527.1, on the reverse strand, counting down.
TCCCTCAACCCCGTGTGGCTCAGCTTCCTCCCTCCAGGCTGAGCGGACTAACAACACCGACAAGGCTGTGCTGGTATTTGCAAAGCACTTAAAACAGTGCCTGCTACAAATTAAGTGTTAAGTGTCTGTTAAGTAAGTAAATATTATAATTACTATTCCCACTACCTGAGTGTTTAACACTAGGTCAAGGACAGAGGAAAGAAACAGCACAGACAGACCAGGGTCAGCTTCAAGAACAAACCCAGAAAAGGGAGTTCCCCGTTGTGGCTCAGTGGTTAACAAATCAGACTAGGAACCATGAGGTTGCAGGTTCGATCCCTGGCCTTGCTCAGTGGGTTAAGGATCCGGTGTTGCCGTGAGCTGTGGTGTAGGTTGCAGACGCGGCTCGGATCCTGCGTTGCTGTGGCGAAGGCCGGCGGCTACAGCTCCCGTTAGACCCCTAGCCTGGGAACCTCCATATGCCACGGGTGAGGCCTTAGATAAGGCAAAAAGACCAAAAAAAAAAAAAAACCCAGAAAAGGCTCTCTAGAAACTACAGCTTTGAGCGTGTTAGTTATGATGACGCAATCAACTTTTGATTGAGCTTAAAGCAGCCTCCCTGGAGGCTCTCCCCGCTGTGGACAGTGTCCTCTAGGTGGCCACAGCTGGCAGGGCTCACCATGCCACGAGTGCTGGCCTACAGCTCCCGTGAGAGAACAGAGCGGGGAGGTCAGAGGTTTGCCCGGCCCCAAAACGGCTGCTACTCAAGCAGACAAAGGGAGTCCCGTACCCACCCTCTGGGCTGTGTGTCCCAGCCACGCTGGCCACCAGGGTCAGCTCTGGCTTGTCCTACAGCTGGACAGGGTGCCCTGCACACGTGGGCCTCACAGGCAGCTCTGCTTTCAGGAAGCCTTTATTTGGAGGGACACCTGCTTTGCTGGACTGTGGAGCAGATGGCCCCAGCCTCTTGGATCCTGGGGCTGGAAGCCTGAAACCTGGGCCAGCATCTGCAGCCTGTGGGCCTGATGAGGCCCCTGCCCACAATAGCCCAGCCACAGCCCCCACCAGCCATCTGCTCCAGCACAGACCTCTGCGCCCCTCAGAATGTACGGCTAATTAAAACGATTATGGGGCACACACGGGGCTATTCTTTCCCAGCAGAGGTGGCTGGGCTGAGCTCAGCAGCCTTAAGCACTTCGTTTCTTTTCTTCCTTTCTTCCTTTCCTTTTCGTTTCTTTTTCTTTTTTTTTTTTTTTTCGAAAACCCTGGTTTCCCTTGCAAACCCAGAGGGAAGGGAAAGGAAATGTATTAAAGGGACACAGCCCCCCCAACAAACGGAGCCCTGAGCTGTAGCGTCCATTTCGCAAGAGCAGCACACGGAAGTAAGTGCAGGAAGTCTCTGAAGAAAAACAGGACCTGCTTAGGAGAGTATTTATGATGGAACCTTAGGACTTTTAAAAACACATCGGTGGTGTATTTGATTAACAGTCCTAAATATTTATAAAGCCCGTGCTCTGGATGGGTACTAGAAGCTATTTGCACCCAGCAAGACTGTCCCCTGCAAGGTCACGCTTCCTAGAACTTCATCTCTGGCCATCCTGCCTCTGAAGGCCAGGGTGTAGTGAAGGGTGGGCCTGACAGCCCAGCTTCCAGTCTTTCAGTTCTGAGCCCAGGGACAAGTTGCTCAGCTGCAGGGCTGTCAGGACTAGAATGCAAAGCTGTTCCTTTATCTTTAAAAGCAATTAAAAGCTACAAGTAAGTACTGAGGATAAGGGGAATTAATGTGTGATTTTTAAATGCACACACATTTAGATGAGTCCTGCCACGCTGCCAAACAGTCTTCAGTACTGCCAGTGTGAAGAAATGTTGAATTTAAAGGAGCCTGCGCCTTAAGCCTCTTCCACCAAGGTTGGGGACTGGTTTGGTTCACTGGATTCTGAAGCCCTTAAAGGAAAGAGATTTTTTTTTATATATACCAGATCTGCCCATGGTGTCCTCATGAGAGTTGCTCTCAACAGAGAGTGAACACCACCTTCCTATTTGGAAAATACTTATGGGTAGAGTTGGAAAATGTTACTATTATCATTAAAATCAACTTGTTAATGTTCGATGTGTTATCTGTTTTATTTTCTAGTTAGAAAATAAGTATTAGAAATTGTTGACTTGGAGGAGGTAGGAATGAGGGCTGGACTCCACGGGAATTTCCTCTGGGATCGAGTCAGGAGGACCTACCAGAACAGCAAAGCCTGCAAGTCTGAAAGCTGCATCTTAGCGTGAAAAACATCTTATTAGCTTTATATCACTTTCGAGTGCTGTACAATTGCATCATGAATGAGTTTTTCATCTCTAAGAATAGTCAGATGATCTAATAACAGTTGAGACATATCAAAGAAAATACTAGAATGTCATTAACAAAAATCCTAACCCTATGATGTCATATCATCCGATGGAAACAAATGGCATCCGTAATGAAACTGCTTTGTCAAAGACTAGAACAAAAAAATGTCATGAGAGAGTAACTGGAAAGTAAGTACATTTCAACTACAAAAGCCCTTAGCAGAACTGCTCTCAGTTATTAAGACGTTTGCTCCAGAATTAAACCTTTAGTCTATACAATGTAAATGAATAATTCATGGAGTTCAACTGCAGTTATACAGATATGAAAATGAACAGAGGGGAACGTAAGTTTCACGCTTCCTAAAGAAGTTTGATTTGATGAAGGGTAGTAAAATCAGTTCGGGGGCAGGGTGTTTCTGTTTTTGCTTTTAAACACCACCCCCCCCCTCCCCCCGCCCAGTCCTGACACAAAGGCCTGACTTGCTTGTCCACCTTGGGTGAATGAAGCAATTGGCTGCGACTTCTCTCTCAGGTCCACACTTAAACCTCACGGTGTTGGCTTACACCACCATTGTCTACAGTTGAAGAAATCATTGTTTAAGGCCTCTGGCTCTTGATAAGAATCTTACTAGACCCGATTTATTCCCTGTGGAGGAAAACAGTTAACAAGGTGTCCCCTGTTTTCAACGAGGGCAGAAAGCATAGTGGCCCTGCCCCAACTGTATTAATTGTCAACCTTTCCTACCACGTCTGAGCAATACAGAATAGAGTCAAGAATTAGTTCTGTTTTTCTCCCCTGCTTCCAGCTGCCCTCAGGAGAAACGTGAGTGTAAAATTCAAGGTCAGTTCAGTAGCCATTGTATTTACTCATATATACTGGCGGAAAACAGGCACTCTGCAGAATCAGAAACTCACCTCGGCTTCTTCACAAAGTAAAGCAAAAACAACCTCCATCAAAACATTCTCATTAATCATACCTTACTCTGGAATCAAGAATGTGCCCTTTGTTAGTCTGGATTAATTCAGAACAGAATGTCCAACTGAATTGCCTTGAGTGAAAATGATCCCATGAACAAAGAAAAATCACCACTTTTCTTTCAATATCACCCCAGAGGAGGGGTCAGACTCCCAAGGGATCCATTTGCCAGATAAACACACTCAACTGGAAGGTGAATGCACATTTCGGTCTGATGGTGGAACCTACCTGTTTCTTGGGAACAGGCCCTTTCCCCCTCATGGTTTCTAAATGAAATTCTGCCATACACATTTTAGGACTGATAGTTTAGCAAGATTACAATGGTCTTCCCCTATGGAATGACTTTATGGCTCTGTAAAGTAAACTTGGAAATCATTAGGTTAGATGTTTTCTGTTTCAGTAGGAAAAAATCAAATCCCCCAAATAAAGCTGGGGTGGGAGGGGAGGATGAAGATGACTGAAATGTTCACACTTTGTTATGGCTTTAACACGCGTGGACCAAAAACAAAAGTCGGACATAATCCAAAACACCTCAGCACAAGGCCAATCCTCATACACCCTATTCAGGGGACAAGGCCAGGGTGTGGAGCACTTACGGCCGCATAGGGACAACCCGGGTTCTCCGCCAAGGCTCCACATCACAGTGGGACACCGTGAACGGCACGGGAGGAATTCCAAATGGCAGTAACTAAAGAAGCCCGAAGCTTCACATGGGACTTACACTAAAAATAAACTTAGGCGCAGGAGAGCAATCTCTACGGTAGCATCACTCTCACTTGCCTGCAGTGCTGTTCTCCCGGGCGGAAGGGCAACGATGTGGAGTTACAGGGAGACTACAGAGATTATGACCACTGAGGACTACCCGTACTTTTGTTGTACGAATGGGAGACCGCCTTCCATCTAAGAACGCAGAAAGAACACTGTGAACTGCCAGCCCAGGAGCAGAGGAATGAGTGTCCACTTGTAGCAGCTGCCCTCCCATCGAATAACCCTAGAGGGGAACAGGGGAGGGATTATTTTATTTTATTTTATTTTTGTCTTTTTGCATTTTCTAGGGCCTCACCCGCAGCATACGGAGATTCCCAGGCTAGGGGTCTAACAGGAGCTGTAGCCGCTGGCCTTCGCCACAGCCACAGCAACGCGGGATCCGAGCCGCGTCTGCAACCTACACCACAGCTCACGGCAACGCCAGATCCTTAACCCACTGAACAAGGCCAGGGATCGAACCTGCAACCTCATGGTTCCTAGTCGGATTCATTAACCAATGAGCCATGACGGGAACTCTGGGGATTATTGCTTTATCCCTTCAGATGACCGTTTGCCCACATATCCCTACAGGATGGGTGCCTAGAAGAAAGCCAGCCACCCTGAGGGCAGCTTTTATAGGTGACTTGTCCACCATTCCATTCCACAGCCCACTCTTCCCCAAGGCCCGAGATAAATGAGATAATCACGTGATTCATTCTAGAGCTGAAATTAGTCTCCTCCTGGGTGGTGACAGTTGGCCTTCCCCTCCACTGAGCTTCTGACAACAGACACGGGTCCTTTGGTCCTTTTTTTTTTCTTTTTTCTTTTTTTGCTTTTTAGGGCCACACTCGCAGCATATGGAAGTTCCCAGGCTAGGGGTCAAATTGGAGATACAGCTGCCAGCCTACACCACAACTCACAGCAACACTGGATCCTTAACCCACTGAGCGAGGCCAGGGATCAAACCCACATCCTCATGGATACTAGTCAGGTTCATAACTGCTGAGCCACAACAGGAACTCCATCAGGTCCTTTGGTGTCCATCAAAAACCTCTCAAGTCAGTTTAGGAAAAACGAGACCCATCTGAGAACAGGAGAAATTGCACACTAAGGACAAGCTAGGAACCCAGAACCCAGGTGTCAAAGGAAATCCACAACCAAACCAAGAAGGCCTGCCTCTAGCTCCCCATCTGACTGACTCCTCCTCATGAAATATTCCCATCACAGGAGACCCAGCCCTGCTCTCTCCTTCAATACTCCCCAGGGGCACTGAGATATGAGTCACCAGTAACAAACACCCCCAAGGAAGAAATTCCTTACACTCAAGGGCAGGAGACAAAATGGCCTAAGGCAACCAAATGGAAGATAAAAGAAGCTAGCAGTACAATAAAGAATACCTGTCAGGTTCTGAACTCCTGAGTCTGAAAATCAATCAATCAATCAATCAATCCTACAGCTCATTGAGAATCCTGCCCTCTCTATTCCCCATCTGAGGGCCACTCTAGAACAGGAAAGATGACCTGGCCGTCTGCAGCACCCTAGACAGCTTCTGCAGAAGGGACAAGGGTTTCAATAGCATCTGCGTGCTGCCCAGAGGATGAAACGTGTGGGCCAATTGAGTGGCCCTCAGTTGCTGAGGCTACTACCGAAACTGGCCAGGAAACAGGCGTGTGAGCTTGACACAGCAGGATGCAATGATACAGACACAGACCACATGCATCCACGAGTGCAACGTGAATGACCTACAGCCAAGGTTACTGCACAAAGCTGGGAGCAGCCCTTCTTACCGCCAAGAGGAACATCAAAAATATCACACATCGAGCTACTAACTCTGTTGCTTTTTTTTTTTTTTTTTGTCTTTTTAGGGCCGCACCCACAGCATATGGAAGCTCCCAGGCTAGGGGTCAAATCAGAGCTACAGCTGCCAGCCTGCGCCACAGCCACAGCATCGCAAAACCTGAGCCGCATCTTCGACCTACACCATAGGTCACCGCAACGCTGGATTCCTGACCCACTGAGTGAGGCAAGGGATCGAACCTGTATCTTCATGGATACTAGTCAGTTTTGCTACTGCTGAGCCACAGTGGGAACTTGTGAAGCTATTAGCTTTTCGAAGTGATGAATCGACTTCAAAACTGACAGGCTCTATTCGGCTCACAAAACACTTCATTTTTAGGCAAGAAAGCAAGTGTATGAACTTTGGTTAGAGTCCACTTTCAGCAATTAAAAAAAAAAAAAAAAGACAGGGTTAAAACATGTTATCTGGTTCTCCTAGAGGCTTTCTGGTTAGGATATAAAAGACTTTGGAAGTCAGTAAAGACTTCTGGGAGAACAGACACAGAGCAATGACTCCAGACCTCTATTTGTTGTTCTATTGATGGTGGGTTATTACAGTAAAACATTTCCATATAAAAGGTCACACCTAAGAGGTTTCTGGAGGAGTCAGGGAGGCTGAAGTTCACTAGGGGGTGAAATGACTCTTCAACATACCCTCTTACATACGTGTGGCAAGATTTTGCCCAGACTCAGGCCTCAACATTTATTTATACTCGAAACCAAAATCGAAGTATCACCTTTTTTTTTTTTTTTTGGAAATGCATAAATCTTTTTAAAAAAATCTGATACCACACTTTACATTTTTTTTTTAAATACTATTTTCCATCACGGTCTATCCCAGGAGATTGGATATAGTTCCTTGTGCTGTACAGTAGGACCTTGTGGTTTATCCAGAGTCTCACTTTTCAAGCAGTAAATGTCCCTGGATATCAGTAGATAAGATAAAACAAGGATATAAGGAATACATCTGCCAGCAACAAAATCGGCTCTACCCAGGAACTTTCTAGGTATTCCCCCGATGGTAACTAGAAACTCTCTTCTCCAAAAAACATTTAATTTCTCAGCACCAAATTAACAATGCCTCAGGTACTGAAAACAGTTGGAGAAAGGAGATATTAGACCTAAAAGTGTGTTCTAAATCAGAAAAGCTTCTCCCCATAGTGTTGAGACCTATTTTAGCCATTTTTTTCATTGAGAAATGTCTCAGATACATTTCACACTGTTCAGGGTTAATGTAAGAGATTTTATGTTTTAAAATGATACCCTTCCTGACAGCAAGATAAATATTATGAACACAGTAAACACTGAAATATGCAAATTACCTGCCTCCCTGAAATAGCATATGCAACATTTTTGCGCACGTTAAGTCTATATGTTTCACTTGGGAAATGGCTGCAGCTAAATTCTCAAAGGGACCCAAGCAAGGGTCTGAAACTGACTGAACAAGAAGGAAAGTGGCCTCTGCTCCAGGCTCCCTGGCCCCCAGCGCTGTGATGCTCTAGGCAGTGTCTTCCTTCTTGCTGCTCATGGTCTTTCTGTTTTCAGCCATCACTTCTCACTAGCACTACTCACCCCATTTTTATCGTTTCTATCTCTCATCCCCTCTAGCTGCATTGCTTCCTCTCTTCTCACTCATATTTCTGCCACTGCTCCTTCACTTCTATTGTGAGGACCAGTATCACCCTTTTTTTTTTTTTTTTTTTTTTGAAGGTGCAAACTTCTGAGCAACAGACCAGTCACATGTCTTCCTAAACTGCAGTACCTGTGGCCGGTTCATTTCTGTTCAGTATTTGGGCTCTTTTCAGTTACCTTTGGGTTTGTGGGTAATCTGGAAAGTTGAAGACATCAAATGTGGGACTGCTCGGGACCTTACCGGAGCAAGCTCCTTAGAGATTTCAGGAAGCTAAACAAAGACATTAGACAGCAACACACATCCACCGCCCCCCCCATCGACTTACGATCTATAGACTACTTTAAGACAGCTGAGACACTGTCTCTTTTCAAGCTTATATGTGCATCTGAAATATGTGCATGCCCAGCCTGAGCTAGGATTTGCACGAAATATTTAAAGCTTGCTCAGCATGGTACTTTCAATCATGTTCTATAAATGGGATGCTGGTAAGTGAGGCATAAAGAAAGAAAAAAAGAAAATGTTATTGCTTCTCCTTGATTGGTAGATTATGGCAACGTGTGAAAAGAGAAGAAGGGCGATGAGGAAGGCGGGGGAAGCTCTGATAGCTGGCGTGCCAGGCATGCCTGGTGCCACAGAGCCTGTAAGAGGCCTGGCAAGTGCTGAGCGCCGTGACAAGGACGAAGTCACAAAGCTGCTTTACTCCACCACAAGATAAGATGCTGGCTCTGAAAATGCCTAAACACAGTGCTTTCATTTCCTACCTGTAACGGACCGGTATTATAGTTCAGGGGGAGGGAGCTGGTTAGCTCTGTCCCTAATTTAAAATGACAGTGCCGCGGAGGAGAGAGAGATTTCCAAGGGCCAGCAGTGGCAGACCCCAGGTCATATAAAACTGACTGAACTCAAAAAATGTATAAACATAAAGCAGGTACAGAAAATGCCATGTCAGCTCTCCAAAAGTTGAAACAGCAATGAAACTCTCCCTTCCCACAATGGGAAAGACAGTCCTACACATCCAAAAGGCAAGTCATCGGATTAGCAAGCAGCTGAAAAACAGCTGAGAAAAGCCACATACTCCCTTAGTTTTCCTGCCTCTGCTCCATAGTGATGCGGGTACCCGTGCGTATCCACGCCGGCGGTCCAGGGGGATGCGCTGCCGAGGTCTTACCTCACCGCGGTCGCTGGCTGGGATGTGTGAAGGCCGTGCTTCCTCATCTAGCGGCTCAATCACTGTCACCTCTGCAAACTCCTCCACGGATTCTTGAAACTCGGGTAAGGACCTCCGGCCGTAGCGCTTCCCGCCTCTAACATATTTGGGTTGAGCTTCTAGAGTGCAGTCTGGGCAAGGAGACAAGAGTTGTGGCCACATTACATGACAATCTCAGCCCCTAAGTGACCCTCACAGCCTTCGGACACAGCCTCTTATACCAGCCCCAAAATAAACCGCCACCGCTTGCCAGTTGTGGTGGATGTGGGCGTTCGTGATCCACCAGGTCATAAAAAGAGCACAGCCACTCATTCCGAATGATTTCTAGCGCCCCGAGCATTTCAGCAGAACGTGGGAGAGATGCAAAGCCAGCAGCAAGGGATTTGCTCGAAAGTATAGAATTAAGATCAGAAGAAAGCGAGCGGTCAGATTTGTTCTCTTTATGAAGCTCTGTTTTGCAGAGAGAGGGAATGAGTGAGGGAGAGATCATACTACCCGAGAGACACATTGGAGAGAGTCTTGGAAACTGATGATAGAATGCACCCCCCCAGCACTGTGACGTCAGCGCTCACCCCAATTAATCCACAACACACCCCTCTCATCCATCCCTCAGTGACCCTTTTGTTAACCATCCCACTTTCTGATCCTTCAGACAAGCAGGAGGACAGAACAAAGATGCTGACACAGTGGATCCTAAGCGATTAATGACAGCTCATCGCTTATATGAAACTTGGCATCAAGATCTCGTGATAAAATTAAAGGCTGTAGAGTAAAAGAGCAAATGCGAAACTGCATTAAGAAAATGGTGTTCCATGTTCTTTTCATGAGCTTCAGAGCTGTACAAAAATTAAAAGGAATGTGCATAAGGTAAGAGTCAGCTCTTGACCTTGAAGAAGGACTTGAGCATGCTGCATAACACGTCTCTGGTTCAGCCTTCACCACCTTCACCACCAGCAGCAGCAGCAGCACCAGCACCACCACCAATCACCACCACCTTCTCCCCTACCACCACTACATGCTAACTCTGCTCTACAATGGTTGCTTTAAGTAATAAAATAAATACCTCACTCATTTTAACTGTCAATTTAGATATAGATTTTTTAGCACCTCGCATAGAAATAGAATAAAATATTCCATCAAAATATAAGATTGGCAATGCTTTGATTTCCATTCTTATCACCCACACAGACACAGACCCGCTGTCTCTCTAGAGAACATAATA
>PVHT021183527.1:10747420-10845826 GCA_004024745.2 Catagonus wagneri | reverse complement strand
CCCCCCCGGGAGGATTCCGAGTGACTAATAGCGCCCCCAGCCCCCACCCCACTGCCCTTCCTCTGAATAAGCTCAGATTTACAAAAGTGGTCAGAAACATCCAGAAAATGCTCAGAGTGAAGTATTTATGTTTGCTCTATAATTTCCAGCGATATTTATATCCAGCTTTTTTTTCAAAGTCTCAACCAAGGCGCTTTATTAGGTCGAGCGATTCTCGTACTGGGAGTGATGGAGCATACAAAATTCATTATTGAAAGCCGCATGCATATCTGAAGGTACCTTTTATCAGGAGAGAGTGTGCCAGCATGTGAGCGCTCAGGAGCGGCCCGGACACACGAGCTGCTTGTTGGCAGCTGACGCCCACAGATGCTGGTCAGATAAGAGGCAATGTAGAACCATTCTTAATTTACGACATATTCTTAAATTTTAGCGGCAGACAACAACATACACTGTTAGCGATGGGGGCTTGGAAAAGATTAAAGGGGAAACGTGTAACGCCAGAAAACGGAACGTGGGATTTTCCCAGTGTGAGAACACAGCCGTGGTGTGGGGAAGGAAGTGGCAAAGGAACTCTTAAATGCATGCTATACTTTTTCAGAGGAAAAAAAGCCGTGAGACAAAGCAATTGTTTAAAACAAACAAACAAAAAAAACACCCACTGTGATTTAATCTAATACCCACCTGCGGATGAAATAGCTTCCTAGTTATTTACTATTAATACCCCATGCCATGTAGGGAGCAGTGGTGGATTTGAAACAGCTCTTTTTCTACACAATGAAAAGTAATAGATTGCGACACACAGGGATCCTGTGGAGTTTTGGCTTATTTATATACTTACTTATTTTTGCCTTGCCAGGAACATGGAATGAATTTTAAAATCAATTTTACCTTTTAATTATAAAAACCAATTTTGAATAAATTGGGTGTTAACATCTTTCACAAACTGTGCATACATCACACAATTTCTAGAGAAATCTATGAAAATGCAGAATCTTTGTGGAACAAAGATGTGACCATACACAAAGGAAAAATGGGATATTCAAGTTTCCTCAAATGAAATTTCACAAACCATCCATACGGCCAACAGAGAATTAGACTAGTCACACCAGTTAAAAATAGTTACATTCTGGACTTACACACTCGCACATCTTGCTTTTGTTCAGAGCGGCAGCCCCATGGTCCCTTCAAGGTAAGGGGAAGAAGGACAGCAAAAGTAAGGAGGTCCTGAGGGAAGGTTCCTGGTCAATAGACACTGTTGTGTTAAGCCTTTGAAAACTCCAAAGTTCTCCCTATCAGTCTCAAGCGGGGCTTCAGAAGAGCACAGCAGGGGGGAAGTTCCCGCTGTGGTGCTGGGATGGGCGGTCTTGGGAACACTGGGGCAAAAGTTCCCTCCCCAGCCCACAGTGGGTTAGGGATCCGGCATTGCTGCAGCTGTGGTTTAGGTTGCAACTGCAGCTCAGATCTGATCCCTGGCCTGGGAACTCCCCGTACGCTGCAGAGCAGCGGGCTGGGGGTGGGCGTGGGGGGCGCACAGCAGCAGTCCACCAGAGGGGAGGTCTCCACGGGGATCCTAGGACAAACTCGCACCCAAATTACAGGATGCCTTACCTCTTCCCTCCCGAGTCCAAGAGCCCAACGAAGACCTGCCAAACCACAGACCTGGGGCGAAGTTTCTTTACTTGGTGAGCGCATTCAGATATAACACATATTTCAGGATTTTATCCTGGCACAATTTTTATCTATGCCAGATAATGTAAGGCTATTTTTTAAAAAAAATGAAATTATTTACCTACAGCTTCCTTGAATGTAAGTGTAAGTAACAGCTCCAATCATGAGCTCCAGGGAGGTTCACGAAATGCCAGTGGAAAAAAACTAAAGTAGAGGGAGTTCTCTGGTAGCTATGTAGGTTAAAGATCTGGCTTTTTTGTTTTGTTTTGCTTTTTTGTCCTTTTGTCTTTTTCTAGGGTCTCACCTGCGGCATATGGAGGTTCCCAGGCTAGGGGTCTAATTGGAGCTATGGACGCCAGCCTATGCCACAGCCACAGCAACGCGGGATCCAAGCCGCGTCTGCAGCCTACACCACAGCTCACGGCAACGCCAGATCCTTAACCCACTGAGCAAGGCCAGGGATCAAACCCGCAACCTCATGGTTCCTAGCCGGATTCGTTAACCACTGAGCCACGACAGGAACTCCAGATCTGACATTTTTACTGCTGTGGCTCAGGTTCAATCCGTGGCCTGGGAACTTCTGCAAGCCGTGGATGCAGCAACCCAAAAAAACCCCCAAAATATAAAGGACTGCTGTAGTTTTCAGTGTTTTATTTTTTTGAATGTATATTTATGATTCTACCTGGATTGTCAAGCTTCTGAGCCATTTTCTCTTCTTTGCTATTTTTCATTTTCCCTCTTTGGCGTCACTACATACAATACAAGTGAGCTTTGAAGGAAAGCAGACAAGCCCAGCCTGTCGACAGGAGTCTCATACTCCTGGGGCCCATGGAGAGCTCACTGTGAGATGCACCAAGAAGAGCAACTCCAGAGCTGAGATAATGTTCACTTTCCAGAATCAGGATGAACCACAGAGCATGGGCATGGTTTGTGACCAGCAGGTCTTCCACTTACAATGAAAGAAAAATTGAAATACCCAAAGTCAATGAGCATGACCACTCGGAACAGGCCAGCTGCCGGCAGGGAAAACAAGAGCCACCCTCCCACCCTTCACCCAGCTCCCTCCATCTCCACCCCTGCAGTCTCTCCCAGCACTGACCTGCCACCTGTGTGACGCCCGCCCGACCACTTGGAACACTCAGTTTTCCCAATGGCCAGGGGCAAAGCGATAGGGACCCAAGAGGAAGCTGAAATGGTTACCCGAAAACCTAAACACTACTCCATTAATGCTTCCATTTTTTTTTTTTTTTTGAAAAACACTAGCTTAGGACCCAGGATGCAGGGCCACCCACAGCACATACATGGGAAGTTAAAGGAGAGTTTCAGCGCTGCCCTCCATTAATACGTGGCTTCATTAAACATACATTTACTGGACATTCGCCACGGGCAGAGCACTACGTTGTACCTGTTGAGGGATAAGATGGATATTGCATCATTTTTTGACTCAAACTCCCCTGTTTCCAAAAGTGACCTGAGGCTATTTCCAGGATGAAGAAGAAAGCCCTGCCTTTGCAGTGCTGATGTTCTTATTTTGGAATCACTTGTGCACACCCTAGCTTTCAACATCCATTCCTGATCCCCTGAGTTAGCCTGGGAATCATTCCTGGAGACCCCACCCCCTTCCAGAGCACCTTGGCCCAGGTGGAACGTCAGGCTGAGGCCCGCAACACTGCATTTCTCCTGCTCAGCTCACGGGGTTCCTGAAAACCCTTTGTAGATAGAGTCAATAATGAAGCACCTGTAAACCTCAGGACAAGCCCCCCTGAAGCAGATTCCCTGCGAAGAGTCAGTCACGCAGCAGACAAGCACCACCAGCCCCGCTGCACACCCACCTCCTCACCTGCTCTGAATGCACCATTACACAGGGATCACAGTCAGTGTGGAGACCCACAGCCAGTACTGAAGAAAAGAATCAAAGGGGAGAGACAGCGAGAGAGACAAAGACACAAAGAGACGGAAAGAGATGGAGGAGTTCCCGTTGTGGCTCAGAAGTAATGAACCCGACTAGGATCCATGAAGACGCAGGTTCGATCCCTGGCCTTGCTCAGTGGGTTAAGGATCCAGCGTTGCTGTGAGCTGTGGTGCAGGTTGCAGATGTGGCTTGGATCTGGCACTGTAGCTCTGATTCGACCCCTAGCCTAGGAACTTCCATATGCTGTGGGTGTGGCCTTAAAAAAAAAGAGGGAGGGAGGGAGGAAGAGAGGAAGGGAGGGAGGGAGAGAGTGAGATCTACAGAGACAGGAGGGTGAGGACAGACGCAGCAGAGAGTTCAGAGAGCTAGAGGCCTGGGGGAGGGGGGCAGGGGGAACAGATGGGTTGGGGACCAACAGGCAGGGAAGAATGGAGTGAGGGGCCAAGGAGGAGAGGAGAGGAGGGTAAAGGTGAGGTGGACAGGTGGAAAGAAGAACAGGTGAGGAGAGAGATGTCCCAAGGAGGGGACGGAAGAAAAGCAGCCGAAAGAGAATGAACACCATAAAAGAGACACTTGAAAGTATCGGGCCATTCCTTCTGCCTCTCAGCACGGCCCTGCCTCCATCAGCAGGCAGGGTCCTGACCCCCATACCTTTGCGGGCACACAGCCCTTTCCAAGGCAGCTGCTTCCCAGCCACTAGCACCCTGTTTCCCAACTGTGCTTCCCTTCCAGAATCTTCACCTAAGTTGCAGGTGCCAACGTGAGCTTTGGGCCCTCCCTGGAGGCAATGATGGAATTCTAGGAGCAGTCTCCATGCGAGTTCTTATCCATCAGAGTCATGCTTCCTACTGGAACACAGGGGCTTCTGGGCACAAGGTTACGGGGTGGAGGATTCGCCTTGCTGGGAGGGGTCCTTGGAGGGGAAGGTTAGCACCCCACCAGGGTGCTGAGGGTGGAGGATGGGTGTGGCCTGGCAACTCCCAGGGCTGCCCAGTGTGACTAGAGGGTCCATCTAAGCCCTGAGGCAGGTGGAGGTCCGTCACCGGGGCAAACTCTTCCAGCTGATGAGGATGTGACTGCTCCCCCGGCCTTCTCTGGGGAGGATCAGCCTGCTTGAGCCATTTGCGGGAAGAAGGCAAAGATTCACTTATCACCGGACCAAATCCTCCTCACTCTTCAAGGTACAACTTAAAATTCATTTCTTTGGAGTAAGTGCTCGGAACAACTTTCACGCAAGATTTTTTTCTATTAATTCAGTGCAACCTGTACTGCTGATAGCTCCTGATTTAATCATGATCGTGGTCATAGTTTTCTAAAAGTGTCTTACATGTTAAAACCACCTATACAGCTGGACTAAATGGTTTCCAGGGCAGCAGTGCTTCATGAAAAGAGCCTGTGGGCTGTAGACTCCAGCAGACCGGGACCCCCGGTCCTTACCAAGGTGAGGAGCGCCCATGAAGCTCAGTCTCTGCATTCTGGATGAAGGAAAAACAACAGGAGCTCCGTGGGGCCAGGTCACTATCCTGTCAGGTAGCTCCCGCCCTGGAAGCTGCAGCTGGAGCCCACTGGGTCCTTCCACCCAGACTCGGGGCCGACGGTGCAGAGGCAGGGACAGCCTCACAGTCCCAGGCTCCCTGACCCCATCTGTTGCGATGGCTGAGCTTGCTGGCAAAGGCACTGACTCAACCCTGTCCCTCATCTCAGAAAATGAAGCTGCCTCCATCTCATTCTCACCCTAATCTTCTCTTTCCCTTCATTGAAAGGCCAACATGAGAGGACACACCAGTCCCCTAAGACCGCTAGTCGGAAGCTGTCACTTTCATGTCCCTGGTTTGGAAATCTTCCCAGATGGTGGAATTGAAATAAACTTAATGCTGGCACAACGCGCAAGCAAACTATTTTACTATCAAAATTCTTACCGGCCCTATTTAATGTTAAATAACAGGAGTATCTTTTTTTCATACACACACATATATTTTTGAAAACTGCCTTCTTACTCTTTATAAAACTATCATCACAATAAGTATTCTTACTGATAGCACAGTTGAATAGTTGCTTAGTCTTTAATCATAGATACATCATAATTTGCCTAATCAAGCCATTGTCAAATATTTATGCTTTATCTATTACTATTTTAAAGGACTACCTTTACACACACATCTTCAGCCACATCTATAATTATTTCCAGAGCCTAAAATCTGAGAGTGGCATTGATTGGCCAAGGATATTTTTATGGTTTTGGGCGCTATGGCTTTACATAATTCCAGGAAGGTCCTGTCATTCCGCATGACCACCAGTGAGCATGAGTGTTTCCAGCTCCCTCTGACCTTAGGAAATGAGTCCTCACACCATCTTCCGATGGTGGTGGTGGTTAACGATAGTGATTTTTACCTTGGCTTTAACTTTTGAAGAAATGTTCTGGTCCTCACTCTTAGCATCTTATATACACCAAGGGAACCACAGCCTAAGTTCTTATCTTGCTCAACCAGAGACAGGACAGGAGAACACGCCTGTTGGGCCGTCTGTATGTATCTCCTAAAAACAAGCCTCTCAGCCAGAGTTTCAGGGCCAGGCCCAAGCCCCTGAATACAATCACAAACCCAAATGCTCAATCACTGCAAACCAGGATCTAGCCTGCTGCCTGGTCCTAAGACCCACTTTACGCACACTTGCTAAGTGAAAAGAGAGATGACCATTGATTATACTTAGAGCTTCTTCAAAACAGAAGGAAGATAATTAGAAGTAAGGCAGTTTCTAGAATTAGAAATGTTTATTTCCCCTCAAAGTCCCATCATGTGCACCCAAACCAGTCCTCGCCTTATTTTTCTAATGATTTGGGTTTTCCAAACCTGAGTTTTCCCCTCACCAGATAAACAAAGATGTTTTACATTAACCGTAACAGGGAAAGAAAGTGCTTCCTGCATTAGGCTGACATCTACTACAGAACAGAAATCTAATGCAAGATGCATCAGACAAGGACAAAAGCTCTGAGGCGCAGAGCTAGACAGCATGTTGGTGCCACACAGCTTAGAGCCTGTGCCAGCATTTCCATTACAAAAACCCTATAATCCAAAGCCTTGGCAAACTGAATAATTGCCCCGTCCCGCCCTTATTTTTGGAAAATAATTTAAAAATTAAATTGCACACAGAGATGTGAAGGGCCTACAGCATTGGTGATGTACATCAGTTCGGAGTTTCCAGAGGATTCCTCATATCCCCAATCCGCTTTGCCGTCCTTACCTGAATCTCAGTATTTTTCACTACATTGCTGTCCCTATTGCTGCTATTACTGCTTTTTAGGGGAAAACATCCTCTCCTATGTCTTAGAACCCTCAACATGAGAGATTAAAAAAAAAGATGCCAAAAATCACCTAGTCCATACTTTTAAAAATAAAGAAACTGTACCTCGCAGAAGTTATGAATGGCAGAACCCAAGACTATGGAAATAATGATCCACTTCCACCTCCTTTCAAATCCTATTAAACCTTTGTTTTCGTATTGTTTATATATAACTGCCTTTTATTAGAAGAATATAATCTACTTCCATCTCCTTTCATATCCTATTATACCTTTGTTTTTGTATTGTTTATATACAACTGCCTTTTATTAGAAGAATATGAATACATGAAATATACTGGGCATTTGTCATTAGGAAGCAGAATCTCAGAGTGTCAATTCACGTTGATTGAAATCTTAACAGAAACCAAGCTAGCTTTCCCATAAACGCAGATGTGATTTAGACAGCAGGAGACAACACAAATCAATCTTGGAACTGGGTAGACTGTATTTTCCAGTACAACCACTTGCGCATATGAAGTAACCAAAGAGCGCAGAGGTTGTGATGGATAAGGCCACCCATTTAGAGGGGGCAGAGCTGGTATTTCGTAATTCCTGCTTCCAGGGTCTTCCGACCCTATCAGGCTGGATTTTCTCTGTTAGAGTCAGAGGCAGCATCTGATATCTTGAACTTGTGCAAATCTCGGATGTTATACAATATTAATTCATGACCCATTCTAGTGTCCAAGGCTGTACACAGAGGCCTCTTATTTTTGGAGTCATCATCCACAGTTTAAGGTAATCTTTTCTCTCAAAGTCCAGTCCGTCCACTGATTGCAGAAAGCAAGGCAAAAAGAGCACAGCCCTGGTGCCTTAGGGTAGAAGATGAATTAAGTACCGAGCATTCAAACAATGCCAAGGACTTGGGCAGCCCTGTCGCTAATGATCAGGGGAAACCTGCTCTTGACTCCTCCCGCCTCTGGCCACTTGTCAGAATCTCTCTGGCCGGGCTGCCCTGATGAGGGCTGGGCTGCCTCCAGCTCACCCATCTGAGGCTGAACATCCTCGCAGAAAAGCCTGTGGAGTCCCATCCCTTGGTGAGAGAGGACCAGCCTTCTCCTCTCCTAGTCTCGGGGAGGCTCAACGTGCTCACGGATAAAATGTCAGCGTTCGCTCCGGCCCCACAGTCATATATATGGTCTAGGATTTAAGGGATGGTTATTTTTCCGAAGGGGAAGGAGGGGCTGAACTTAGGTGGCCTCTTGCTATACAGCATTTGAGTCCTGGCTCTTCTTTATCTCTCGCCAGCCAAGCGCGGCAGCCTGTGGGAGTGGAGTCACATTTTGCCAGGGGGTGGCAGAAGGTGTGAGTGGAGAGAAATCTATGACCCCCATAAATCACTGGAAGGGCCAGGGAGTGAAGGGCAAAAGGCAGAAAAGGCAGAGATGCTCAGGAACAAAGGAGTGACTCCCAGCCTCACAGGAGATACGACACTCTTGGGAGTTGCCTGGGGGCTCTAGTGATGAGGACTCAGTGCTGTCACCACTGCGGCCAGGTTCAACCCCTAGTCTGGGAACTGAGATCCCACATCAAGCCGCTGCATGCCTCAGCCAAAAACAAAAAACCACTCCTAAGGCACAGGCTCAATCCTCGTTTTTAGCCTACCAGGCCAAGTGTAGGAAAGTCACATACATACTGGGTGACCCGCTATCAATAAGCATTTTGTGGTTTTCTTGCACTGACTTGGGGCGGCTCTGTAACAAAGCTCTGCTGCAGCCCACCCAGAGGATGGAGCACACAGCGAACTATAAAAATACCCCTGCGTGTCGCCTTGGAAGACCTGTCAAAATGATGGCCCTGGCTGCCCAGTAGTGAGGCACATACACAACTCTGAAGCCACTGTCTGGAGCTGGATACATAAACCTTCCCTCCAAACTATCCCCAGGCTTAGCCAGCCACTCCCTCTCTACCTCCTCTTCCTGTTACTCAGATGCCAGCACTGCACAGCTCTCTGGGGCACCCTTCACATTTGTGGTCACCATCAACCTACGTACTTACAATGACAATTTTCTGGCAGGTGACTGGACAGGTGTTGAAAAAAGAGCAGCAAAAGGACTAGTGGCAGTGCTGCCCATTCCAAACCTACTCCAACGCCCTTTATGGGCAAAGAGAAGAACGTTGAACCTAAGCTTACATGACCTATGCTCATATTCACTAAAACGGATGAGGTGATTGTCAGGGGCCCCACATCACACTATTGTCATGAGACAACCTTACAAAAGCAAAACCACCAGAAAAATGTGAGACTCCCTAAGAACAAAAGTCCATGGTCCAGCAGTGGTCACCTAGAGAAATTCTATTTTTCACTGGAAAAGTCTCTAGAATGCAACCATCTCCCTCCAGGCCCCATTGGGGGCTTGCAGGGAGCTCTGGCAAGCCTCAGAGCTGACAATGACCTTAGCAAAAAGGGGACTCAATCTGGAATCCATAACGCTGCTAAGTCCAGAGTTCATGCACAGGACTCAAATCTGGAGCATTCCAGAACGCATGATGAAGAACTAGATCACCAGTGAGGATAAGACATGCGTTCTCATCTCTGCTTCATTCTAAACGGGTCACACTGAATGACTCCTGGTGGTGACAAAAACATTGAGGATTTCTCCTCAGTCTCAAAACTGGACTAAATTTTTAGTGTTCTCTTTTTAAAAATCACGTTTATTGAGGTCTAATTTTTTTTTCTTCTTTTCAGTGAAGCACCTGCAGTATATGGAGGTTCCCAGGCTAGGGGTCGAATTGGAGTTGCAGCTGCCGGCCTACGCCACAGCCACAGCAATGCCAGACCCGAACCATATCTTCGACCTACTCCACAGCTCACGGCAATGCCAGATCCTTAACCCACTAGGTGAGACCAGGGATCGAACCTGCATCCTCATGGATACTAGCTGGGCTTGTAACCCACTGAGCCACAACGGGAGCTCCTACTGAGATATCCTTTACATAGAACAAATTCCACCCTTTTAGTGAGCAATTTTATGTGTTAGAAAAACTGGTACAGTCTGTAATTATCAAGATTTAAAACAGTACCAGCAATTCCCAAGTTCCCTTGTGTCACTTTATAGTTAACCTCCAACCCTAGCCCCTGATAACAATAGATTTCTTTTTAAAATCTGGACTGCGGGTTCCCATTGTGGCTCAGTGGGATACAACTAGTATCCATGAGGACACAGGTTCAATCCCTGGGCTCACTTAGTGGATTAAGGATCTGGTGTTGCCATTTACTGTGGCTGTGGTGCAGGCCGGCAGCTGTAGCTCTGATACGACCCCTACCCTGCGAACCTCCATATGCTTGCTACTGGTGTGGCCCTACAGAAAAAAATTATATATATATATATATATATATGACTGTATTATAATATAAATGTCAGCACTGTTTAGACTTCCCCTTATTTACCATATTTTGTTGATTCTAAGACATAACCTCCCCCTCCATACACCCTGAAATTTGAACATTCTGAAATTATGATGCGTCTTAACGATCATGTTATTTTTTTTACCATTATCATTGGGAATCATTTTTCTTCATGGAGATATTTAAGACAACAGTGTGTCATAATCTATGGTGCCTTTAAAAAATTGATGAAATGTAATATTAAGTCTTTCATTTCACTACATTGATTGAATACTTATTATGGGCTAAGCATTCTACTAGGCAGTGGAAATACAAAAATGAACAAGCTGGTCCATCAGGAACCATTACTTGAGAGGAGGAGATGGAAAAACAATCGTAGGAATTCCTGTCGTGGCACAGTGGTTAACGAAACCGACTAGGAACCATGAGGTTGCGGGTTCAATCCCTGCCCTTGCTCAGTGGGTTAACGATCCGGCATTGCCGTGAGCTGTGGTATAGGTTGCAGACACGGCTCAGATCCTGTGTTGCTGTGGCTGCGGCATAGGCCAGCAGCTACAGCTCTGATTAGACCCCTAGCCTGGGAACCTCCACATGCCGCGAGTGCGGCCCTAAAATGACAAAAGACAAAAAAGAAAAAATGTAATGTGATCATGTCTATAACGGAGGGTTATCCACACACTGGGATTGAATAAAATCCTCTCTACATTAGCCACCCTTCTTCTTTCACACCAAAGTCTCCCCGACCCAGCCCAGTTCAGATGGGTCCATGTTCACAGGAAATGAGGAAGGACCGTTCAGCTCCATGCTGCTCCCTCCAAAATGAGTTATGGCCACAGCATCTGACCTAGCGCCTAGGAACAATCCACTGACTACTTCCATAACTCACTGTTGTGGGAGAGAAGTCTCATTTTAGGGTGCAACAGCTGCAAAGCTTTTATGACAATGTCAAAAGACAAGTCACTGAAAATAACTGCTCTGTGTGTGGGAGGCAGATGCCCCAAATCTTTCATAGACATGCTTTGAGGTCCCCAAATTCTTCCCCGGACAACTTGTAAAGCAGAGCGAAGAGAAGAAAAGTTAGTGTCCTTACCTGGTTCCTGAAAGTGTTCTTCATTTGATAGAGTTCTAGACAAGATAAGTATTAATGCTTCTTTAAATTGGTCAAAATGCACCTAAAAATAAACAATTCAAGATAAATTTCTATTAGTTTCCATGGCTTTAAGGAGCAAACCCATCTGGAATCACTTGTTAGAGTCCTGACAGCCTGGAAGTGAGTCACAGAACTTGTTCTTTGTTCCCTTTTTTCTTCATTTCTCTAAAGCACTGAAGGGAAGATGGGCTGATTGCTTTTTGTTTTTTCTCTTCTTTTCTTTTTTAGGGCCGCACCAGCACCATATGGAAGTTCCCAGGCTAGGGGTCCAGTCAGAGCTAAAGCTGCCGGCCTACGCCACAGCAACAGCAACACGGGATCCAAGCTGCGTCTGCGACCTACACCACAGCTCATGGCAACGCCAGATCCTTAACCCACTGAGCGAAGCCAGAGATCAAACCCACATCCTCATGGATACTAGTCAGATTCGTTTCCACTGAGTCATGATGGGAACTCCTGGGCTGATTGTTTTTTGACATGCCAGTGTCACCAACGCTAATATCAATATTTATACAAACTTGAGAGGGGAAATTACACAGCCGAACTCTACAGACTCAGGAAGACAGATTGTGAACTCTTATTCCTTTTATTTCTCCAGAAAAGAAAGATGTTAGATAAAAGGAAAAACTTCCCAAGTAAATCATCGTTTGTTAACAAATGTGCCAAAGAAGCTTGCATCTCTTAAAATATTCTGGAAGCAAGTACACTGCCTTTGGAGGATGACCTGAATGTAGTCCTGAGGCAGATATGTGATATTTATCTCCCAAGGCCCTTATAATTTTATAAACAAGCAGAAGTCAATAGCAAACACAAAGGACGAAAGAACCTTGGGAAGCATTCTCGTGAATTCGCAAAAACACAATTACCTTGATCAAAGTAGGAAAGAACCTGAGTTTTATTTAAGTAACTACCCAGAACTGGTGTACTACTTTGGTTAAAGGGGTAAAATGTTGTCTTTATGGCCAAGTATACTCTTCTATAACTTATATTTACGTGATCTCACCACGGGGCAGAAGGAAGAGATGGTATTTCTTTTCAAAATAATACTAGTTTGATAATGTGGTGCCTATTTATACAGAAGCCCATATGTAAATACAAAGATGGTAAATTTATAATGTGTGCTGCTATAGGTCTCTTTGGACATCATTACAAAACAATGCCTAAGAGTTTAAACATAGGTGACAATGGAGTTCCCGTCGTGGCGCAGCGGAAACGAATCCAACTAGGAACCATGAGGTTGTGGGTTTGATCCCTGTCCTCACTCAGTGGGTTAAGGATCTGGCATTGCTGTGAGCTGTGGTGTAGATTGCAGACGCAGCTCTGATGTGGCTTTGCTGTGGCTGTGGTGTAGGCTGGCAGCTGTAGCTCCAATTCGACCCCTAGCCTGGGAATCTCCATATGCTGTGGGTGTGGCCCTAAAAAGCGAAATAAATAAATATAGGTGACAGATAAAAAACATTTCTGAATTAAATTTGGAGAAGCAGCAAATCTTAATGGTTATCTAAGCAATAAAGGAAAGAAATCATATGTCTTATTCATGCAAATCAATGCAAAGAAGAATTCACTGAGATGCATATGTCATAAAATTGTATATGCTTGCAATTTACCACCCTCTTCCAAAATATATGATTCCTCTACCACATCCATTTTGATTACTTGAAATTGCTTTCCAAAATCATATTCCTTTAGATCACACAGACTAAAAATCAGCATATTTAGGCAGCTTGTTAAGGGAGAAGTCTGTTAAGGGAGGGAGGGCATCTGCTAAAGAACCAGGGTGGTATAATCAATGAAGGAATAAAAGATCATAGAATTTTAAGGTTTCATAGCTAACAAATCACAGAAAATCCTGGGGGAGAACCAGGTCCTGTCATTATGAGATTGGCTTCAGGTACTGTGGCATCCAGCTTCAGTTACCAGGGGCAAGGCCATCTTCCCAACCAGCTAACTCACAAACATCACATACAGAAGCCTCTCCCTCTCAGGGGCATCTCACGCCCCAGCATCTATTACTTCCTATTAGAATCATGCCTTCTTCTCAGGGTGGGTGGCCAGGAGAAGAGTGAGCAGCAAAGGCTCTACTCTGGAATCAGCTGGATCTAGATTCTGACTCTGGCTCAGCTACTCACTTGCTCCTGTGAACTGCTTCAATCACTAAACCCCTCCAAGCTTTAGTTTGCTCATCTTTAAAAATGGGAATATCCAACAACTAATCTTCATGATTCATTCAACAGATATTTATTGGGCAACTGCTATGTGCCAGGCCTTATGATGGGCCCTGGTAATAAGAGCCTCCATGGAGCTCCCGTTCTCAGGGACTGTCACGGGGAGTCAGGCAGGTACTGTGCTAAGAGCATCACATGTACCTTATGTTCCTTATACTACGTCTCACTCACAGGGGCTTTAGAGAGATGAGAATTGTGTAATGAGACTTGTTAGGTATTCAGCAAGTGGTAGTTAACACCACTAACAGGAACAGTAATGGGGCAACTGTTCTCACCGCTTTTGCAGTAAAACAGGGCCTTATTTTCAAGCAAAGCAGCTGGCCATGAGAACGACGGAGCCAGCCAAGTGGGAGTGCTGCTGCAGTGACAGCAGGAGGTTCAAGAGCCTGTCTCCCCCGGGATCTGTGCAGCTGCCCAGTGGCAGAGAAATGGACTGAGTCTGCTGCATTTAGACTCAGCTCTTTTTTAGCTAGAGGTTGAACCAGAGCTGCAGGTGCTGGCCTATACCACAGCCACAGGAACTCGGGATCCCAGACACATCTGCGACCTACCCCACAGCTCACGGCAACACCGGATCCTTAACCCACTGAGTGAGGCCAGGGATCGAACACATGAATACTAGTTGGGGAGTTCCCGTCATGGCTCAGTGGTTAATCAACCCAACTAGTATCCATGAGGATGTGGGTATGAGCTGTGGTGTAGGTCACAGACGTGGCTCGGATCTGGCATGGCTGTGACTGTGGCGTAGACCGGTGGCTATAGCTCCAATCAGACCCCTAGCCTGTAACCTCCATATGCCATTGGTATGGCCCTAAAAAGACAAAAAAGAAGAAAAAAATATTAGTCGGGTTCTTAACTCCCTGAGCCACAACAGGAACTTCTAGGGACCCAACTCTTCAATTCTTCTCTCTCTTAGGGGATCAGTGGATAACCTGAATGAAACCAGACTCCCTCGCTGCCATAGTTAATGAGCTGAACAGAAGGAAGCTCCTGTTTCAAAAGCGAGGTGCTTGTCTTGAGACTTTCACATCCTTTATACTTGACTCTGCTGGGTCTTCTCGAGGTATCAGTTTTGATACAGGTCACTGGAAAGAGCCCTTTGGAATTTAGTCCTAACAGAGGTCAACTCGGTGAGGATTACCCACGCCGGTCACCTGGGGGGGTCTCTGTATCTCAATTTTACTCCCCACTGAACAGTGACAAAGACATCTGTGGTCTGCAGTTTAACTCTAACCAACTTCCAAGACTTTATTGCACCAGATTCAAGGGACACTGGGGCCTCATACAAACACACCCACTTCAGAGACAGCATGAGCCTCACTGACACGGAGGTTCCTTCTCTCTTGGCCTCTGTGATCTACAGCCTGGCAGACAATCAGGCTACAGGCAAGTGCCCAAAGCTGAGGAAGGCGTCCTAATTGAAGCCCATGAACTCCTCTTGTAGAAATGCCACCAACCCAATTCAGGAGCTATTTATTCTCACAGGACCTGATGTATTATAAGCTGCATTTTCCTACTTCCCAAACTAATACAGATTAAGAGGCAGCCACTAAACAATAGGGGCGCTACAAGCTAAGTCCAAGAAGGATTAAGAAAAGACATTAATTATCTTCCCTGAAACAAAATAAAGTGTGATTTTTTATACCTAAAAAATGTTTTTAAAACTATAATTTTTTTTGGAGTTCCCGTCTTGGCTCAGCGGAAACAAATACAACTAGGAACCATGAGGTTGTGGGTTCGACCCCTGGCCTCACTCAGTGGGTTAAGGATCAAGCGTTGCCATGAACTGTGGTGTAGGTCACAGACACGGCTCAGATCCTGCTTTGCTGTGGCTACGGTCTAGGCCAGCAGCTGCAGCTCCGATTTGACCCCTAGCCTGGGAACCTCCATATGCCGTGGGTACAGCCTTCAAAAGCAAAATATATAAATAAAATAAAAATGAGAAAAATGAAAAAAATGAAACTATAATTTTTAAAAAAGACCTATGTACTTCAAACCTAACAGACTGGGGTTATTTAGTGTTAAGGCATTGTGTAAAGCACAGTGATCTGTGTACTGTTAAATAAATCCTGAGGGCATTGCTCTTATAACATAGAATAGCTGATAGGCCAAGAAGATTTTAAATGATCAAGAACAACTTTATAGGAGTTCCTGTTGTGGCTCAGAGGTAAAGAAGCCACTAGTATCCGTAAGGACTCGGGTTTGATCCCTGGCGTCACTCAGTGGGTTAAGGATTCGGTGTTGCAGTGAGCTGTAGTATAGGTCGCAGATGTGACTTGGATCTGGCATTGCTGTGGCTGTGGTGTAGGCCAGAGGCTATAGCTCCAATCTAACCCCTAGACTGGGAACTTCCATATGCTATGGGTACAGCTCAAAAAGAAAAGAAAAGAAAGAACAGCCTTACAATGTTTACTATACTCTTTGATAGGGTAAAACTTTAATAAAATTTTTTCAGTCCCCAATGGTTAATATTTTCTTTCTCTTTTAAGTTTGCCACCAAGTGGGGTAAGAGACTCAGGTATTAGATACACTACTAATGCAGGTTCTGGGTAATACCGGATAAATGGGGGCATCATTGTAGTTCATTCTTTCCTAGACAAGTGGCCATCTGAATCGCACAACATCATGAGAGATGGTCAAGGCAGGCTTCCCTCCTTAGAACTGAGGGAAGAAAGCTCAGAGAAGGCACGTGCCTTGCCCAAGGCTACCCGTCTTGAAGTGACATACTGATTTGGAGAACTCAGGCCTTCTGATCAGATTCATCAAAGCCCAGTCACCCGATGGACTCACCAGACAGCCTGCTTCACTCCTGGTCTGACCTCTCAGGGAAATGCCCCTGCTGCTCCAGGTCATATCCTCAACTTTGCACAACGGCACCAGGTGTAAAGCAGGGCCCTGGGGCATCAGGGGACAGGAGTGCTAGAAACATATACCGTCTCGGAGTTCCCGTCATGGCTCAGTGGTTAACGAATCCAACTAGGAACCATGAGGTTGCGGGTTCGATCCCTGGCCTTGCTCAGTGGGTTAAGGATCCGACGTTGCCGTGAGCTGTGGTGAAGGTTGCAGACGCGGCTCGGATCCCGCGTTGCTGTGGCTGCGGCGAAGGCCAGCAGCTACAGCTCCTGTTAGACCCCTAGCCTGGGAACCTCCATATGCCGCGGGTGCGGCCCTAAAATGACAAAAGGCAAAAAAAAAAAAAAAAAAAATACCGTCTGCCCTCAACTGGTTCATCAGCTGTAGGCGCGTGTGGGAGAGTGGGATGGGGACTGAGAGGGAAACTTGACTAGTAACAACAAGCAGAACCTGGCAAATGCTTTGAGAGGGACAAAAAGAAGCTGGAAAGGGCCTCTGCTAAGTGAGCATGTCCTACCAGGCCAGCAGAGAGGAAGAGAAGGACAGTTTTGTGACATTCGACCTCTCCAAGATAGTCACAGGCAGAACTTAAAGCTTTCCAAAATGGACTCAGGATGTACCAAATCAGCCACATTTTAGAAGAAAAAAAAAAACTGTAAAAGACTAGACAGGATTCTTGTCTCAGAGGTCCTTCATAATCCACCAATATCTATCTGGGTGACCCCTTAAGGCTTTTATTTTTTTTAATATTTATTTTATTGAAATGCGGCCGATTTACAATGTTGTGTTAATTTCTGCTGTACAGCGAAGTGATTCAATTACATATATCTATTCTTTTTCATATTCTTTTCCACTATGGTTTATTATAGGATATTGAATATAGTTCTCTGTGCTATAGTAGGAACTTGCTGTTTATTTATTTTCTATATAATAGTCTGACCCTGCTAATCCCAGACTCCCAGTCCTTCCCTCCCCCCCCCTCCACGACTCAAGTCTGAAATTGATCTTTATCTTCCTTCTTGCGAGGGCACAGACACTGGACCCTTAGCTTTAAATAGCGGTAAATTCCACGTCTTTCAAGAGAGTTCTCTAATAGAAGCAGGTGATTGCTATTTTCCATCAATGCTCATGAATACTGATGGGGTGGAAAAGCCCCTCAGGGCACAACTCAGAACCGAAATGTGAATAAATGCCCTCTATTGTGAAGAAATGCACATCAGTCGGTGGCTAGGTTCAGTCCCTGTCATTTTAAGTACCATTCTTCTCCTCCAAGGGAGTTTACTGTTGTATTCAATTAAAATTTAGAAATCTTCACAAATATACAATGCAATTAAATCTCACAAAGTAACCAGCTTTTGAAAGCCCTGCATACCTTGGTTGGTGCCCCCTCATTTGAATAATGATTGCTGCCATTCATTTTGCAATCCTTCCTATATCTTGTATGCCTCGAAGGGCAGTCTGCAGCAATGGCAAAATTACATGACTGACTTAAAACACACATGACATTTAAACTAAATTAACAGGAAGGCTAGTCAAGTCTGATATTTTTTGTCATGTGTCACCACTGCTTAATAGAAGTGTACCTCATCACTTTCCCTCTCCAAATTTCATATGAATCCTTTTTGAGAAACACAGTTTGCCCCTCTGAAAGAAGAATTTAAACACGGCATAAGAAACAAATGCTATTTCAAACCACAAAATACACACACACACACACTCACAATACCCACAAAAAAAAAAAACCAACCCTGCAACCGGAAAGAGAAAAAGGAACTTAACATTGCATAAAATCGTGTCGTGTCATCACGGAGATCAGATGCAAACTGTTTCCCCATGTGTGCAGGCCATACTTCAAACAGACCTGAGATGAGAGGGCTCAAGCCAGCGATCAACAATGTGAGCTTGTTAGACCAGACAAAGGCCTGCCTAACTATCATCACACAGAGGAGGAGGGTTGTATCTATTAATACAAAGGGAAATCAAAGAAATGACATTCAGGATTTCCTGTCACGGCTCAGCGGAATTGAATCTAACTGGTATCCATAAGGATGCAGGTTCTATCCCTGGCCTCGCTTGGAGGTTAAGGATCCAGCACTGCCATGAGGTGTAGGTTACAGATGTGTCTTGGATCCCACATTGCTGTGACTGTGGCATAGGCCAGGGGCTACAGCTCCGATTCAACCCCTGGTCTGGGGACCTCCATATGCTGTGGGTTTGGCCCTGAAAATACAAAAAAAAAAAAAAATAGGAAAAAAGAAAAAGAAAGGACATTCAAAACATTAAGTGTTATCTCAAATGGCTACAGAAATATGGACTCACCAGACGGTTGCTGTAGAGGAAAATAAGGTTGACAGCATTATGCAAAGAGACATGGTTTTAGAATGAAAGACACTGTTACAAAATGTTTTCTTCTAAATACAGCATTTGGGTAACTGTAGCTTAGCAGTCATTTACTGCAGACAATGTGGAGGGAGGCCAAGGCCATTTTAAAAAGTGGAGCTATGAAACCTGAAGAGACAGTATGAAGTTGGCTCCAAGATGGATCCAAGGAACCCTGCCTACAGAAGGAAACAGATGCAAACCACCACCACTCAAGAGAGTTTCTAGCAAATCCATTCTCCACTCTAATGAGCTTTTTCAGAAAACCATCCCTGGGGAGTTCCTACTTATCAAAAGCCTACCCTCGGTGCGTAAGCGAGGGGAGGGCATAGGGAGATAAAGAGCACAGTAATTAACTGCGTGCCTGGCTCTATGGCAAGCCCTTGATAAGGCTTATACATAATCTAAGCCACTGTCCTCACAATCTTACAAGAAGGGTATTATTTTTCTCATTATACAGATGAAGAAACTGAGGCTCAGGGTATTTAAGATGACAGGAACACTCGGCTAAAAAGCCACAAGAGTCAGTACCTGGACCCAGGTCTGAGGAGGCTGAGGAGAGGTACAAACTCAGGGACTGGAAAATGTGGGCTCCCACCCCGGTGCTGCTTCAAATGAGTTGCCTGACTTCAGAGAAGCCACCGTACTTTTCTGAGATCTGGGTTCTAAGTTTCTCCGTCATACAGATGAACAATGATGTCTAAAAGCTGTGCTAAACCCTGAAGAACTTTAAGTCCTCGCCATCAAAACAAGAAGCTACTCAAAATTTCCACTGCGGTACAGCAGCAATGAATCTGACTAGTATCCATGAGGATGCAGGTTTGATCCCCGGCCTCGTTCAGTGGGTCAGGGATCTGGCCTTGTCGTGAGCTGTGGTGTAAGTCACAGATGCGGCACAGATCTGGCATTGCTGTGGCTGTGGTGTAGGCTGGCAGCTGTAGCTCTGATTTGACCCCTAGCCTGGGAACCTCCATATGCCTTGGGTGTGGCCCTAAAAACAAACAAACAAACAAACAAACAAACAAATAAATGGAAAACAAGAAGCTACTCATAAAAGTATAAAATGGAATACTGCAGAAATCTAAAGCGTGTTCCTGATCGTGGTTTCTCTGGTGAGGGAGATGGTCATTTCTGAAATAAAGTAGGTAGAAGAGAACAGCCATTTAGCACTGTTCCTACCTCTTGTTGAGAGTACAAGGCCTTCCCAACACCCTTCTGTCAGACTAAATCCTCTGAGGGGCTCAAGGTTTGCAGGTCCCAACGCTCACGTCAAGTTTGCAGTGAGACTGACGAGAAAAGAATAAAGAAGCAAGTCTAATAGCTTCTTCATCAGAAGGTCTTCTTGTCTATAAATGTGAACTATAGACCCTTAGGAGTTCAAACCAACCCCAGATGACATTGTTGCAAAGACTTTGAGTGATGGTTTACATACAGTCACGAGACCAATACGGAATCAGAAAATACCCCTCACCGTTTAGGTTCAATCCCTTTACAGCAAAAGTTTAGACATTTGAGAGATGTAATGAGAAATGTTCCCACCTTTCCTTCCAACACACTCAAAAAGCCCTGACGAATGATATGAAACAGGAACATGTTACAAACAGGTAGTTTGATGATTAAGGGTAATTTTGCTTGTATACAGAGAATAAGTCCAAATAGTCGCTGCCAGATAATACTTGTGTATTTCTGACTCGCTTTTCACTTGGTTAAAATGTGTATAAGAGGAAGAAAACTTAAGAAACTTAATGAAGTGGCAACAAATCAGCAAATTGCCATATAAAATTAATCGTGATGTTTATAAAAGAACTCCAAGCATTTGAAAATGAAAGTGGGAAAGCTGAGTTCAATTACATATTTGCACAGTTATCAAATTTTAATACAAAAAATTCCAAAGTGCCTTTGATGTCCAAAGTCCCCATGTTCAGGGAACTCATTGGAAGCCAGTGGTAAGTTCTGCTGCCATGTGGTTTGTTCTGATTCTTTTTTTTTTTCTGTCTTTTTGCCTTTATCTAGAGCCCCACCCGCGGCATATGGAGGTTCCCAGGCTAGGGGTCTAACAGGAGCTGTAGCTGCCGGCCTTCGCCACAGCCACAGCAACGCGGGATCCGAGCCACGTCTGCAACCTACACCACAGCTCACGGCAACGCCGGATCCTTAACCCACTGAGCAAGGCCAGGGATCAAACCCCAACCTCATGGTTCCTAGTCAGATGCGTTAACCACTGAGCCACAAAGGGAACTCCTGTTCTGATTCTAAAGTGCCAAAAATATAAGGTACTTCAGCACCCAGATTCATACTGGAGATTACAGCAAGGAAATTCAGGGGGCAGCCTTATCTCAAAGTCAGTATATCCCATTAGGAAAGGAAAATGTATTTTTAAAATTGTAGCTAACTAAAGGCTTCAACAAAATCAAGGTAAATTATTATCTTTATGTTCTGATCTCTAATAAAAGAGAGAGGCATGTGGAAAAACTCCACTTGAAAAACACAATAAGCAAGAAGCACCTACAATTGGTATCAATTACTTGGATGATTCAATGAGGGAGCTAACACAGTTCCCCTTCTTGAATGTTTGTAGTATTTACTCCCTGTACTATTCACTTGCCAGGAATGTTACCCGACCAGACCCTAAGTTCCTCAGTGTCAATTCCGAGGAATCCCTTGTCTTGGGGTCTGATTCACCTGATGGGCTTAACTGGTAACAAAGATATGAAAGGAGCTCTTTCGAAAATCTAACAGGAAACACCTACCAGCAATGTCCTCTTTCCTTCAAATCAGTGATCCCCCAAGCTTCAGGCATTTCAAACATTGAAAAAGTAACCACCATACTCAGAGGAACATGGCTTCAAGTTATACAGCAAGAGCAGACAGATTAATTGAAACATAATTTGACAGTAAATGACCTATTAGCAAAATGCATGAAAAGGGCAAGTTGATTTACTTTCCTTAAGCACTGTCAAAAGAAACATTAGGATTAAAAAAAAAAGAACAAGAAGTTATGAATGATAGATTTTAAAATAGAAAATAGACAATATTCATATTTTTGGTTGGAGGGACAAAGCTTTTACTCTTATTTTTTAAATGAGGTATAGTTAATTCACAACGTTGTATTAGATTCAGGTATACAGGAAAGTGATTCAGTTATATATATACATATGTATATTCTTTTGAAGATTCTTTTCTGTTATGGGTTATCACAAGATATTGAGTATAGTTCCTTGTGATAAACAGTAGGTTTCTGTTTATCTGTTTTATATACAGCAGTGTGTATCTGTTAATTCTAAACTCTTAAATTATCATTTCCCTGCCCCCCATCCCCTCTGGTAACCATAAGTTTGTTTTCTATGACTGTGAGTCTATGCCTGTCTTGTAAATAAGTTCATTTGTATCATCTTTTTACATTCCACTAAGTGTTATCATATGATATTTGTCTTTCTCTGACTTACTTCACTTAGTATGATAATCTCTAGGTCTATCCTTGTTGCTACAAATGGCATTATCTCATTTTTAAAAAGCTTTTATATTCCAGTAATAGTTGATTTACAATATTAGTTTCAGATGTACAGAAAAATGATTAAGTTATACATACATATATATCCATTATTTTTCCAATTCTTTTCCCATATAGGTTATTACAGAATACTGAGTTCTTTGTGCTGTACGGTAGGTCCTTGTTGATTATCTACTTTATATATAGTAGTGTGTATACAATAAGCCCAAACTCCTAATTTACCCCCTTGGCCATTTCCCCTTTAGTAACCGTAACTTTGTTTTCAGTCTGTGAATCTTTCTACTTTGGAAATAACTTCATTTGTATCATTTTTTCTTTAAGTTTCCACATATAAGTGATATCATATATTTGCATTTCATTCTTATCCCTGAGTAACATTCCATTGTGTAAGTATATATACATACTTGCTTCCATGTCGTGGCTGTTGTAAATAGTGCGCTATGAACACCGGAGTGCATGTATTTTTTTAAATTAGTTTCCTCTGCATATATGCCCAGGAGTAAGACTGCTGGATCATATGGTAACTCTCTTTTTAGTTTTTTAAGGAACCTCCATACTGTTCTCCATAGTGGCTGCACTAATTTACATACCTACCAACAGGGAAGGAAGGTTCTCTTGTCTCTATAGCCTCTCCAGCATTTATTATTTGTAGACTTTTTAATGATGGCCATTCTAACTACTGTAGTTTTGATTTGTGTTTCTCTGATAATTAGTGATATTGAGCATCTTTTCATGTATCTATTGGCCATTTGTAAGTATTCTTTGGAAAAATGTTTATTAAGTATTCTGCTCATTTTTTGATTGGGTCATTATTTTGAAATTAAGCTGCATGACCTATTTGAAAAATTTTGGAAAGTAATCCCTGGTCGGTCACATCATCTGCACATATTTTATCCCAGTCTGTAGGTTGTCTTTTCATTTTGTTTATGGCTTCCTCTGCTGTGCAAAACCTTTTATGTTTAATTTGGTCCCATTTGTTTATTTTTGTTTTTATCTTCATTACTCTGGGAAACAGATTCAAAAAATTATTGCTGTGATTTATGTCAGAGTGTTCTGCCTCTGTTTTCCTTTATGAGTTTTATAGCATCCAGTCTTACATTTATGCTTTTAATCTACCTTGATTTTATTTTTATATACGGTGCTAAAGAATGTTCTAATTTCATTCTCTTAAATGTAGCTGTCCAGTTTTCCCAGCATCACCTATTGAAGAGACTATCTTTTCTCCACTGTGTATTCTTGCCGCCTTGGTTACAGATTATTCACCATAAGTGTGTGGGTTTATTTCCGGGCTTTCTATCCTGTTCCATTGATTACATATCTTTTTTTTGTGCCAGTATCATCCTTTTTTTTTTTTGGCCACACCCACAGCATATGGAAGTTCCTGGCTGGGCCAGGAATTGAATCTGAGCCACAGCTGCAAACCACACCACAGCTGTAGCAACACCAGGTCCTTAACACACTGTGCACTCCAGCATCATCCTATTTTGATGACTATAGCTTTGTAGTATAGTCTGAAGTAAGAAAGCCTTATTCCTCTAGCTTTCTTCTTTCTCAATATTGTTTTGACTATCTGGGGTCTTTTGTCTTTCTATACAACTTTCATAATTTGAGGATGGAAGGATTTTTCAATATCCACAAATCAATCACCATAATGCACATTAACAAACTGAATAAAAAACCATATGATCATCTCAACAGATGCAGAAAAAACTTGATAAAATTCAACATCCATTTATAACAAAAACTCTTCAGAAAGCGGGCAAAGAGGGGTATACCTCCACATAATAATGCTCATGTATGAGAAACCACAGCTAACAGCATACTCAACTGCGAAAAGCTGAAAGCATTTTCTCTAAGATCAGGAATAAGATAAGAATGCCCACTCTCACCACTTTTATTCAATATAGTTTTGGAAGTCCTAACCACAGCAATCAGAGAAGAAAAAGAAATGAAAAGAATACAAATTGGAAAAGAAGTAATACTATCATTCTTTGCAGATGACATGATGCTATACTAAAGATGTTACCAGAAAACTACTAGAGCTCATCAGTGATTTTGGTAAACTTGCTGTATACAAAATTAATATACAGAAATCTGTTGCATTTCTTTACACGGACAAAAACAATATCCAAAAGAGAAATCAAGGAAACAATCTCTTTACCATTTCATCAAAAACAATAAGATACCCAGGAATAAACCTACCTAAGGAGGGGAAAAAACCTGTCCTCCAAAAATTATAAGACACTGTTGAAAGAAACTGAAGACAACACAAACAGATGGAAAGGTTTACATGTTCTTGGACTGGAAGAATCAATATCATACTACACAAGGCAATCTACAGATTCAATGCAATCCCTATCAAATTTTACCAATGACATTTTCCACAGAAAAAATACCTTATTTCTTTTTTCAAGAAAAAAAATAATTCCAATGGAGGTAAGACTTACAGGTTTTACTGTATTAAAATTAAAACCCCAGGAGTTCCTGTCGTGGCTCAGTGGTTAACGAATCTGATTAGGAACCATGAGGTTGCGGGTTCGATTCCTGGCCTTGCTCAATGGGTTAAGGATTCAGCATTGCTGTAAGCTGTGGTGTAGGTCGCAGACGCGGCTCGGATCCTGCATAGCTGTGGCTGTGGTGTAGGCCAGCGGCTACAGCTCCTGTTAGACCCCTAGCCTGGGAACCTCCATAAGCCGCAGGTGCCAAAAAAAAAAAAAAATATATATATATATATATATATATATATATATATATATATATATATTAAAACCCCAAACATCCAGGGAGCTGATGGATACTAAGGTATCCAAAAGCCAATTTAATACAAAACTTTAGTTTATGATAAACGTCACACCCATACGATAAGACCAGTAGAATGTTTGACGCTGGACACACACAATACATATTTGATGTATTAATAAACAGATGGATATGTTTAGGTTTGTCATGTTATTATTTCCTTTTCCTTTTTTATTAAACTAAACTGCTACCCTTTATTTATATATATATATATATATATATATATATATATTTTTTTTTTTTTTTATAAATACCATCTAAAGAAAAGAAACGTGGCTGGTAGTAGAAAGAACTTATAATTTTAAAACTTTAGATCCCTATTCAATACACCAAGGTGATAAGAAGCTAGAATTCTCCTGTGAAGTCTAAGGAATTTTTTTCCTTATCATTTAAAACTGTAGACCATATAGAGTATCTAAACGGCATCTGGCTAAGTTTACATGATCATCTGAGGAGAATAATTCAGTTTCATTAAATATGCAAATCTAACGGTACTGCATTAATTCATGCCAACCCCACTCTCAAGACAACCACCAGGGACCTTCCCCATGAAATCAATATGCATACCTCATTTAACTTTTATCACTGGCTCACTAAGTAAATATCACACTACAGACCACTTAGGCATTCATTATGCACAGGCAAAGAGCAAATGTAAAAGTGGGCTGGTAGTGTCAAGTCGTTAACGAATCAGTCGATAACTGTTGCCCTGTTTCATTTTGCCAAATGAAGGCAAAGATGTGCAACACCTGGAGAGCAAACTGTCCGCCTGCTGCCAAGGCGCAATCTCCTTACAGCAGAGGGTTCCACGTTTACTAGCAAGTCCTTACAACAGAGGGTTCCCAGGGCTGACTCTCAAGGAAACCTAAAGTTGTATTATGTCTTCTCAGGCTTTAATAAGCATGAAAATATGCCCCCTTTGGTATTGTTCCTCAGCTACCAAAAGGCCCGAGATTCCCCCGGGACCACAGTGGGAACTCCTAGCCTAAAGTGTCTGAGACTGAGGCAGAACTGAGAAACATTTGAGTGGTTACGTGTTTTGAAGCACAACTTTTAGTATTTTTTAGGGATCATACGAATTTACAAGCAGCTAATTCCCCCAAAGTAACCAACAATGGTTCCACTTTTGCAAAATAACTCACACTTTCTTTCTTTAACCACGAGTCCTGTTAAACACCACCTTCATGGTGCCCAGCCCCTGAAAATATCATCCCCGGTACTTTGACTTCAGGATGATCACCACTCTGTCCATCTCACAAACAGCCAATACACTATACTGTATCTGAGGTCACTTGGCCAATGTTCCAGAGAAGAGACTGTGAAAATGAAATGAAGTCTTCTTTGGAAGCCTGGTCGCTGGAATAAAGTTGAGCTTCACAGCTGCTGCCTCAGTTTATACCACGTAATAAAAACCAGTGTAGACAGGGAGTTGGCAATGGCAGCAACAGGACTCAAAAAGTACTGCCCGTTTTTCCTCCTCGGCCATTCAAAACGAGAGCAGCAAGATTCAACCCAAAGCCACACAAACGATGCTCTTAATTGTAATGATGAGAACCAAAGACTCTATCAGGTCATGGCAGCCCTTCCCACTAACAGCAAGAGGGAAAAAAAAAGACCCTTCTCACCTCTGACTAGATATCTGGGGAGAACGTAACTATTGGTTTTCTTAGGTGAGATCTAGCATCACCGGGACGCAAGCACGTCACTGCGGGAAGCAAGTTGTGCTGGGGTTTAAACGATTCTGCGCAGTATTTACTTACCCTCCTGTCTTATTTCCTGGGTGAAAGGTTTAATGAATACTTTACTCTAGAAACAAGCCACCTAAGAAAGAGCTTTACAGGGAGTAAAAGTCCTAACAGCAAGCCGCTCTGCCTGGGAATCGACGTTTCCTTACTGTACTGGACTTCTCCTCCCTGGAGATCTTTTTCCTCCCTTGATGAAAGTGAATCCATAAAATGATCCACCAAGGAAAAGAAAAGAGCTGGAAAACATCCTCTTGTTACCTTTTTCTCTTTTCACCTAAGACACCCAGCGTACCCCTCCACCCCAGAGCACAGATTAAAGCAGGCCCTCATCACTGGAGCGTGGTACCGCTATATCATGCCCATTACTTTTGTTTCTTTTTCTTCTGTTTATCAGGTTAACAGATAAGAGCGCACAGCACCAGGATATTACAAACAAATTGCAACACATCGGTTCCCCGGCCCCGACCGTGCCCACTTCCCACTGCCCGCCCCCTCCTAGGCCTTACCCTGCCCAAGAGGTTGTCCTGAAGCAGCGTCTCTTGCAGCACCGGGGCCACCTCCTCCAAGCTCAACATGTGGCAAAGGTCGGTGAGTTCCTCCTGTCCCAGGGACCCGGTGCCCGTCGTGTCAAAACTGTCAAACAGCTCCTTGAGTCGGGCCTCATGCTGGTCCTGCTCCGCCTCATCCATCCCATAGCCCACCGCGCTCACCTGTGCGGACAGAGACAAGCATGGGTTGTGGCAGCCACGCCACACCTGCCAGCCCCTTGGGAGTGCTCTGTGCCTGTCCCGGCCCCCTCCTGCGGGTCCACTGGGACTGTGTGAGGGTCAGCAGGGAAGGTAACACCGCACACGTCCCAGCAGGGCCACGGGGCCCAGCAGGCGAGAGGAGCCCCTGCGCACATGCACTCACACCAGGCGCTCATCCACAACACTCGACCTGGTGGGGGTAAGGAAGTGTTACCAGAAGGAGGGCATTGGGTAGGCACAAAGGTGTCCTCCTCTCCTGCCTGGCCCTCGGGCAGGCAGCCAGTGGGTCAAACTCAAGACTGAAAGCGGTTCTCTATCAGTCTATCTGGTCCCGGACTCACAAAGGTGAAAAACCACTTCTGACATCCAGTCCTTTCAAAGGAGCTGACTGTTAGTACAATAGACTGCAGAGACTATTCAGTGCTAGTCAGGGCTCCAGAAGACCTGCCAGACTTGAAGTCTGCCGTGCTGCTCTCTCGGTTCAGCCTAGATGCCCCTCTTTGCAGTCAGAACACAGGGCTGCAGCAAAGACCTGGTGAACATGTCTGATACAAAACCGCCTCTCTGTGTACAGGAGACCAAATGCCTCTTCCACGAGTTCCTTAAAAAGCAACTCAATTAACTTCATTGGTGCAACTACGTGAGGTGTGACAGGAAGGGTATTCCCTGAAGCTCGCTTAAGCCCCAGGGAGTTTTAGGTAATGCTTGGTTGCCTAGAGACAGGGGTAAACACTACTCCAGCCTTTCAGACAATGATGTTCCCAGGAGCCACAGACTACACGTGAGACAAACAGAATTTCAGGACCCTCCACTATCTAGATCAACTCACCTCTGTACTCCTGGTTAACGGGTCTTCCAGCTCTCTGACCCACCCCAACCCCAGGCTTTTTCCCTCTTTCATGGAATCTGTGAAAACATGGATTTATCAATAACTCTCAGAATCATTTTTGCTAAAATTGTGTATCATAAAATTCTAGATCCCTCATATTTGAAGAATGATTTTTTGCTTGCACAATAATTTTTTTTTTTTTTTTTTGGTCTTTTTAGGGCCACGCCCATGGCATATGGAAGTTCCCAGGCTAGGGGCCTACACCACAGCCACAGCAATGCAGGATCCGAGCTGCATCTGCAACCTACACCGCAGCTCACGGCAATGCCGGATCCTTAACCCACTGAGCGAGGCCAGGGACTCATCCTCATGGACACAAGTCAGATTCATTTCCGCTGAGCCACGACAGCGGAATTCCCCCAATAATTCACTTTTAAGGTGTTGGGTTTTCCAACAAAAGCCTGAAACCTTCACATTTGAATGAACCTCCACCATGATGCAACGGAAACCAGACGTGACATATACCCTTGAGAGCATGACCTCAGCCTTCTCAAACAAGGCTCACAGAACCACCCCCTTGACTATAAAAAGCAGCACCTTAAAAAAGTATTTATCTTGCCAATATAACTTTTGATTGTGGTAAAAAAAAAAAAAAAAAGCATAACATGGAATCTGCCCTATTGACAATATTTTAAGTGTGAAGTTCTGTAGACTCCATGCACACTGCTGTACAGCAGATCTCTAGAATTTCTCCATCTTGCCTGACTGAAACTCTGTA
This sequence comes from Catagonus wagneri, assembly GCA_004024745.2. NCBI lineage: Eukaryota > Metazoa > Chordata > Mammalia > Artiodactyla > Tayassuidae > Catagonus > Catagonus wagneri. Next base: position 10,816,543 of record PVHT021183527.1, on the reverse strand, counting down.
CCCACTGCCTAGCAACTCCCCATTCCCCCCCTCTCAGTCCCTGGCAACCCACATCCTATGTTTAAAAGCACACCTTTAACTAAACCAAGTCTTGGGTCAGAAAACTCTTAGAGGTGACGTCACAGGGCAAGCCATTACAACATGGGAAACACGTATGTTAAGATGTTGAACATGGTCAGACCTGAAAATAAATGAGCCTTCCAGAACACAGCAGGGCTGCTTGAGGCTGCCTTGCTTTCTTTCTACAAACGACTGTTCAAAACAAGACAAGCTGAAACAGAGCCAACAACCATCCCAAGGGTTTCAGCAGAACTAGGCAGGCTCGGAAGACGAAACCGAACAGCTGGGCCATAGACCTCGATTTTTACTGGGGCCACTCATACAGGGAAGTGGGAACATTCGGTCCAGGCTCTCTGTCTCCAAGGTCTCTTCTCCTAATTATCCGTTTCTCTATTAAGGTGCTGCTGGCTCTGGCTGCCTTCCCAGGGTTGGCCTGTTGGGTTAACTAATCACCATGTAAATGTTTACAAAATAACTTGAGAGTGCTAGACTAAACATCAAAACATGAGAAAAGAAAAAACCAAGGTGCTAAGCAAAGCCACAAAAGAAATTTAGACAAGGCCAAGGCTTAGCTAATGAGATTCACTTAGAGTCCACCCAGTTCATCGTCAGCTCAGGTCTGCTGAGAATCGACAGGATGATCTGGGATTTTCGGGGTTGCCATGGCTCTCAGACTCACTCTTGAGTTTTACAGTCCCCTTGGCTGGAATCTGACTAACTTCCTAAAACCTAGGCTATTCTGATCCTGCTTGATTTTGCATGAAAAGAAAAAACCTCAAAAGTGAAAGAATTCTAACACTTCCCCTTTTAAAAATTATTTTTAAGGGGTGGGGATTTGTCCATCTAAACAAACAAAAGAGGGCCATAAGACTCACAATGGTAATGCGTATCTGTTAACCCCAACCTCCTAATTTATCTCTCCTCCTCCCATCCCCTCTGGTAACACTAAATTTGTTTTCTACGTCTGTATATTTCTGTTCTGTAAATGAGTTTGAAATAAACTATACGAAAAAACAATCTCTAAATGCACTGAGAGGTCTGGATCTTTTCTGAGGCTTTGAATCTGATGAGGTATCATACCTTGCTCTTTGGGAGGTCACTGACGTTTCACGAAATCCAACCTCATCCATTTTACAGCAACTTTCCTTTTTTCTCTCTTTATTTCATCTCCCTCCTTCCCAAGGACTGTGCTTAGGGGATCATTCTTTTGACTGAAGGGGGAAAACAAATGGTCATATGGAAACATCCAAAAGATGTTACATATGGTGACAAGTTGTCAGTAGCCTTCTGGCACAGGAGGCATTTTTACTGGTTGATATTACTCCCCAAATGTTCATCAGTAATTTCATGTGCAGGAATTATTTTTCTCCCCGCTTGGCAGAAGTTTCTTTAAAGTAAAGGTCCACAATTTCTATTTCTTTTTTAGGTCCCCCCAAACACTTAGTACAGTCTGTTCTTCACACCAGGAACTCAGGAAACATCATGGACTGACTTAGTATATGGAGACTCCTTTCGAGGAAACTTACCCAGAATGAAAGGTATAGAAATGAGCAGAGGAAGACTCTGAAATGCCTGTTTCATTCACAAGCATACTTCTACTCCCCCTCTTTCAATGCCTTTTCAAAGGCATTTTCAGTCTTAGACATAACCCAGCCTAAGTAGAGAGCCAGCACCCACTGCCAAACTGTATGTATCATGTAGCGCCGTCTGAAGTTTGATTCTATGAGTTAGTAATTAAGCCAATCGATTCACAAACCTCAGCTGCATTTTTGTTGTTGATATTTCTGTAGAGGAGAATCTGCACTAGAATACTTTCCCAAGTTCCTTTGTTTATAGAAGAGAACACCAATACCCATCTGGAAAGTTGTTCTGATGGTTCAATATGGTAAGCAAAGCAGCTAATCCCAGAGAAAGCTGACACAAAAGGGAAACTGAAATAACAACCAAGCAAATACCTGCAATTTACAAAGGAGGGGTAAACTGAAGAGGGGTAACTTATACAAGTCAACTGGCCATAGACCTGCCTTCAAAGAAGCAAAACAGGGGCTGTGACATGCTTATCCCAGAAAGCAAGAATGGGTGGGTAGGGGGGGTGTATGATGCATATAAGCAATATCACAGCACTAAATGGTAACAGCAGAAAGTCACATTCAGTGCTTCCTTGATCTTCAAAGGCAGATTATTGATCAATTTGATATCAAAAAAAAGGGCAGAAAGGCTGACATATAGTTGGGAATTCAGAAAAAAACTTTTTTTTTTTTAACTTCTGAGCATTTACTCTAAGTCTGGCCTATGCTGAGTACTTCACATAAAGGACCTCATTCAATCCTAATTCTTCAAAGCAGGTATCATATTCCCATTTAGGATGCAGAAATTGGGGCCTGGCAGAGTTAGGCTACTTGTCCAGCGACACAACGCTAATCATGGTCATGGACCTGGGATCTGAACTCTGGTCTGACTCTAAATTATACTATCTCTCAACCTGTGCACAGAACCCATGAATGGAACCACTCAAATGGCAGCACTTCTCTCTGCTTTCACATGCTAACCGGCTAAACAGCACCTCATACTAGAAACCACCATGGAACACTTGGTGGCCATAAACTCCTGCAAAGTCAAGTGGGGTTCCTTCATCCCTATCTCACTTGATTCCTTTATTGAATGATCATAACCCATGAGGCACTAGGGATACACAGAATAAGCCTTCTCTTTTTCCTAAAGTAGCTTTGGGATTTAGGGTAAAGACAAAATACGTATTTATACAAAAATGACCATGAAGGGTCCCATGTCTTCAATAATGGACACAGTCAAGAAATGTTCAAATACTTCCCCCCAAATACTTAGGTGTGTTGAATCTGTGCGATTTCAATGCTTTCTAGAGTCAGAACCTAGCTGACACTCACCAGTGCCAGGCGTCTTTCTTGGAGATGAAGGAAGTTGGGTTTGCAGTGACAAATTGTCCTTCAAATTGCCAAGGACAATTCCCGTTCTATCAATCCTGCCACAAACCTGGGCCTCACATCACCATCTACCTTCCCAATCAAACTGTGAGAAGCCTTTATGACTCCCTTGCAATAAAAAGGCCAATGTGGGCAATATTTTGGAGTTCTAACGAGGGACAGTTAAATAAGAGGCAGATGCAGAGAGCCATTAATCAAAACATTTACCACCCAACAACCACCCAAGAGGAAGACTATTCAGAGCATTTTTCTTCCAAATAAAACAAAGCTGCCAGAATGTACAGACCCTGACGTGGATGTCCATTAGAGACCCATGTCTCTGTGCTCTCCTTGGCAACCCCGGCTGATGAAATCACAGTGCCAGCCAGGATTGGAGAAGAGAGAGGTGGAGGTGTGGCTGGAATAATGAAGTCCCCAACATAAGGCCAGCATGAAGTGGATCTGTGAACTTGTGAACTCTCCAGGGTCCAAGGTATAGAAAGGAGCTTGTAAGAATGGCAGCCCAGCCAAAGGGGACGTCTGCTCTGAGCCAGGGGGGAATGAAAAGGGGACAAAGTCTGGTAAGGGAAAAAACAAATAATAAATGAGCACAATGCCAGATCCCCTAGCCCAGGCCTTTTATTTCCCCTCCAGATGGTCCAGCAGCTGAACAGCTACAAGGAATGTCTGGATGCCCCTCCTGGCTCAGCCGCTTTTCCTGGCTGTCATAATAGATGCTTTTGGATCTGTGTTCAGACAGAGCTGTTGGGGGGCCACAGTCCAGGCAGTGACCACCAAGTGACTAATTCAGTTACTTTATAACTAAAGCGATGAACATGGACAAACTATTTTGGCAAAGCTTTGCATTCATGCCTTTAGCTTTCACTGTTTGGCAAGTCAGATCCAATGGTCAGAATAAGATGTTTATTTTTCTTCTCTCTTTTCTGTAAACACTTTAATTGGCTGCAAAGACTTCTGGGCTCACCATCTTGGATTAATTTCAGCATAAAATGAAATAACGACGGGAATAAATTCAAGTTTATCAAAAGCTTAATAGAAAAAGCAGTTGTCTCCATTTACCTGTTGATATAGAACATTTCTGCCCCAAATGGCTGTATATCAAATTGATTACTGTCAGATACTCCTCTCTGCTTAAAAAGCACCTTACTTCTAGCTGGGTACTAAAAGCACAGAGTCATCAGCAAAATAAAATCAGAGGGTAAAAATGTAACACAAAAGCTTAAGCGCTGCCTCAGAGAGAAAAAAAAATCACATTAAATTTGAAAGGAAATAACAACCATTGCTAACCACCAAAAAAATTTTAATTAAGCGTATCCTACTAGCCTTTATCCTAAAACAGCTAAGCTTCAGTATTTTACTATCCTGAATGGTACAGCAAACCCAAGCTTTGGTTAAACCTAACAGTAAGGTGGATTACCCAATCAAGTTGTTAACTCAGGACAGCTGGAGCAATAAAATCATTAGCCTTGCACGTGGTAGATTCAATCACTGTAATCACTGCTAAGTAAAATGACTGAAGCCAAAACAGAACTGCATGTTTGTTACTTTCTTAAAAGAGACAGCTTTGTAACAACTTTCACTTCTTGAGCCAGATGTACTCAAATTAATGTAGAATGCCTGCAGTGCGGAATACACAGTTCCCTGGGGTATAAAAGTGAAAAGCTTCTCTTTTCACATCTATGAACAATATTTCCCCAACTTTGACTTTTTAAAAGAGCATTAGATCATATATAGCTTGTCATTTTTCCATTCAAAAGCTTGAATAAATGGTTAATTACTGATATAATCACAATCAAGTGTCCTGATTTTCAAATAAAGTTGCTCACTAGCATATTCCCATAATCTTTTTAAAACTCTATTTGTCAACAGGATAAAAATATCTTTCTGTAAGCTTCAGTTAAGGCTCTACACAAGCCCCTGCCCAGCAGATGTAAGTTCAATAGCCAGAATTCAAACCACATCATTTATTGGCTTACAAGTGAATTGGCATCTATAAAAATAAACTTCCTGAAAAGGCTTTAGGCTGCTTTGAATCCCTCTAAAATGCTCTGGCTAATCTTGCCAGCCCTTTATCAATGTAAGACTGATAAAATGTATTTTCATTATAGACATAAAATGGAAGCGTCAAGACTGGTGAAATGTTACTTTAGAAAGTCATTTGCAGTGACATTTAAAACAATTGATTTTTAACAACATTTGACTTATGATAAGAATGTTGCTTATTAAATTAAGATTGACTGTTCAGAATTCACTGGAGCCCTATTCTCCCTCTCTGTGACAGTTAACATCTTTTGATATTAAGGGTTATCACACATTTGAAATAAAAAATTCAGGAAAAAAAGATACCCAGGCCATTCAGAGAAGTGCCTATAAAATGACTGATCCTCTTGACATTTTAGTGCAAAGACAGTGCCTGTGATGGCTGCCTTTCCACTGCCTTTGGAAAGCCTTTTTCTGCCTTAGCAATATCTTTACTGATGTCTAACCCATTTAGAACATCCATAACTCCTACGCTTTATCAATACTGTGAGTCTGAATGCGTTTCTCCAAGGAATCACCAAATACCAGGTGAAAATAAACCTACAAACTTCACAGCAGTTCTCTTCACCTCCCTAAGGACATTGATAACAGCTGAGGAGACCACAACAAATTGTTTTATCAGCCAGCCTGTAATGTAACTGTTAAACACAGTCTGGGAATTTTCACAACCCCCTTCAACTCCAGAGCAAGATCTCTCAATATTTCAGGTCAGCTACCGATACACTAGCTACTAGAGAAGACTAGATAAAATCAAGCTGACACAGCAAAAAAAAATCACATCCTTGCAGACTGTCAAGCCTCAGGAAACAAATAAACAGATATAAATTTATGTTAACGTATTTAAGGGCGAGAGAATCGTCCATGGTTTCAGAAACTTAGCCTGTGTACCTCGGTGAACTTTATTAGGATTCTAAACCTAAAGAGCTACCACATCTATCATAAAAGACAACCACACAATCTATTTTGATATCACAAATTCAGGAGTTAAGTTGTATGGCAAGCCCATCTTAGGAATTCCTTGACACCAGGAGGGGATCTGTCCCAGTTAAGAAAGCAGAAGATCTCATAATAGCTAAGTTGTCTAGAAACAAGGTTCACGGTAGATAGGACAATTTTTCCAGTTCCCATTTTATTTGCACCTTAGCCCTGGTTTGTCAGGGCTGAGGCTGGGAAATTGCCTCTTCCCATGCTCTCTCTTTCAACTTCACAGAAAGCTCTCAGCAGTAAACTGCTTCCATCAGCCCTGTGCTTTTGTCAGGGACCGGTTTGGTAGCTGCAGAATCCCAGCCCTTGGAACCCAGGAAGCTACCATTCTGCAGGTCTGGCGGTCAAGGCTTTCAGGCAGTAATGGAGCGTCACTTCGCTCTTCTCCTTTTCTTAGTAATTGCACTGGAGAAGTCTTTCTCTCTGCATTGATTCCACACACCTTCTATAATTCCCACTTAACTGACGTCCCAACAGCTCTCCGCTACTCAGCCCAGGCTAACACCTCAGTTTCTCAGCCACAGGGCTGCGCGGGTGGCACAAGACAACAGAACAACCGCTCCCTCTCGGACTCAAGTCCGCTCCTCGACCAGCACATAGCAGCGGCTTTCACCTGGCGGCTGCGGGCCGGGACCACGCTAGGAGCGAAGGTGCCCAGACCCGGGTGCGCTGCAGACCAGAGAGGCGAGGTGCGGCCGGAGCGCGGGCACGCCGCCCAGGTCCCGGGCAGCCTGTGATGCGGATGCGCTCCCGACCCGCCAGCCCTTCGCCATCCCCAAAAACCCCACTGGGTCCCCAGGAAGCAGCTCTCTTCAGCCCCCGCCGTCCTCGCCTACCTTCTGTCGGCCTCTCCGTCGCGCCCGAACAGCCAGCCGCCTGCCTCCAGTGCTCTGCAAAGCGGGGGAGGACGCTTTGTTAGGGCTCCAGGAGCGCGACAATACTTCGCAGCCAGCGCCGGGGTTCCGGGCGGGCGTCCTTCAAAAGGACGCGAATGGGGACCCGCACGAGCGTCATTTCCATATGTAAGGAGCCAGTGCTCACAAAAGCATGGCTCCCGGGGGCTGCGGCGCGCATCCTCCCCGCCCGCCCGCTCGCCCCCCGCCCGCGCAGCCCGCGCTCCCGGACCGGCCCCTCCTCCGCCACCCACGCCACCCCCTCCCCGCCTCGTCCCGCGGGAGCGCCCCGGCCCGGCCTCTACCCCCTGCATCCGGCCCGCGGGAACAACCACCGCCTGGCCCCGGCCTCAGAGGAAAGCTCCAGCCTGTCACGGTGTCGGGGCCGCCCAGGAGCCCAGGGCCTTGCCGACAGTGCCGGGGCAGCCCGAGGCCTCTGCGCACCCCCAGGCCGCGAGGCGGGGGTCCCCGGGAGCGAGCTCTGCGCTTACCGCGTCCCGGGACTCAGGCGCCCGGCGCCGCCGCGGGGACCATGACCGCCGGAGTACTCGGGCTTGGAGGCGGCGGCGGTGGCAGCAGGACAGCCGCGCCCAGCGCGATCGGCTACCGGCTCGGCCGCGGCCACCCGAAGCTTTGGACGCCAGGGAGGAAGGGCCAGCCCCGCGCGGGGAGGAGGAGCCAGGGCGACGCCGGCCAGGGCGCGGCTCCTCCTCCACGGCCCGCGCAGCTGGGGCAGCTGAGGGAGGAGCGCCGGGCGCCGCGCTGACACTCGCAGGGGGTCCGTCTCCCACGCCCTCCACCAGCGCTGCGCCTCGGGTGGCCGGAGCACCGCGGAGCCCGGGCCCGTTTTGTCGGGGTCGCTGGGGCTGTCGCCTATGAGATTCGAGCTTGGAAACGCCGCGGCTCGCGGGGGCCCTGGAGGAGGAGGTCAGCACCCTGAGGTCAACCCCCCTGCCCTGTAGCCTCTCCTTCCTTCCAAAGAGACCGCACACACCCCTCTGTGCCTAGAGCACCCGGCTGGCGACGTCTCCGAGCAGGGGAACGGTCCCCACCTCCAGCCCGTGGAGCCTCAAGGTGGAGATTCAAGGTGCCTCTCTTGCCCCCAGGAGGCCTTGGATTACTCAGCCCTCGAGCACCCATTGGCGGTCATTGGAAGAGGGGCCCCAGGAGGTGGAAGAGCTCCGAACTTGACTTTGAACCCTACGAAGCAAGTGCGACCCCTCTTACCAGGTTTAGACTGGCTTCCGCACCTGCCACCATGTCCTCTTAGGCTCGCTCCCTCCCTCTATGGAGCCTTCAGCGGGTACATCCAAACCTAGGTCACTAGCCACAGAGGACAGAAACTCCTTGGTTCTCAAGACCAGTGATTGCTCAGCATTTACTGGCTCCTCCCTCCTACCCCTGCTCCTCTGGCTCCCCCGGAGTCTCTGCTTCTCACTCCCCCATCACTACACCCCTGACCTGGATGCAAACAGGATCCCAGTCCAAGCCTAGAGGTGTCAGCTGTGGGCCAGAGGCGACACCACTGTTCTCTCTTTAGGCTGCACGTTTGAATGTGTTGCCCTTGAAAGAGCCACCGGATTTATTATGATACACGAGTCTGGTTAGTTCAGCAAGAAACTGGAGAATGCTCCTTTGCTACTGAAAGAACAAGGGATAGACAAGAAAGAAAGCAGCAGTTACTGGGAATACAGTGTGCTGGAAACTCGACAGGATGATCTTACCTAGTCCTCACACGGCCCTTAGGTGGCAGACGTTTTTATACCCATTTTGCAAATGAGGAAATTGGGCCTCAGAGAAGTGAAGGAATTTGCTCAGGACCACATAGCTAGCTGGCAGAGCTGAGATTCAAAAGCAAATCACATATGTGACAAAATTGCATAGATCTAAATATATACTCACACAAACCAGGAGGGAATGTAAAACTGCTGACATTTAAATAAGCCCCTAGGATTGTACTGATGTCAATTTCGTGATTGTGATATTGTACTACAATTATGCAAAGTGTTATCATGGGGGAAAATTGGGTAAAAGGTCTACAAGGGGTCTTTCTGTATTATTTGTTACAGTTTAATGTGAATCTATAATTAACTTGAAGTTTTGGAGTTCCTTAGTGGTCTAGTGGTCAGGATTTGGTTTTAGTGCTTTCACCACTACTGCCCAGGTTCAGTCCCTGAACCTAGAAACTGAAATCCCACATCAAGCTGCTGCATGCCACACACACACACACACACACACACACACACACACACACACACACACACAAGTAAGAGGAAGAAAATAAAAATGAAAAATAAAGTTCTGTGTTTTTTTTAAAGCAGATCCATCTTATTCAGTCTTGAGAACCCAAACTCTATTCTGTCAATGCAATGTGCCTCAAGAATAACAAAAAGAAGAGGTTCATGCTCTTCTCCCCCTTTTCAACAATCTTAGGCAAGTGTGAACACACTCGTACTTCATGTGTAGATGTCCAGTCCAGTAATAATTATACAACACACATATATGCCATTTGTTATGGGACTAGCTAACCTGTTACCAGATTCCTTATGTAGATGTCATCTTATAAGAGAGTATATTCACTGGGGACTTAAACAGCCAACAGTCTTAGAAGGTAAGAAGGAAGAGGTGTTTTTTCTTGTTAGAGACCCAGTCTTGCCATGGGAGCCTCACCCTACAAGTTCTCCAAGCATTTTTTTTCTTTTTCCTTTTTTTTTTTTTTTTTTGCCACATCCACAGCATATGGAAGATCCTGAGCCAGGATTGAATCCAAGCTGCAGCTGTGATCTATGCCACAGCTGTGGAAACACCGCTGTAGTCAGATACTTAACCCCCGGGCACCACAGCAAGAACTCCAAGCATGACTTTTTAGAAAGGTTAGTCTAAGTCCAGACTGAGTCACTGGAAGAGAGCAGGCATTTTCCTTAGAAGCTATCAATTGAGGAGTTCTTTTCATGGCTCGCAGAAATGAATCTGACAAGTATCCATGAAGACGCAGGATCGATCTCTGACCTTGCTCACTGGGTTAAGGATCCAGCATTGCAATGAGCTGTGGTGTAGTCGCAGACACTGCTCAGATCTGGCATGGCTGTGGCTGTGGTGTAAGTCAGCGGATACAGCTCTGATTTGACCCCTAGCCTGGGAACCTCCATATGCCGTGGTTTTGGCCCTAAAAAGACAAAAAAAAAGAAAGAAGAAAAAAGAAAGAAGCTATCACTTGAGATTTTCTCTGTTAAACAAAAACAAAGGTAACAGCAGAAATAGTAGCCAAGTTCCAATACTATATTATATGCAATATAAGAAAAAAAAGTGAAAAGAGATATAGTAGTCAAGCTCCAATCCAACATTATCTGAAATACAGGAAAAAAGAAAAGAAATGTAAATGTTTACCCAGAGTTAATACCCTTTACAAACCACACTTCTTATCTGTTGCAGTTTATCTGCCTCTGATATCAGCTCTCACTTATAAAAAAAGCCTTGTTCAGGGATCCAGTATCCTTAAAATATTTTAGACAACATTTTCCAATGGCTTTCTGCTACATTTATCAGTACTGGATTGGCTTTTGTAGGTTGTTAAAAAGCTGTAAAAAGTTAACTAAAAAAATAATCCAGGGAAAAGAAAGTTATTCTTCACTTCTTCCTGAAGCAACTTTCTAATGGTTAATTTAGAGTCAGGACAACAGAAGTGAATTAAGAGAAGGGGGAGAGAGATAGGGAAGGGGTGGAGGCAGGATTCAGATCTATAAATGTTCTGGGATCTGCAGAGTTATCTTTTTCCAGTTAAAAGGCTAGAGCTCTAACCAAACTCAGTATAATTTCCGTCAAAGTCATAGTTGGGTATATGTCATTTCTTAGTCACAGAATAGTTGAAAAACTCTCCTTTCACTCTGTGGTTAACTCCCAACTCCTTCTAGACTTCTTTAATAATGTCCTTCTTACTTCTTGGACGATTTGAGCTCATCAGAACAGTGTTCCTGGAAGCGGTAGAGCTGCCTCAGGAAGGGCCAAGAAGATAAAGCTGATTCTCAGGAATGATCCAACCCAGGGACTATCTGGGTCAAGGGGTCATCATACGCTCCCCAAGCCCCAAAGAAATGGGCGGTGAAAGGAGGAAGGGAAAATTTGGTTCCTGACATGTAGGTCAAAGGGTAGGAGTTTCAGGGACAAAATGTTGGTGATAACCCAAGAAGATGCCAGCAAGAAAGTAGAAAAACACAAAAGAGAGATGAAAAAAAGACAACTTGATTTACACTTTTGCCCTGAAGGACCCCCATGAGGAATTAGGATTCTCTCCTCATTTTCTTTCAAGAAATATATGAATGAAGAGGAAACAAGGATTCAGTACAATTTTATTATTATTATTATTATTATTTGCTTTTTTAGGGCCACATCCACGGCATTTGGAGGTTCCCAGACTAGGGGTCTAATCGGACCTGTAGCTGCTGACCTACACCACAGCCAGAGCAACACCAGATCTGAGCTGTGTCTGCAACTTACAGCACAGCTCACAGCAATGCCAGATCCTTAACCCACTGAGTGAGGCCAGGGATGGAACCTTCAACCTCATGGTTCCTAGTCGGATTCGTTTCTGCTGCACCACGACAGGAACTCCTTATTTTTAAAGTAAGCATTAAACACCTATTCTGTGCCTACTGCTGTCCTGCACATCATGGGATGTTCCAAAGATGCATCAGCCTTGGCCCTGCCCTTGAGGAATGTGTTACTCTCCTTTGGGGAAGCGAAAATATGCACACAGGAGAGGGAGGGAACACGGGGAGGAGGCACTGGGTTCTAGTCTGGTTCTCCAGTTGGGGGACACACACATTTATAGCACGACAGAGAAGAGAGGGGTGATTTCTCTAAAAGATGGCTTCTATCCAGTCATCCAGCCCATTGCCTTTCACATCAGGCCCTAGATCAAATTCCTGCCATTCAAGGCCTTACTTGATCCATGCTAATGTGTGTATCCTCAGTGTCTCCAGACAAGCTACCCACCTCCCACTGTGCTCGGCCTCCCTCTGCCGCTATTTCCACCCAGGTCAGCAGTCTGAAGGCATTTTGATGTCCTATCTCCATCCAGTGGTCTCTATTTGACCCAGCAAATTAATGTACAGCAGGACGTGGTTATCGACCATGTGCCTTTGGAGCTCATGGACTGAGCTTTGAGGTGCTTTCCAAGTACGTGGCTCTCATGTGGAGAACAGATGCCATACGTGTTTGCTTGGTGGGGCCAGGAAGCTGATCTTCACTTTTTTTTTTTTTTTTTGGTCTTTTTAGGGCCGAACCCATGGCATATGAAAGTTCCCAGGCTAGGGGTTGAATTGGAGCTGCAGGTGCCAGCCTACACCACAGCCACAGCAACGCAGGATCCGAGCTGCGTCTGCGACCTATACCAAAGCTCATGGCAACGCCGGATCCTTAACCCACTGAGAGAGGCCAGGGATTGAAACTGCGTCCTCCTGTATGCTAGTCAGATTTGTTTCCGCTGAGCCATGATGGGAGCTACCCTGATCGTCACTTTTGGAAATATCTTCCTTTTTTTTTTGGGAGTGGCATGCAGTGGCTTGATGAGGAATCCCAGTCCCTAGATCAAGGATTGAGCCTGGGCTGCAGCAGTGAAAGCACTGAATCCTAACCTTGAGACCAACCAGGGAACTCCTGGTAATACCTTTTCTCATGTGTCTGGAATCTGGAAATGTTCTGCTGTTCTAAAGACTTTTTAAGTGCTAAAAACTGACACCTAGAGCTTCCTTCAAAGTAGAAGAAAATGAAATTCTAATTTAAAAAACATTGGTATTCCTTCACCTCACACTGAAAACACTCTACCAATGTGACATGAACTCTTAAAAAAAAAAAAAAAAGGAGTTCCCTTCGTGGCTCAGTGGTTAACGAATCCGACTAAGAACCATGAGGTTGCGGGTTCGATCCCTGGCCTTGCTCAGTGGGTTAAGGATCCGGCGTTGCCGTGAGCTATGGTGTAGGTTGCAGATGTGGCTCGGATCCCGCGTTGCTGTGGCTGTGCCGAAGGCCGGCAGCTACAGCTCCTGTTAGACCCCTAGCCTGGGAACCTCCATGTGCCACAGGTAGGGCTCTGCATAAAGGCAAAAAGACAAAAAAAAAAAAAAACTTTGAATGGAAAATAATGTAACATTTTTTCCTCAAGCAAGACTACTTTAAGGTTTCTAGAATTTGATGCACACACGAAAAAAATAGGAACCCAAAAATGTATTAAATGTATTTTCTTTTCCTTTTTCTCTTTTTTTAGGCCCACACCTGCAGCATGTGGAAGCTCCTGGGCTAGGGTTCAAATTGGAGCTGCAGCTGAGGCCTACACCACAGCCACAGCAATGTCATATCTGCGCCACATCTGTGATCTACATGCAGCCTGGGACAACACCAGATCCTTAACCCACGGAGGCCAGGGATTGAACCTGCATCCTCGCGGACACTGTGTTGGATTCTTAGGCTGAGCCATAGGGGGAACTCCCAGAAACATGTATTTTAAAAAAGTTCTTCAAATAAACAAATAAATGAATAAATAAATAAATAGAACCATTCTCTCCAATAGAAATATAGTGTGAACCACACATGCAATTCAAAAATTTCTAGGTGTTTCTGTCGTGGCTCAGCAGAAACGAATCTGACTAGCATCCATGAGGACACAGGTTCAATCCCTGGCCTCGCTCAGTGGGTTAAGGATCTGGCGTTGCCATGAACTGTGGTGTAGTGGCAGACATGGCTTGGATCTGGTTTGGCTATGGCTGTGGTGTAGGCTGACAACTGTAGCTCCAATTTGACCCCTAGCCTGGGAACCTCCATATGCCATGGGTGCGGCCCTAAAGAGACAAAAAAAAAAAAAAAATTATCTAGTTGTCACATTTTAAAAAGTGAAAGTGAATAAAATGTGTGTATTATTTAACCCAATATATCCCCGAATATTGTCATTTCAACATTCAATTATTATTAATGATATGATTTACATGAGAGTTTGTGCTAAGTCTGAAATCTGTATTTTGCATGTGTAGCTTAGCTCCATTCAGACTAGCTGCCAATGGCCGGTGGCTACTAAATCAGGGGGTGCAATGTTAGAACAAGAAGTGGGTTCTTACTTCATCTAATCCAAATCCTTGCTGTGACAGGGCACCTAGGTTCAGGAGAGTTTGGTCCTTTGCTCAGGATCACACATCAGACCCCTGGGTTGGCTTGTCCACACTGGCACCTGCCTCCCAGGTGGTTCATGGGTGATGCAAACAGACTTCTTGGAACAAAACACAGTGTTTTGAAATATTTTTTAAAACCACCACCCTCTAGGAGTTTCCATCATGGTGCAGCGGAAATGAATCCAACTAGGAACCATGCGGTTGTGAGTTCGATCCCTGGCCTCGCTTAGTGGGTTAAGGATCTGGCGTTGTTGTGAGCTGTGGTGTGGGTCGCAGACATAGCTTGGATCCTGCTCCGACTGGACCCCTAGCTTGAGAACCTCCATGTGCCGTGGGTGCAACCTTAAAAGGCCAAAAAAAAAAAGAAAGAAAGAAAAGGAAAGCACTACCCTCTAAAACTTTTGGACCTCTGCAAGTATTTTGAAAAATAAAATTTCAGAAGCAAATAGCCCAGTGTATACTATTTTAATACAAGCCTGTAGGCCATTTGTTAATACCTGCTGCATAGCCTACCTGTTTTCTGCTCCACTGTATCTGCATCTGCAGGGTGCCCAGAGAGAGAAAGAGGCAGGCCCAGAAGGCAGTCACTGCTGTGCGTATCTGTCCAATAGGGATGAGTGGGAGGAGTGCTGCTCCATCCTCCATCCTCCAATCTCCCTCCTCCATCCTGCCCACATCAGCTCCTGCCAGCATCCCAAGGAGCTGTGTTGTTTTCCATGATTAATGTCAAAGGCTTTGAAATAACTGGGTGACTTTCTGTCTTCCACTCTACATTTTGCACTGCTTTATGTTCAGAACCAAGCCAAAGGTGAATGCAGGGGAAATGACCATTCCAAAAACAGAAAATGAGACCAAGGGGAAGAAAGCACTGTCTCTAACAATGAGGACATTTGAGAGTAAACTGAATAATGAGGGCATCTTTGCACCTGGACTGATGAGAAAGCAATTTGATCCTTCATTACCAAAAGCAACATAAATCTGTGATTTGCATTTTGTTTTCAATTTGGACAGAGTGGGCACGTTCTCTAAAGATTTAATCAGGATCTCTCTGCACCAAAATACTGAGGTCAAAGCAATGATAAATCCTATGGCACTGAGCTCCGTGAGTCATATTTCAATCTGCAAGAAATGCCATCTTGGAGATGAGATTTGGGGGCTATACTGAGATGCCCAGATGCCATAGTCAGACTTTAACAAAAAAAGATTTTTTCTTGGTCTGATTCTTGATTATTGAGGTCCCTCCCCCCACATCAAGAAGTCTATCTCTGGATCCTTCTGAAATATAAATAAGATGAAAGGGGAAAAAATCGGCAGAGAGAAAAATTAATGCCTATCTGCATATATCTGGTCACAGAGCAAAGGCAAGAACAGGCCAAGTGTGTGTGTGGGGCGGGGGCGGGGGGGAACAAGTAGGTAGGTGTACTCCAGATGCCCGTCCTGCCCTCCTCCCCCCGCCCAGTTCTCTAAGAGGCCAAACTAGATGTACTGCATTAAGGGACCCCTTTGTACCTGGCATTCCATTAGGTTTGGCTGATGGTGTCACAGGCAAAAGACTGGAAGGGGAAAGGAGCATGAGGTTGGGGGTATTTACTCAGCCAGCTGCCCCCTCTAGGGCCTCTGTAGGCTGGCTGTGTCCCTTAAGGTCTCAGCTTCTGTGGCATAGCCCTTTCCACACACAACTCTGTCACCAGTTCTGGCCGTGAGGCCTGGGGTTGGGAACAGCGTCTCTTGTTATCAGCTCCCAGTCAGGCACTATCCTTGTTTCTCTGCACTGGGCCCACTCCTTTATTAACTATTCTCCAAGTGCCTAACTTGAGTTTAGCCACTGTTTCCTTCTGAGACCTTGACTGATAAAGGAGGTTGCATACATTCTTTGCTCCAGAGAAAACTGTCTTCTATCTATTAGCATAAAATGCCTCGAGTTTTTTCTACTCCTCAAAATTTTAGGTCAGTTCCCCAAAAGCAGACCCTGAGATGAGGATTTGTGTATGAGACTATTTTTTTTTTTAATTTTTTACAATCTTTTCTTTTTTTCTCTTTTGGCCACCCCACAGCATATGGAGTTTCCGGGCCAGGGATCAGATCCAAGCTGCAGTTGCAACCTAGGCCACAGCTGCAGCAACGCTGGATTCTTAATCCATTGTGCTGGTCCAGGGATCAAACTTGCAGCCCAGTGCTCCCAAGACACTGCCAATCCCGTTGTGCCACAGCAGGAACTCTGAGACTTTTATTAGAGAGTCTCCGGGAGGAACCTGTAGGGGAGGGTAGCGGAAGAGAAGGAGGGGGAAAGCAAGATATGAAAAACAGAAGAGAAGAAGCCAGCCAAGGGTACAATTTCAGGTAAAATCCCAGCCTCAGTCTCACCTTGAGTGGAGCTCAGAGGCATAAACTACATCTCAGAGTTGGCCCTGACTTGAGTCAGAGGAGCTGGGCCTTCAATCTCCTGCACCTGTAAGTCAGAGACTTAAAGGCATCCAGACAGAGTACCACCAATTTATACTTCACATGCATCCCTTGTAATTTGAAAGTATTGGAAGTTCCCACATGGCTCAGCAGTAATGAGCCTAATATTCATGGGGATGTGGGTTCAATCCCTGGCCTTGCTCAGTGGGTTGAGGATCCAGCATTGCCGTGAGCTGTGGTGTATGTCACAGACATGCCTTGGATTCTGCGTTGCTGTGGCTGTGGTGTAGGCCAGCAGCTGTTGCTCCAATTCGACCCCTGGCCTGGGAACTTCCATATGCTGCGGGTGCGGCCCTAAAAAGCAAAAAGGTATTTAGGGAGTTATTGGTGGAGAGGGAAGAATTATCTCCAGATACCAAAAAAGCTCACAGCAGATGCTAAAGGGATGCATCCTTTGAAAAAAAAAAAAAAACACTGTAAGCAAATAGCATTTTCTTTTAATGGATTTGGTTACTATACTTCAATAATAGTAACAAAGTCCTATCTGGGCTTATAAGTCTTCTTAAAAAGCAAAAGCATCTCTGTAGGAATCTTAGCTACCAGATGCAGGTAGTAGTTGTATGGTACGTGTGCATGTGGTTGGGGAGGCGTGTATGAACACTTGCCATTTCCCTCTGAAGCTTCTAACACTTGGAAATTTGTCATAGAAGCTTTTCTCATCTGCAGTTCAAACACTTTTTTCAGCAGGAATTTAGCTGAAGTTGAAATCACCATCTGGCATCTCATATTGAACCAGGATTTTTGTGTGCCAAGAACTTCTTCTCTTGGCAATGATGTTGACTGTGATCTTTCAGCAATGTTTCTTGGGTTGGCAGTCTTGACTGAACAGAGCAAGCAGCCTGTCTTGGAATTTAGGGAGAGATGTGCTGAGCAAGTTGTTGCCCCGGGAATCAAAGCACAAGGTGAAAAGTTGAACCTTAGGTTTTGAAATTGCAGAAGCCATATCTTCTATTATTGAGCTAAAACCAGCTGGCGAAAAAAATCTCAGCAATATGATTAGCAGCAGCAAAATGTTGCAAGAGACCTATGAAAGGAGCATTCAATTCAAACCAACAAAAGCCAGTTAAGCACTTTCCAGGTGCAAGGTGATACCATCCCTTTTGTGGGGACATAGCAGTGACTAGGAAAGGGTCTCTGCTCCCAAGCAGTTCACTGGCCCGGGGCTGGAAGATGCTTAGGTGGAAACAAGGCAGACCACACCAAGGAGCACAGCTGACACTGTCTGCCTCCTCCCAGGTTTTGGGGGATCCCTCTTACCATTTCTGGGTGCCCTTCTATCAGCTGATGTGCTTTTGCTTCCACTGGCTGTACCTATGACTCTTCAGTGGCTGCCGTTGGGTGCTGTGCACATATTTGCAGAGCAAGAAGTGCTTGAGAGCTTAATTCCTAGCCAGTGACCACTCAAGGTGGGAATGAAAGGCCCAGCTCGCTTTGCCCGAGAGCAGGACTTAACATCCAGGCTTTCCCTACCAGCTCCGGCTGAGCTCCTCTGCCTGGGACTTGGCCCAGTGTCAGCCTCACTCAGTCCCTTTTCCTTCCCTGACCTACCTCCTTCACTGATTTGCAGTCTCTTCTGGAAACATTTCCTTAGTAACACCCTTCCTTACAAACCTCCCTCTCAGGATCATCTTCTGGGAACCTGACTCAAGGCAAGCGGCATAATAAGAACATAAGCAAAATTCTCTGAGAGCGGGAAGGAGTGATTAATTTTGCCTGGAGACCAAGGACCTTTCTATAAAAGGAGGGATATTTGAAATAGGCCTTGAAATGTTATTTGGATTTTGCCAGGTAAGTGGAATTGAGGAATGTCATAATAAATCTGGGGAAAGTACATATATGTGCCAGGATAATGAGAGCAATGATGGGAATGAACAGTGAGGCTGCCACGAACAAGAACCTTGACTGTCGTTAAAGAGTTTGGACTTTTTTTTCTTCTTTTTTGTCTTTGTAGGGCCACACCTGCAGCATATGGAGGTTCCCAGGCTAGGGGTCAAATCAGAGCTGGAGTTCCTGGTGTACACCACAGTCATAGCAATGCAGGATCCGAGCCACATCTGCAACCTACACCATAGCTCCACAGCTCACAGCAGTGCTGGATGCTTTAACCCACTGAGCAAGGCCAGGGATCGAACCTACATCCTCATGGATGCTAGTCAGATTTGTTTCTGCTGAGCCATGACAGGAACTCCAAGAGTTTGGACTTTTCAACAACTGTCAAGAGAGAGCCACTTTAGATTTCTGAGCAGGGGAGAAATTATATATTTCTCTTTTGAAAATAAATGAGTGGAAATATAAAGGGTGGGTTGGAGAGATAAGAGATAAACAATGGAAGCCAGTTTGGGGATCCCTGAAATATTCTGCATATGGATTATGGGAGCCTGACTTAGGGCAGTGGGTATGAGAATGGAAAGGAAAGGATGGATCTAGAGATCAAAATTGTCAACTAACTGGATGTAGGTGGGAAAATGAGAGTGGTCAGATAGTAGCCAAAATGTTGTGTTGGATCAAAGAGTGAAGGATGGTGCCACCAGACTGACACTTTGGATATGCTAAATTGAAGGAAACACCAGGAAAAAAAATCCATAATAATACAAGGAAATTTGAATGAAATTAGAAAGTAATCTGAGAACAAAGAAAGAACAAACAAGCTTTGGGATATTCTGAGACGCATGAAGTTCTAGGTCAAGGGTCAAGGTTAAACTGAAGAGACACTTTAAAATCAGCTATCTGGATTAGAATCAAAACAAGAAAGTCAACAAGAAACTTGGACACCCTTTAGGGATACGAACACTTAAAACTCACTTGCAACAAAAGCACAATGCTTCAGTTTCAGTTTGATTTTACCTTGCTGATTAAAACTAGAGTGGGGGAGTGCTCAGCGGAAACGAATCCCACTAGGAACCATGAGGTTGCGGGTTCAATCTCTGGCCTCACTCAGTGGGTTAAGGATTCGGCATCGCTGTGAGCTGTGGTGTAGGTTGCAGACATAGATTAGATCCCGCATTGCTGTGGCTGTGGCGTAGGCCGGCAGATGTAGCTCCGATTAGACCCCTAGCCTGGGAACCTCCACATGCCATGGGTGTGGCCCTAAAATGACAATAAACAAACAAACAAACAAATAAATAAAACTAGAGTGGGGAGTCTATATGACATAAAGATTAGAACCAATATATTAAGTTTGAATGACTGTTTCTATGGACTATGAAAACAGAGCCCTAGAACAATTGTGCTAAAAGAAAAAAAGCAGTGCTTTTAGCATTCAAACCCTATTACCTAATGTAACACGTTACTGGTGGAAGGACCGCTGGAGTCACAGTTCTGTCGACCGACAGTGGCCACTTCCCGTCTCTTAATTATCGCTATTCATTTGCTTGTGGCCTTGCAATAAATTTCTAAAAAATAAATCAGTATGTCCACGTGGGAACTGGCATCACGGCCTTGCATTATTTCAAGCAGCATACAATGGGAAGAAAAAGTGCAAGTCCAGATTCTCTAAAAATGTTTCAGTTTGAGGGAAAAGTCTACTCTATATGAGATACACTGTTTCAAAAGCCAAATTGAATTATAGGGCCAAGAGGACTGGGTCCTTGGTAACAATGCTACATTTAAACTCTTCTTTTTGAGAATCTTTAATACTTAGAAACAATATTTCCCCCCATCCTAGGTAGGGTAGAGATTACAGAAGCCAAGTCGCCCATGGAAAGAATAGAGGAAGAGAAGGTAGAAAATACAGAGGGAGGAGGACATAAGTTGAGTGTATTTATTCAGTTTCTCTTTCTCCCTCCTTCCCTCCTTCTCTTCCTCCCTGGCTCAGTTCCTCCCTTCCTAGATCCCCAACTTCCGGGAATACCCGAGGACCTACTGTGTTCCAGGCCTATACTGGGAGTGAGCGATACCACACTGAACAAGAGAAACATACACGATCTCTGCCCTCCGGGAACTTATGTCTACCAGATTCTACATGTAAGTAAAAGATAATATCACTTGTTTTCACTCCTGTTCTCTCTCACCTTCACACTGCATATTAAAGCATATTAGGTTCGCCCATTTGTCTAGCAAATGTGCGAAGCATAACCCAGCTAGGCTGCCTGCATTTGAAATCCAGCTCTCTCGATAGTTGTGTACATTTGGTCAAGTGACGTAACATTTTGACCCTCCGTTTCTTCATCTATAAAACATAAATAATAACATCACATACCCCACAAGACAGTTGTGAGCATTACAAGAATTAATTCATTTGGAAATTAGAATGAGCTCTGGAAAACAGTGAGCAATCAACTGATACTACCTATTGTTATTTTTAGCACGCACAAGGAAAAAATAGATGAAAAGGATCATATCTTTCAAAGAGCTTACAGGCTTGCAGGTGGAGACAGACAGGTACACAGATAAAGGCAGGGAGGGAAATGATGAAGAAAGTGTGCTTTGGCTCTGATGGGGGGATCACAAAGACGGGAGAGGTGAATTCTTTTGGTCAACTCTTTTGAGACGGATGTAATGTCAATCCAAAGTAGTTTCTTATTTCCCTGACCCTTAGGTAAATGATCCTTCCCTATTAAATGCCTGTTTTGCTTGCTTTATTTGCCAATAGTTATTCCACTGTGGATAATTACGTAAGCACAAGTGAAGGCTTTTCATGAAGGGTTATTGTGGTCCCTCTTTATTTGCGCTCCAAATAAAGGAGCTTACCATAGTTGGTGAAACTGGGTAACATTTTCCTGATTTCTTATGTTCAGTGGCATTTTTCTTATAGACATCAGAGTTGTTTGTGCAAAGGGAGAGCAGGCCTTTTTTTGGTCAGGAAGTGGTCTTTTTGCCAGTGATTGTCTACGTCACAACCATATGATTTAATTCTGGCTAATGGGACCCAAGGTAAGCTGGGGTTCTGGGAAAGATTTTCTCAATAATATGAGGCTAATGGGAGGCTTCCTCAGATGTTGCTGATATGTGGGATGCCTGGCACTGCTGCAGCAGTTTTGTGACCATGAAGGGGATATTGCTGACACAGTAAGGATGACAAAGTAGAGAGATGGAAATAAAGTATGTCCTTAAAGACCTTTACAGACTTGGGCCTTGGTCCACTTTCAAACTCTTGTTGGGTAAGGAAATCATCCCCCACCTTTTACTGTTTCAGCTATTTTTAGATGAATTTTTTTTTTTGTCTTTTTGCCTTTATCTAGAGTTGCACCTGCGGCATATGGAGGTTCGCAGGCTAGGGGTCTAACAGGAGCTGTAGCTGCCGGCCTTCGCCACAGCCACAGCAACAAGGGCTCCGAGCCGCATATTCAACCTGCACCACAGCTCACGGCAACACTGGATCCTTAACCCACTAAGCAAGGCCAGGGATCGAACCCGCAACCTCATGTTTCCTAGTCGGATTCGTTAACCACTGAGCCATGAAGGGAACTCCTTAGAGGAATTTTTTGTTAACTTTCAGTTAACTCTTTGTAGTAGCTTGACCCCAAGTATTTGGGAGGCACCTCCCTGCAGAAAGACTGTACATGCTCTCCCTTTTAAGTCCAACTATAGCCATATGGCTTGCTTTGACAATGAAATATCAGAAGCATGATGGGTTACTTCTGGGCAGAAGCTTCAAGAGCCAGCATTTGGCTTGCTGTGCTCCCTCTCCCCTGTCCCCGCGATTGAGGAAGCATACTGAGGTGGAGCCTCTGCCAGCCTGGTTCCTCAGTGACTACAATAAGTAGACTTTCTGGTCCCTTCCTGATGGTCCTGTGGCATCAACAAGAAATAAACCTTATCACTGAACAGCTGAAATGTGTTGTTATTGCTGTGACTCCAGATAAATCTAGTCTGCTTTGACTGGTAAACATCCTAAACATTGCAGTGACTAAAAACAATGCTGTGAAGGCAAGGGCTTGCAATGCAGACTCTTGACCTCAGGTAACTCCACAGCGACTGGAAAGAACAGGCTCCCCTTCATCCGCTCCACACACTTCCTGGTTAGTGAGATGAGCGTCGGCACAGGGAAGTAACTTAATCCAAATGATCTTTAAAAATGTCTTCACTTCATTGCATTATTCAGAGTAAATTAATCACAACTTATTAAGTGTCTCTTTAGCATCTATGACACTTGCCTCATCACTCTGCCCATCAAGTTTTTTTTTTTTTTTTTTAAATAGTGACCTCACTATGCACTCCCCTAACAACTCCTCTACCTAGACACCTACCTAGGGGGCTTTTGGTAATAGCTTGATGATCATATAGTTGAAGGTTTATTGCACAAACTGAAATGAAGGTCACATGTCAGTGGGGAGACATGCCAGGAGAATGATAACAATGACAGTTCATATTTAAGGAGCACCCATTCAATACCAAATGTCATTCTAAGCACTTTATATATAGTAACTCACTCCTCACCTTATGAGGCAGGTATTATTATCATTAGCTCTCCTTGACAGATAAGGAAACAGGCACAGAGAAGTTAAGTGTCTTGTCCAAGGTCATGAAACTAAAATGCAGTGACTCAGGTTCTATGCCAGGCAATCTGACTCCAGAGTCATATTCTAACTATGATGCTTAACCAAGAGGGAGGGGGTGGGGAGAAGTGTTGTTTCGGGGGCAGCAGTTCTTAGAGAAGCACGAGGTGAAAAGCCCAACTGAACCTCGCCTGACTCAAATCCTAGCTGGGTGTTGTTTCACAATTTACAAAACATGTCTACATCCTGGTTTCCTCAACTGTAAGATGGTAGGTCTGTTCTCAGTGAGATAACTGGGGCATGCAAAGACCCTAGTATTGAGCTTGCCTGGAAACCACCCACTGGATGTGGTTGGGGCTGCTGTCCCATTCTAGGACAGAACCCCAGAGGGTGCAGAAGTCTTGGGTATGTGGACAGTCCGTATAAACATAGGAAATGGTCATTTGGGAATATCTCTAGAGTCCACTGGAGGGTATGGATTATAAGGTGACAAGACCCGGAGAGGCTCTCGGAGCATCACTTCTGGGTTCTGCAGACAAGACAGCAGCTGGGATGCCCTGGGAGTGCTGGAATGGAAGGCTGGCTGAGCTGTGGAGATCAACTGTGATTTACGAGGGTTGAGGGGGCATTTTTCTGAGGCCTGAAAAGAGTGCACAGATGTGCAGAGCAGTGGGGAGGTATGGACAAGGGGCTGGGACCTAAAATTTTTTCAAAGAGCTTTGGAAATGTAGCTCAAGAGAGATAACTTAGTTTGGGCAGCTGCAAATAACTACCAGAAAGTCTCTTAGGTTGTATCTCTATAAACATTTCAAACGTGAACACTTTCACCCCGACTGTGGTCGTTGCCAGCACCCTGCTAAGGGCCATCTAGTTGTGCTTCCCCTAGACTCCTAGCAGGCTAAGTGTTTTCCCTGCCTCCACTCTGGTCCCTGCCTCTCTATTTGCCTCACAGGAGACAGAGTGACCTGTTAAAAAATGTGGCTCAATTCCTGTGGCTGCTTCTCTCTGCGACCTTCACCTCCACGCCCCTGCCCAACCCCGCTGGTGGCCACATTTCTGATCTACAAGCACACGGAGTTCCTTCCTGCATCGGCCATTCCCTTTGCCTGCAATGCTTTCCCCCTGCCCTTTGCACAGCTGGCTCCTTGGGCTCCTCTGGTCTTGATCCAAACACGGCCTTCTCTGATCTCCCAGCCGCCCTGTCCCCTCACCCTCCATGTCTTTAGCAGATTCCCTCTCCTTCCCAGAACTCACCACTTGCTAATGGTCTTGTGTGTTCATTGCTTGTTTAAAGGGCTGTTGCCTGTCTCCCCTATTAGCCTGAACGGGCTTTCTTTGCCTCCTTCATGACTGTATTCCCTGTACTAGATCAGTTCTGTGCACTGAGGCTCCATAAATTAGGAAATAAGTCATTTACATTTAATTTCCATTTGAAACACATTTCAAACAATTTACTTATATGTCCCAGTGAAAAACAGAGGGGAAAATTAATTTTATTTACATTTAATTGAATGCTGATATATTCTTTGGATGATGACAATGGGACAGTGATATCTGAACATAATTTTGTGGTGAAAATTCACTGCTAGAAAATCCAAAGTTATATATGGCTCAGAATAAATTAGTTTTTTTTTTGGTCTTTTTGTCATTTTAGGGCCACACCCATGGCATATGGAGGTTCCCAGCCTAGTGGTTTAATTGTAGCTGTTGCTGCTGGCCTATGCCACAGCCACAGCAACGTCAGATCTGAGCCGCATCTGCAACCTACACCACAGCTCACGGAAATGCCAGATCCTTAACCCACTGAGCAAGGCCAGGGATTGAACCACAACCTCATGGTTCCTAGTTGGATTCATTTCCACTGTGCCATGACGGGAACTCCAGAATAAATTAGTTTTACATGGAAAATTTAGAATCCGGGAGCCACAATTGAAAGGTTTCTATTTTAAATACTATGAAAACACAAAATTTAAATATTATGAAAATGTAAAATACAAGCTACAATGTTTCAATAATAAAGGACATAGAAAGGGTAAATAATACAATGTCAAAATCTAGCTAACCATATTTCACTTACTGGTTTCTTTGAATAATGTAGTCGTACTGAATGTTTATTCAGAATCTGTTAAAATATTAACATTATACCTGTGCATTAATTTCATTTGTCTAATTCTGGATTTGATTCAACATTCTTACATCTAAAGACTGTTAGTGGAGAGCCCTCTGGGAGATAATCATTTTCAATCCACATGTGACTAAATTTGGTCAAATCGGCTGATTGTGTAAAGAGCTCTTTCTGAGAAGTAAATATTAATGCTGACTGGTTTTGAAAAAAGAGCCCTTTGGAGCACCTCTTCTTCTTTCCATTTTTAGACACATCTGTTAGCTGCTTTAACACTTGGATGGAAGTGTTTTTAAAGGAGCTTGTGAAGATTGGAAAAGATTTTATTTTTAATATCCCAGATTGCATCCTCTGCATTGGGTTGGTTTTCTTACACGCGCTCCATCTGTCTTGGAGATACGGCAAACTCAGGAAAGGAAAATGGAAAGGGCAAAACTGTTTCCCTGGCGCAATAAAATGTCTAAAAATGACTTCCCACATAAAATCTACCCCATGGAGTCCTTAATTTTGAACTTCCCAACACTACCTGAGTACCTGGCAATCTGCCTTCCCAAGCAGGGAAAGGAGAAATTGTTTAGTTACTCTCTGGTTAGAAAGTCTGCAAGGTCAAACGCCTTTTACATAACTTTGGTAAGATTTTATTTTAATCATTCTAAGGATTTAATGAAACACAGATTGTTTCTTTTATTATGAATATCCTTTAAAAATAATATAATCAATTTACTTGCTGGCTACAGTTGAGCTGGGATTTCTGATACCTTTTCTTTAATAAGTTTCAGTCTAAACAGTGAATAAAAAAAATCTGAAAAATAAGCCAAAACATTTCTTTGCCTATCCCCAGCTGCACCTGACAGAGAAAGAAGTTGAAATCTTACTCTTCACTGGACATTATACCCAATTTTAAGCTTATATTATCTTTTTTGAAAAAAGCCATTAGAGAATACTTAGTAAAGATTTTGTTTCTCTGAAAATCACCCTGTTATATTTGTAACTGGAGCACTTCATGGATTGGGTGTCTGGGAGATCTAAGTCCTTTTATCCAACCTACAATTGTTTAATACGATATTTATGTGTTTACTGAGTGTCTTGTAGTCTTAGAATGTGAATTTCTGGAGACTAAAGATCTTTTGTGATGTGTGCAGCACCAAATAAAATATGGATTCTTCAGTATCATCTCAAAAGGGACTTTAATCTGGAGCTATAAAGTGACACTTTTATGTGTTTATCTGAAATCTATTCTTCAAACGGAATCAAACCTTCGGCAAGCAAAATTCACAGCCCCTAACATTTTGAACTTTCTGAACTGAAATGATGTTAGAATCCTGGTTTGTTAATTTGGGGAGGGTTTTTATTTCAGAATTATTATAAGTAAAGTATTTTCAAGCAAAATTTGACTGTTGGAGAAGGTGATATTTAAACATCATGTGTTATTTCAAGCTAGCTCTGCAGTTTCTAAATCATTGCCCAAGATGATAAATGTATACATCAGTGCCTAACCTACAAAATATCAGATTTTCTCACATCTGATGACTCATCTGAGAGCTCTACTCACTTGCCATCAATATCTCCTATCCTGTTACAAGACCTTGTCATCACCTAGAACTACTTCACCTTTGAAATCTTGAACTTTGAAATTCCACTCAGACATCAACCCTATGCCCTTCTCTCTCCTCTCCACTTCCATCACACCCATCTTCAGTCTCACTGAGGCACTGGCCTTCAACCTCCCCAACCAAGCACCCCCAGCCCTCTTAGATTTAAGGACACTTTAAGGGCACTCTCCCCATCAGCCACAGCTCCCCTACTCCTCTGACATGCTGGCACAGCCAATCAGCAAATCCTCAATCTGGGTTCCAGCCATCTGTCTGTTTTCCTTAGGCCTTGAGCATTATAGGAGAAATCCATGTGACACATGATTATGCAGTCAGGTGCTAAAACAAATTTTGATTTCAAACCTCAACTGGACACACAAGACCATCTAAAGTTCTTTGATCATTCCTAGGTGGTTCCCCGTATAATCTATCTGATCTGAGACATGTGGGACTAGGTAACATGAATTATAGACACTTAGGAGAGTGCTAACTTTTTTTTTTTGTGGTCTTTTGTCATTTTAGGGCTGCACCCACGGCATGTGGAGGTTCCCAGGCTATGGGTCTAACAGAAGCTGTAGCCGCTGGCCTATGCCACAGCCATAGCATTGCGGGACCCAAGCTGCATCTGCAGCCTACACCACAGCTCACAGCAACGTCGGATCCTTAGCCCACTGAGAGAGGCCAGGGATCAAACCAGCAACCTCACGGTTCCTGGTTGGATTTGTTAACCGCTGCACCACAACAGGAACTCCCAGTGCTAACTTCTTATTCAAAATACATAAAGTTCATTTTCTCACCCTGGATTTCATGTGAACCTGTTTTCCCTATATATTTTCTTTTGTTTCCCCTAATTTTCATTTTCTCTTGAAGCTTTCCAAATAGATTACTTCTTGGGGTAATTAAAGTTTAAAGTAGTATTAAAGAGTTTGAGACAATAATAAAATATTTACTACTATGTGCCAAGCACTTAGTTTTAGGTGGTGGGGATACAGCAGTGAACAAAATGAACAACTCTGTCTTCACAGGGTTATATTTTAGTAGCAAGGAATAGAAAATAAGCAAGTCAGTAAAATATATACTATGCCAGAAAACGATAGGTAGGACTACAGAGCACTGGAGTGGTGGTGCAGGCTGGGAGGTGCGCTGTGGAGAGACTGCACTGTGCATGAGGTGCAAACATGAGCCAGACTGCCTGGGTTCAAATCCTAGATTTGGCACTTAGTACACATGTGACCCTGGGTAAGTTACCTAACCTCTCTGTGACTTAGTTTCCCTACCTGTAAAATGAAGAATTTCATAGTGCAAACATCATGGAGTTTTTTAGGAGAATTAAAGGACTTAATACACACATAGCATTTACCCTGGTAAGCATTACATGATTGTCAATGGTTTTATGTTAAACAGTTGTTTCATCATTGCCCCTACTCTCACATTCACAGTCCCTAGAGGCAGAAATGGGGTCATCATAAAGGAAAAGCCCCTTGCTTGGAGGAGCCCCTCACTTTCTGGGCCCTGAGATGGGCCCTATCAATGTGTTCCTGTGCTGTCTTGTCGGGTTTTCAAAAGCAGTTTTAATCACAACTGGTTAATATGCTAACTGTTTCCAAAGGTTCCCCTTGCATCAGGTTAGCACGGAAGCAGCTGTGGGCATTTGGGGTCTATCGGAGAGGAAGTTGAAGACATTAGTTTGGGTTTAGTGGAGGTCATCTATGTGGTTTGGTTGCTTCCATACTGGTTTCAGTTATTATTGGTCATCCTGCTGTTGAAGCAGCTCCCAGGATTACTACCACCCCCTGTGCCGTCGGTGTAGATCGGGACATGGTGACAGGAATGTGTCCACAGAGGGTGGCAGAAGGGGCAGGGGGACAGAATGGCAGACAGGGTTTGAAATGTATGGAGCCAGGAGTGAATCTGCGGGGAGTTCCTGGAACCCTCTGAAGTATAAAACTGTAAGTAGGAGATCTAGTTCTTAGCGTATAATCAAAACAGAAGACTTTGCCTGTCAGGGATATGCTAGATTATGCAGCATTCGTAATTAGTAATGCGCTGTCATGAACTGAATGTCTGTCCATCCCCTCTCCCCTGCCCCAATTCATATGCTGAAGCCCTAACCTACAATGTGGTGGTATTTGGGCCTTTGGGAAGTAACTACATTGAGATGAGGCCATGAGGATGGGGTCCGCATGGTAGAATTAGTGATCTTATAAGAAGAGATCACAGTTTGCCCTCCCTCCCTCAGCCTTGAGGACACAGCAAGAAGGCAACCATCTCTAAGCAGGGAGAGGGCTCTCACCAGAACCAACTGTGCTAGCACCCTGATCTCCAAATGCCCAGCCCCCAGAACCGTGAGAAATAAACCCCTGCTGTTTCAGCCACCAAGTCTATACTATTGTGCTATGGTAGCGTAAGTTGACTAAGACATATATTATACATCCTTTTTTTGGCTGTCCCAAGGCATATGGAGCTCCCTGGCTAGGGATCAGATCTGAGGTGCAGCCTCAAACAAAGCTGAAGCCGCGGCAACGCCACATCCTTAACCCACCGTGCTGGGGCGGGGATCGAACCTGCATCCCAGTGCTCCCAAGACACTCCCGATCCTACTGAGCCACAATGGGAGCTCCACATCTTTTTCTTTTTTAATGGGAATCCTGTTAGATAGATTTATAATCCCTGCATTTGCAGACCAGAACCCTAATAAGCAGTACTACAAAACGGAAGAAGGTTTGTGCGAGGTTGCAAGCTTCATACATCTCACCAGTCAATATTAAAAAACAAATTTCAGGAGTTCCCGTTGTGGCTCAGTGGTTAACAAATCCGACTAGGAACCATGAGGTTGCGAGTTCGATCCCTGGCCTTGCTCAGTGGGTTAAGGATCCGGCGTCGCCCTGAGCTGTGGTGTAGGTTGCAGATGCAGCTCGGATCCCACGTTGCTGTGGCTGTGGCGAAGGCCAGCGGCTACAGCTCCTGTTAGACGCCTAGCCTGAGAACCTCCATATGCCACAGGTGTGGCCCTAAAATGACAAAAGACAAAAAAAAAATGCAAATTTCAACCAACCACATTAAAAGAAATATTGAATTATCTGTCTACCCTCTCTTTAGAAAATATTTCAAAATAATTATCATAGAGATGATCAGCATTTATAGCCAAATATATAGGGGCAAAAAGTATTATAGAGGTGTACCAGTTAATAAATATGTCATACTGTTTTCTGAATTTTATAGGGCTTGTGTTATTTATTTTTTTAAAAATTTATAATTTGTGCGATTTCTTTTCTCATTTTAAGTAAATATTCACTCTGTCCCTAATTTCAATTTGGCGAATTTTGTGTTCTTTCTTAAACAGCACCCACCCACCCCCTGCCCCCACAACTGCACACATTTCAGGCCCACCAGCCCTGGATCCCCTTCTGTCTGAAAGCAACAGGAATGAGGAAATGCCTTCATTTCTCATCTCACTCAGACTTGGCTGTCTGTTCTACTGTACTCAGTATCTCCTCTCATGGTAGAGGAACAGATGGCCCTACTCCTTCCCGCCACCGCTGCCCTCGGGGCCCCCTACCCCCTCAGGACTCTGTCCACTGGCTTCCACACCCTTGGACGGCCAAGCCCCGGCTCTTCACTGGCCCTTCCCTGTCAGACCACAGACAGGCTCAAAAATGCCACCCCTGCAGTTCACGTTGTGGCTCAGCAGATCATGAACCCAACTAGTATCTGTGAGGACGCAGGTTCAATCCCTGGCCTCGCTCAGTGGGTTAAGGATCCAGCCGTGAGCTGTGGTGTGGGTCACAGAAATGGCTCCTCTCGGACCCCATGCTGCCATGGCTGTGGCACAGGTTTGCAGCTCCGATTTAACCCCTAGCCTGGGAACTTCCACATGCCGCACAGGCAGCCTTAGAAAGCACAAAAATAAATAAATAAATAAATAAATAAATGTCATCCCTTGATTCTGGCCACACCACACCCTGCCCACCTCTTCTTTAGAGGCTTCCTGACTCTTCTGCATGATCAAATGTCTGGAAAGAGAAGCCCATGTATACGGCCACTCTGTCCCCATTCCTCAGTTCCCTGAGGCCTGGTTTCTCGAAGCTTTGGGGAAGTGTCCTGTGACATCACCACTGCCTGACTCTGTGGCCTCGCAACGGTACTCTGATCTGGCCTCTTGCTGCATCTGACAGTGCTGAGGCCACTCTCCCCTGCGTCCTCCTGCCCTGGCTCCCCAAGCCAGCTCTCCTTCCTCCCCTCTGACTTGATCTTGTTCTCTTTTGCTGCCCCCTCCCTCCTCAGTTCCCTTAGATACTGGTGTTGCTCAGGCTCCAGCTCTGACTGCTTATCTTCCCATCTCATATGCAGTCTTCCTGGATCTGTTTGTTTATTCTGTAATGAGTCTACGCCATTGACTCTGAAATGAGACTTCTGTTCTGGTGGTTACTCTGAAGGTGACAGTTGTTTATCTCACTTCCTACCCGACATCTCTAGCTGCTTGTCCTCCAGCATCTTCATAAATGAAGACCTTCGGCACTGCCCTCTCCAGAGTCTCCTCCGTCCTTGTTCTCTGTGGTGGGAGGTGTCAATCACCCAGTCACTTAGCCAGCTATTCTTAGAGTTTCCTAGTTTTCCTCCTTCCCCCTCACTCCTCATCTCTGATCATTAACAAGCATTATTTTACCTTTAAGTTAGTTTTTCTTTTTTTTTTCTTTTTACTTTTTCTTTGGCTTTTGGACCACACCTGCAGCATACGGAGGTTCCCAGGGTAGGGGTCCAATCAGAGCTACAACTGCCAGCCTTCGCCACAGCCACAGCAATTCAGGATCTGAGCCATGTCTCCAACCTACACCACAGCTCACAGCAATGCCAGATCCTGAACCCATTGAGCGAGGGCAGGGATAGAACCCCGCAACCTCATGGTTCCTAGTCAGATTCAATTCCACTGCACCACGACGGGAACACATTTTTCTTAACTTGTTGAAAAATATCATTAAACCTCTTGACAGTATGGTAAAGACTTGGGATTGCTTCTCCAAGTAATGCTTTTTAATGCATAACCAAAATGCAAAGTGAGGAAAAAGAACAAAGCTGGAGGCATAACCCCTCCAGACTTCGCACTACAGTACAAAGCTACAGTCATAAAAAAAGCATGGTACTGGCACAAATACAGACATACAGATCAATGGAACAGAATAAAAAGCCCAGAAATAACCCACACACCTACCATCAATTAATCTATGTCAAAGGAGACGAGAATATACAATGGATAAAAGATAGTCTTTTCAATAAGTGGTGGTGGCAAAACTGGACAGCTACATGTGGAAAACTGAAATTGGAACACACTCTCATATCATATACAAATATAAACTCAAAATGGTTTAAAGATCTACACATAAGATATGACACCATAAAACTCCTAGAAAAGAACAGAGGCAAAACATTCCCTGACATAAACCATAGCAATATTTTCTTAGATCAGTCTCCCAAGGTAAAAGAAATAAAAGCAAAAATAGACATATGGGATCTAGTCAAGCTTAAACACTTTTGTAGAGCAAAGAAAACCATCAATAAAATGAAAAGACAACCTACAGAAAATATCTACAAATGATATGACCAGCAAGGTGTTAATATTCAAAACATACAAACAGCCCATACAACTCAATATTGAAAAAAACAAACAACCTAATCAAAAAATGGGCAGAAGACCTAAATAGATATTTCTCCAAAGACATCAAGATGGCTAACAGGCACACGAAAATATGCTCAACATCACTAATTATTAGAGAAATGCAAATCAAGACTATAATGAAGTATTAGCTTTGAAATATCAAAATGACAATGGTCATCACCAAAAAGTCTACCCAGGAGTTCCTGTCGTGGCTCAGTGGAAACAAATCTGATAGTATACATGAGGACCCAGGTTCCATCCCTGGCCTCGCTCAACGGGTTAAGGATCCCTCATTGCTGTGCGCTGTGATGTAGGTCACAGACTTGGCTCAGATCTGGTGTGGCTGTGGCTGTGGCTTAGGTTGGCAGTCACAGCTCTGATTCGACCGCTAGCCTGGGAACCTCCATATGCCAAGGGTGCAGCCCTGAAAAAAAAAAAAAAAGAGACAAAGGAAAAAAAAGGTCTACCCATAATAAATGCTGGAGAAAGTGTGGAGAAAAGGGACCCTCCTACACTTTTGATGGGAATGTAAATTGGTGCAGCCACTATGGAAAACAGTATGGAGATTCCTTAAAAAACTAAAAATAAAATACCATGTGGGGAGTTCCCATTGTGGTACAGCGGAAACAAATCCAACTAGTATCCATGAGGACGCAGGTTCAATCCCTGGCCTCACTCAGTGGGTCAGGGATCTGGTGTTTCCATGAGCTGTGTTGTAGGTTGCATACACAGCTCAGATCCTGCATTGCTGTGGCTGTGGTGTAGGCTGGCAGCTGTAGCTCTGATTGGACCCCTAGTCTGGGAACTTCTATATGCTTGGAGTATGGCCCTAAAACGCCAAAAAAAAAAAAAATCATCACGTGATCCAGGAATCGCACTCCTGGATATATATCCAAAAAGGATGGAAATTCTAACTCAGAAAGATACTTGTACCTCAATGTTCATAGTAGCACTATCTACAATAGCCAAGACATGGAAGCAACCCACGTGCCCATCAATAGACAATGGGCTTAAAAAATATGGTACATATACAATACAGCCATAAAAAATTACTCAGCCATAAGAAATGAAAATTTGCCATTTGCAGATGGATCTAGAAAATATTATACTGAGTGAAGTACATCAGACAAAGAAAAATATTATATAATATTTATATGTGGAGCCTAATGAACAATATAAATGAATCTATGTAAAAAAACAGAAATAGACTCACAACATAGAAAAACTTATGGTTACAACAGAGGAAAAGAAGGAACGAGAGATAAATTAGGAGTATGTGATTAACAGATAAAAACTACTTACTATACATAAATCAGAGAAGCAACAAGGATTTACTGTATAGCACAGGTTATTGTAGTCAATATCTTATAATAACCTATAATGGAAAATATTCTGAGAAATGTTTTTTAATGTTTTAGTAAAACGACATAATTTTTTGAAATAGTTTCCAAAATTATAAAAGTTTTGATACGATAGTACATGTAATAATGCACTAATAACTACTTCAATGCACTGTCAGGCCTAATTACCATCATTTTAAAGTAGGGATAGATTTTTGAGTGTGTGTCTTTTTAGGGCTGCACTCAAGACATATGGAGGTTCCCAGGCTAGGGGGTCGAAAGGAGCTGCAGCTGCCGGCCTACACCACAGCCACAGCAACACCAGATCTGAGCCATATCCGTGACCTACACCACAGCTCATGGCAACACTGGATCCTTAACCCAATGAACGAGGCCAGGGATGGAACCTGCGTCCTCATGGATCCTAGTTGGATTCATTTCTGCTGTGCCATGACGGGAATTCCATTAAAGTAGTGATAGATTTAATGATATTCAGAGAAATCTGCAATAACCAAAATGTGATGTGAAAAATCTGTGATTTCTGTTGGGGACAAAGCCGTAGACAATGCTGTCTACAGCAATTTGCTCACATTAGAAATTGAGTAATATGATACATTTTAGGAAGAAAAAAGCCAAGATAAAGACATAATATTTTTCCCATAGATGTTTACAGTACCCTTGAGTTCCATCTGTGTTAAGAGTGCCCACTTTACTATTTATTTATTTTTGCGTTTCAGGGCGGCATATGGAAGTTCCCAGGCTAGGAGTCGAATCGGAGCTGTAGCCGCCAGCCTACACCACAGCCACAGCAACGCAGGATCAGAGCTGCATCTGTGACCTACACCACAGCTCACGGCAACACCAGATCCTTAACCCATTAAGCGAGGCCAGGGATCGAACCCGCAACTTCATGGTTCCTAGTCAGATTTATTTCTGCTGAGCCATGATGGGAACTCCCAAGAACACCCACTTTAAAATGATGTCTGGCACTAGCCTCCCTTTTCCACTCCTGCCACTGACCTAATTGTGTCCACACGGAATCCCCACAGACTCCTGAGCTCACTCCTTCCCTTCCAGGCCTGCTCCTCCTGCAGTGCCCCCCACACTCAGGAAGGGCCAGCCTCCACACAGTCACAGAGTGCCCAGCCTCACACCTCCTCCGTCCACACTCCGTGGACCTGGCCCATCTGCTCAGTAGAGCTCAGCTTCCCCACCCCCACCTCACCCTCCTCACTTCTCCATTAAATTACTACAATAGCCACCTCGCTGCTCACCTAGCCTGGCCTCATCAACCCTTCCAGAGGCACAGATATACCCAGAACCCAAGTCTGACCCTTGGTATCATCAAATGTCTGCCCATCTTTCCAACGCTGTTCCTGCAACTCTATTACAGGCTTGCCTCTCTTCTTGAGTTACCCAAGTACAAGACAACTGAGGTTTGGAGGGGAGGGCTCTGGAGCCGGACCGCCTCAGCTCAAATCCTGGCTCCACCGCTGGCCACTGCACACCGCCTCTGAAAACACCCTTCTGTACCTCAGGGGCCTCAACTTTAAAATGGGGCCACAAGAGCACTGGCCCAGCAGGGCTGTGAGAACTACACGATATACGGAAAAGCTCAGCAGAAGAAAGACCTTGTTATTACTTCATGTTTCCTTTGTGGGGAATGGCCTTTCTCCTGTTCTCGGCTCCACCAACTAGTCCTTGAAGCCTCAGCTCAGGCATCTCCTCTTCCAGGAACTTTCTGCCACATGCGCTGGACAGGGCTGGGCTCTGGGCTCTGTGGCGCCCCCACCTGTTCATCTCCCCCAAACCCACTACTTAGCGGGTCCTGCTCCAGAAGGTGGTCCTCCCTCCCTCCTTTCTTACCAGGAACTGTCTAGAGCCGGGCCCAGGGCCAGCATTCAGCAAGTTTTGGAGGTTGAATGGATTAAAGAGAGACTACAAATCAAAGGACAAAGTGTTAAAATAGAGGAGCCAGCTCTCTTCCCCTCTCCTGACAATTTGTTTTTCAAAGTATTGCATAACACACGTACTTATCTTACTGTTTTTCTGAGTGGTCCTGTCTGTGTTGAGCCCTTTCCTGGCCAATTCTTGGGCCTGATAGCATCACGTTTCTGAAAAGAGAAAGGGAAAAAAGTAGTATGGGTGTGGGTGCGGGCATGTGGAGCGGGCAGGATGCTGGGCGGAGGAAGGAAGCCTGCTCTCAGGAAACGGGTATCTAGAGACACCAGAGCTGTTTAACACTCTGAACAAAGGGAACTTCAACAGTAAGAGCAAGAACTTAAGAATATTTTTAAGAACAGAAGAGAAAACCCTGCTGTGTGGGGTCCTGGCTCAAGGCATGGCCAACATGACAGTGGCCCTGACTGTGTAGTTAGAGCTGTCCTCATTCCTTTCTTTTAAAAACATGACCAAACAATTCATTTCTTGGGAAAAGATGAAAGAAAACAGAGGTGTAGAAAGTAAAAAAGCAAAGCAGCATCATCGCCCCAGTCCCACTCCCCACAGGTAATCTCTGCTTCAGTGCGGATGTTAAAATACACACAGGGACCCACAGGCATGTCCCATAGGGCTGGCTGCAACTACGCTCAAAAGAGCAGAATCGTAAAATAAGTCTAGATTTGCCAGTAGAAACACTAGACAGAAATGCTGCAATAAATACGGCATTTCAAAAAAATGGAAAAAAGAAATTATTTAAAATAGAACACATTCAAGGAACTGTGGGAGCAGAGGGGAGGGCAGGCTTTGGAGGTCAGTCTGGGCTCCACGCTTCACACTGGCTTCTCAGCAGGTGAGTGCCCAGTGAAAATGAGGCCACATTTCCTGAGCCAGGATTGTTTGATTTAGAAATGCTCAGATGGGGAGTTCCCATTGTGGCTCAGTGGGTTAAGAACCCAACTAGTATCCATGAGGATGAGGATTGGATCTCCAGCCTCGTCCAGTGTTGCTGTGAGCTGTGGTGTAGCCCAGTAGCTCTGATTCAGCTCCTAGCCTGGGAACTTCCATATACTTCAGGAGTGCCCCAAGGAAAAGAAAAAAGAAAAAAGAAATGCTCAGACTGGAGCTTTGTGACCGGAGGTGGGAGGACAGAGGGACAGAGAGCAGGCTGCCCACTGGGAAGAGACTCTCAGCCCCGGCAACCTCCCCCACCCCCTCTCTTTAACGCTGTAACCATTCTTAGAACTTCTCACAGCTAAACAAAGGCAAAGGGAGGCACAGCACCTGTAGGCTCAGGCTTTGGCAAGCGAAGAAACAGCTGTGCGAGGGGGAAGCCCAGGAGCAGGAGGGCAGACCCGGCTGAGCCTAAAAATAAAAATAAAATTCATCCTGACAAAGGCCTCCCGTGGGGCGCAGCGAGAGGGTCTGGCCCAGTGGCTCCTAGCCAGGCTGTTCTGGGGCCACGAGGGGAAGGGCCCAGACCCTGCCTCCCTCCTCCAGGGAGTCACTGCCGGACACCGCCTTGGGGAGGACCAGCTTGCCCTCAGGGGGAAACCCCGGCAATCACCAGCTTTGCTTCTAGGCCTGTCTCACTGCCGTCTCATTTCAGGGTGTGAAGATGAATTGGCCGTGGTACCTGTGTTTACAGCATCTCTTCCTGAAGTGAAAACGACCCCCTCCTACGGGCCTGTGGCGTTCTTGAAATGAAATGGGCGGGAATGAAATGAATCGTCTCCTGAGAGGAAGAGGAAGTGCCGCTAGGTCCGCCCCCCCCCCCCGACACCGCCCCGCCCCAATTTAAAAAGGAGTCCCAGGCACCGGCGGGCTTTAACAATGTTGTCAGCCCCGGGTTAGGGTGGGCTGTCTACAAAAGCGGTGCTAGTTGTCCCGCCTTGCTTTCCTTGCCCCTGGCATTGGGATATCTTGCTCCGTCCCGGGCTTCAGCTTGGATTGGTCAGGAAAAAGTGTCTCGGCTTTAAAATGCTCAAACTCCTGGAGTTCCCATAGTGGCTCAGCAGTAACCAACCCGACTAGTATCCACAAGGACGCAGGTTCAATCCCTGCCCTCGCTCAGTGGGTTAAGAATCCGACGTTGCAGTTACCTGTGGTGTAGGCCACAGACATGGCTGAGATCCCGCTTTGCTGTGGCTGTGGTGTAGACCGCAGCTCAGATAAGACTACTAGCCTGGGAACTTCCTTATGGCACAGGCGGGGCCCTAAAAAGATAGACAGATATATAGATAGACAGAGAGATAGATATTTAGATAAATAAATAAATAAATATGATCAAACTCCTAAATAGATTGAAAAGATAATTGTCAATAGAAAAAGCAAAAACATTTAGGAAGTAAGGACATTAAGGACTCATGGGGAGTAGAAAACATGTCAGAACAGTAAATTCTTCTAAAAGTTAATTTTATAGTTAAAGAAATGTTTCTCTTTGGTTTAAATGATTTAAATAGTGCTTGGCTAGCATCTCAAGGTCTGGAGTCAAACTTTCTGGTTCAAAAGTGTCACCGTTGTTCTATCTCCTGGTCAGCTCACTGCTGCCCCCGCGTGTCTCATCTAAACATCACAACATAGTTTTCTGCTTTACAAATAAATGGTGGAAAGCCTTCATCAGGCTGTTGGTTGCCGTGACAATAAACAGTGTAGAATTAAAGCAATGTTCTGGGTTAACAGTGAGAGCTATGAAACCCAGGTGAACGTTCAACAAGTCTTTCACTTTGGAAAACATCATTATACAGACCTTTCTCTCTCTCATTTTTTCGATTCATTGTCTTGCTGAAATGATAAATTTAATCCCTAGAGGAAGTGAGTATGAGTATATTAGTGATGTAAGTCCTATTAATGATACCCCCTTCCATAGAAACCATATGACTTATTCATTGATGTGTGTTAGATTTTATTCTATAGCTTTGTTTAAAAAGCCTATGTTCAGGGTGATTGAAAGTTTGCATAAAGCATCTCTGATGTGAGATAATTTTTCCTTTTTTTTTTTTTGCTTTTTAGGGCTGCACCTGTGGCACATGGAAGTTCCCAGGCCAGGGGTTGAACTGGAGCTGCAGCTGCTAGCCTACACCACAGCCACAGCAATGCTGGATCCTTAACCCACTAAGCGAGGCCAGGATTGAACCCGCAACCTCGTGGTTTCTAGTCGGATTCACCCCCTGAGCCACGACAGGAACTCCAGAGATAATTTCTGATTCGTGGCTCAAACAAACATCAAAGTGCAACCTCCCCGTGCTCACCTTGTACCTTTGTCTCCAGCGGGAAGATTAGATCCCCATTTTGATGTGAACTAGACCGCCTCTGTGGGTTTGTATTGAGCACCGACTCTTCCTGTTTCTTGCTCATCCATGTAGTTTTATCTTAATTGCTTCTTGCTTCATAGAAACTGAGACCACACAGAATATCATGTTTTCCTGGTGGAATTTGGAAAACACCTTCCATCTTGAATAGATCAAGAAGCTTCTCCTTTATACAGAAAGGTTGCAGCAGTCTCCTCCACGTGGCCTGCCTGGAGGTGATGGCCCCTTGATCCCAATACTCATCTTGGAATCTCCCTGTACTGCAACGGCTGCCTTGAATTCACTTCCCACAACCACCTGCTAAGGTAATTTTCTGTGGTTCCTGAGTGCTTACTGATTACTCATTGTTTAATCCGGGAGTGGCTCTGAGAGGGAGAGAGCTCAGGTTTTACCTCCTCAAAGAAATCAAACAATTTTGGTTAAATTCAGTGCCCACATGGACCTATTGGGTCTCTTAGACCCACAACCCCATATTTATTCCCAAAGGAGAGTTGTGAAGGGCATGGTGTGAATGGGCAGCCAGCACTACTAAAGACGAGCTCTTGGTGGAACACTCATCATGTTTTCTAATTCCTTCAGTCACTGGATCTGAGCCTCCTGGGAACTAAAGTCGAGACCAGCTTTACCACCCTGGAGGGAAAGGCAGAAACCATGGGATACAAACACAGATACAAGTCCAGCATTTCTGGCCACTTAAATTGCTCTGACCAAAGTCTTCCCTGTATCTCTGTGGTGTCCAGTTTTGGCACATCTGTGGACATTTAATTCTTAATTCTAAGAGACAAGATGCCAGGCAACGTCTGCAAAGGCTGCTGGAAACCTGGCCATCAGGGACTCCAGAATCTCTATAGAAGGAGCTTTGGGGTAACTATCTGATTGAATGTGGGTGCTGGAGGGAATGTGTTGAGATTGCACTGGCATTTAAGCACACTGTTTTCATTGTGTCTTTATAGGCAGTGGCTCGGGGGGGCTGTTGGTGGAGCTGCCTATTGGTCAGTCTTCCAGTTCTTCAAATAATACAGTCTTTCTAAGTACAGAGACCTGGTATGAAGTGTTCAGCTTAATCAGTCTAGGTTGAAATCTCTTCAACAGAGCAGGAGATCTGTTTAACAATTTTAGACGTTTTAGAGTTGGGATGGGGAACCGATGCCCCTGAGACTTGTGGCTCAGCAGTTCAGCTTGGAGGGGTCCATTTCCCCAAGTGCCAGCAGGATAGAAGCAACAGAAGACCTGGAGCTCATGGGAACTTGCAGATTTCTGCCCTTGCCTTTGCCACTGACCACTGCTGTGGCCACCCTCCCTGTCACCGTCCAGCTGGGACCATGCTGCTTTGTTTGTGTATGAGTGCTGAGGGTAGGTTAGGGCTTAGTGGGAGCTATTTAAAGCCACAGGATAGATATGGCATGTCTTCTTGGATTGCTGATTTTACTTAAAGGTAGGAGGAAATGTACAGTTCTACAAGAGAAATCATGATACAGAGTGTGAATTACTTGGGATCGAGTTCAGCTGGAAGTAACAGAACAAAAATCCAAATTACTGGCGGCTTAACAAAAATGGACATTTCTTTTTTCCTCATATTCAGGAGTCTGACAGTCAGTTCAGGGTGGGTAAGGCCTTCTGCAGGGCAGGGACACGGGCTCTGTGCTTGCTGTTCGGCCTTGAGTAGCTTCCATCCTCAAAGACAATTCATGGTCCAAGATAACCACTGGAGAAGTAGCCTTTAAATTTGTATTCCAAGAGAGTAGGAAACAGGAAAGTATATCCTTTAGTGACACTTCTAGGAAGTCACATCTATCACTCCCTTTGTGTCACAAGGCCACAACTATCAGCAAGGGAGATTTGGAGAAGTGTTTTTTTGTTTTTTTTTATTGAAATGTAGTAGATTTACAATATTGTGTTAATTTCTGCTGTACAGCAAAGTGATTGAGATACACACACATATTCTTTTTATATCTTTTCCATTATGGTTTATCACAGGATATGATAGTTCCTTGTGCTATACAGTAGGACCTTATCGATTCTACATATAATACTTTGCATCTGCTAATTACAAACTCTCAGTTCATCTGTCCCCCAGCCACCCACCTCAGCAACCACAAATCTGTTCTCTATGTCTGTGAGTCTGTTTCTGTTTCATAAATTCAGTTGTGTCATAATTTTAGATTCCACATATAAGTGATGTCATATGATATTTGCCTTTCCTTTCTGACTTACCGCACTCAGTTTGGTAATCTCTAGGTCCATCCACATTGCAGCAAATAGTATTATTTCATTCTTTTTTATGGCTGAATAGTATTCCATTGTTTATATGTACCACATCTTCTTTTTCCAGGAAAAGTGGTCTTTACTGAAGACAGATGTATGCCATCTGAAATTTAATAGTCCTGTGGCTGTGAAAGCAGGAAAATCAAGATTGGGAGTCATTTTAAACAAACTCTCAGGTAATGCTGATGCTGTTAGTCATGGACCACATTTTGAGGGGCAAGAGATGTGAACCTGCATCAGCTATAAGCTAGCCCTTGCCTACTTCTTCCACCTTGTCTCCTGTCCCATCCCATTGTCCCTGGCTTCTTGCTGGGTCTTGAACACATCGAGCTTGTGTTCTCATGGGTGATATTTTTTTTTCTTCCTTTTTTAGGGCTGTAGCCACGGCATATGGAGGCTTCCAGGTAGGGATCGAATCGGAGCTGTGGCTGCCGGCTTACACCACAGACACAGCAATGCAGGATCTGAGCCGCGTCTGTGGCCTATGCCACAGCTCAAGGCAATGCTGGATTCTTAACACACTGAGCGAGGCCAAGGATGGAACCCGCAACCTCATTGCTCCTAGTCAGATTCCTTTCTGCTGAACCACGATGGGAACTCCCACGCCTGAGTGACTTTGAACTTACTATTCCTTCTGCTTGGAAGTCTACTCTCAAGTCTTTGTCATTAAGATCTCAGATAAGGGAGTTCCCATTGTGGCATAGCGGAAACAAATCCGACTAGTATCCATGAGGATGTGGGTACAATCCCTGGCCTCGCTCAGTGGATTAAGGATCTGGTGATGCCGAGTGCTGTGGTGTAGGTCCCAGATGTGGCTTGGATCTAGTGTTGCTGTGCCTGTGATATAGGCGGGAAGTTGTAGCTCCAATTCAACCCCTAGCCTGGGAACTTCCATATGCCTCGGTACAGTTGACCTAAAAGCAAAAAACAAAACAAAACAAAAGAAAACAAAACAAACTCAGATGAAATAGTTTCTCTATGACCTGATTTTATTTTGATAGCACTTATCTGAATTTTTATCATGTATTTGTTAGTATGATTGCTTTTTGTCTTCCCCTTTTCCCCTTGCAAATGAGAGCAACGAAGATATTTGTCTTTTTCAACACTGAATCCCAGGCACTTAGCGCAGTACTAACCACATATGCTCAATATGTTTGAGGAATAAATGAAGTATAATGAAGAGCTTCCCTAAGTATAATGCTAGTTCTTGAGATCAGGGGCCTTACCTTGCATTTCTGCTCTCCCTCACAGTACCTAGCAGCGTGTAAAACATGCAGGTGGCATTTGATGAATGCTTGCTGAGTGGGCTCACAGGGGAAGGAACACTTGTCAAATCCTCAGGTGGGTCAAAGGTAGAATAGGGCAGGATCCCACCTTTGCACAGGGAGTGATGGCTACATTGAGCTGGGAAGTGGGCTGTGGGTGGGGAACAAGGCAATAGACCCTGTGACGGCTTCCACAGTAGAACTTCCAGCCCTGATGGGTTCTTCCTTAGACATCATCAAGTAGTTCAGAATGTTATAAATGCAAATCAGAGGATGCCAGAAGGGCCTATGGAGAATGCATGTGATTGAGAGATTGGAATTGTATGACACTGGACACTCGAACACTTTTCAAGCTTTTCGATTATTCAGTTACTCATTTGTATACTTATGAGCACCTGCTTCGTGCCAGGTGTTCTGCTAGGTGCTGGGGTACATATATTCGGCATGCACAAATTTTTGCTCCAGACTGGACAAGAAACATCAAACACAACAAGCATTCCTGATTCCTGTATGGCAAGACTATAGGGTTGCCTATCAACACGATAGCCTTCTGCTTAAAAATTGGTTAGCGGGTCACTTCACAATACTACTCACGCTTACCCCTGGATTAGTGAGCTGGTGTTTTCTAAGTCATTTGTGACTGCTGGGTTGGTCGGCTCCTTTAGGAGTTCCTGTCTCTGACACTTAGCAGGCAGGAGAAGGAAGAGCGCCCCCACCCCCACACGTTCCTTTGTCTCACACTGGAAGGGAGGGAGCGAGTCTCCTCCTGGCATTAATTTTTAATTCCTTTTGGTTGGCGGTGAAGTAGAAGAGAGTAGCTGCCTGGCCTTCTCAGTGTGTACCTTTGTGTATATGTTACTATTTGTTAGTTATTAAACTTCTATGTTAGTCTATAAGCCTTAATGCTGATGATTGTCTTTTTAAATGACTGCATTCGTGTATGCATGGGAACCGGACAAAGACAGTGTCAAATCCATTCATTAATAAATAATACCAATATCTGTAGGCTGAAAATTTTTTAACTTCAAAGAAGAGCTTTCATATCTATGATCTCATTTCACACTACATACTATTATTTTAAAGCTCCTCTCTAGGGGCGGTTGTTCTACACACGACGGCATGGGTAAGGATAATGAAGGCCGCCTGGGGCTGCCCACTCAGTCCTGCCCCGTGGTGCCACGTGCGTGCAGTCGGACCCCTTGGGTCTCTCCCTGCCTGTTTAAAAACTAAGGGCAAAGATGAAAAAATACACTCATTTCCAGCTGTGCTGAGAGCGCACATACACTCAGGGCGTGAACAGGGGAACCCAGGAAAGAGGCTACTTTCAGGACT
Organism: Catagonus wagneri; assembly: GCA_004024745.2. Classification (NCBI taxonomy): domain Eukaryota; kingdom Metazoa; phylum Chordata; class Mammalia; order Artiodactyla; family Tayassuidae; genus Catagonus; species Catagonus wagneri. The sequence goes on along the minus strand of PVHT021183527.1, from coordinate 10,772,731 downwards.
GTCTTTGGAGATACTACCAACAATGAGGCACAGATGACTTCACACTAACGTTGGGCGACCAGGAAGCCCAGCGCTGGGAACCTTTAGTCTCTGGGAATGAAAAAGTCAGTTCCTGTGTACTTATCTTCAGCTGTGACTTTTTTCTGTCTTCCACAATTTCTCCACGTGTGTGCCTTCATTTTCAGATCCTTGTACATATTCCTAGCTGACCTTTTAGCTATTCCTATGTGCCTCGCTGGATAAAAGCCTCATGTCACTGTTTTCCCTAAGGCTGGAACATGGACCATGGAAGTGCCCTTACTCTGAATTTGTTAGACATTTTAAAAATAACTCCAGGAAAAAAAAAAAAAATCCTTGATGGTGAGACTCTCCCCGCCTCCTGGTCTGTACTGTCCTGAAACCAACCACGGTGTTTTTGCCTCACAAGAATCAGGGCCGTGACACCTTCCCTCCAGTGGACACTGTATAGACTGCTTCACATTCTCCAACCTGGATATCTGATGAGACAACAGGACACTGTAGGTGGTGTTAAATTCCTTCACCCTGATTACTCACAAAGCAGAAATAACTAACCTGTGATTAACTATTTTAATTCTTCTATTTTCAAGGTTAAGCGGAAGGACTGGTAACCCGGGTCACAACTACCAGTTGGTCCCACCACTTGGCCATCACAACCCTGCCCGCTGGGATGCTTTGACCCAGGTTTAGTTTCTCACTAGATCCAGGTGCCCTTGAAGAATTAGCCTCACCTTGCCTGATCTTTTGAGTAAGTGTAGCCCATGCTGTGCCTTGGCATACAGCAGGCGCTCAATCTACACTGAGTGAAAGCAGCCTAACTTCCATCATCACTGAGTCTCTATGTAAAATCTGAGTACTGGCAAATGATTTCCTGTAAATCTTTCAGTTTGAACACATTATGGGTCCTTCTGGATAGCCTTTTAAAATTATCTCCCATCTCCAAAGCGGTTTCTAAGCAACTGAACAATACTTCCTTGAGCTCCTTGTTTGACCACTTCAGCCCACAAAGATGTTTCCCCCCTGGTCGGCAGCATTACATTATCTGTAACATACATTTATTTATTATCTGGTGACACATCTCCGGTTATCATTTAGCCTGTCAATCTATGTAGATCCTGACCTGTCCCAACAATGTTACCTTCCCAAGGCAGATACTTTATAAAATGTGCTTTGTGAATATTTGTTAAACAAACAGATACCACATCAAGAAATCATCTTAATTCTATCTAGAGAGAACTGTGGGTTTAAGGGAAGCAGAAGAATCAAGGGTGAATCCCAAGGTTGTAGTCTGGGAAACTTGATGTGTGATAACGCTGTTCTTCAAGAGAGGGAAGCCTGCAAGAGGCACTGGTTTGGAGGAGTGTCAGGAGGAGGTGGATTCGGTGACAGGCTGCATTCTATACCTCCTTCTTGGAGATTCTTAAAGAACATTAGGCAAGTAATGATTTTGAGACATAGGATCCCAGCCAAAGGAACATATTTTACTGTGTATAACCCAGAGCTCCTCACATAACTCAACATGATTTTATTTATTTAGTTTAATTATTTTTGGGGGGCCACACCCTCAGCATATGGAGGTTCCCGGGCCAGGGGTCAAATTGGAGCTGTAGCTGCTGGCCTACACCACGGCCACAGCAACACTGGATCCGAGCTGCGCCTTTGACCTACACCGCAGCTCATGGCAATGCAGGATCCTTAACCCACTGAGCAAGGCCAGGGGTCGAACCTGCGTCCTCATGGATGCTAGTCAGATTCTATTCTGCTGAGCCATGATGGGAACTCCAAAACATGACTTTAGACACAGTGGGCAAATACAAGAAGAGAGGACTAGGAAGAAGTCTGCAGAAGAACTAACTTTTAAGAAATGTCAGGAGGAATTTGAAAAGAAGCATCCAGAGAAGTAGGAGAGAGTTTTCATCCCTGGGTTTTAATCCTGGCTCAGTCCTTCCACAGATACAGGGAAAAACCAAGCCCTACCTCTTGCCAAAGCACAGGAGAGCCCTTGGGCTATGTTTTGGAAGGTGCAGGGTGCTTTGTAAGAAAGAAGGCCCTGGAGAACTTCCAGTTTCAACCCTCATCATTCTTTCTTCTCAAAGAAATCACCCCCTTAGCTAAAAAGAAGCTCATATTAAAATGCTCAAATCCATGCCCATGAGAATAACATGCATCTTAAATTAGAGCCGATGTAGGCAAAGACAATACACAACTTGAACAACACGGAAAAATAAATGCTCTGAATGCGTTAGTTATCTCACTCCCTGTCTTCTGGGTCTATCCTCAAGTTTCCTTTTAATGTTTCATTTCAACCTCAATAGTACCAGTTTAAAAATATATATATACCCCACCGTCTGTGAATGGCAAGAGGAGAAAGGGAAAAAAGGTGAGAATGGGAAAACACAAGGCAGTAGTTTCCACAGGGCTCATGCCGATGGAATTGTACAATGGTGTAGACATTTTGGAAAACAGTTTAGCAGTTCCTTGAAAAATTAAACATAAAATTACCATATGATCCAGCAAAGCATATAAGGTTTCCTTTTGGAATGATGAAAGTGTTCTAAAATTAAATAATGGTGGTAAATACACAACTCTGTGAGTACACTGAAACCACTGAATTGTACAATTTAAAAGGATGAATTTCAGGAGTTCCTGTTGTGGTGCAGCGGAAATGAATATGATTAGGAACCATGTGGTTTCAAGTTCGATCCCTGGCCTTGCTCAGTGGGTTAAGGATCTGGCGTTGCCGTGAGCTGTGGTATAGGTTGCAGATGTGGCTCAGACCCTGTGTTGCTGTGGCTGTGGTGTAGGCCAGCAGCTATAGCTCTGATTCGACCCCTACCCTCAGAACCTCCATAAACTGTGGGTGTGGCCCTAAAAAGCAAAAAAAAAAAGCAAAAAAAGATGAATTTCATAGCATGCGAATTATAACTCAATAAAGCTGTTGTTTTTTTAATTAATTTATTTTTTTGCTTTTTAGGGCCACAGCCGCAGCATATGGAAGTTCCCAGGTTAGGGGTCTAATCAGGGCTGCAGCTGCTGGCCTACACCATAGCCAGAACAACACGGGATCCTTAACCCACTGAGTCATGGGATCTGCAACCTACACCAAAGCTCACAGTAATGATGGATCCTTAATCCACTGAGTGAGGCCAGGGATCCAGCCTGCATCCTCATGGATCCTAGCCGGGTTCATAACCAGCTGAGCCACAACAGGAATACCCTAAAGTTGTTATCTGAAAAAAGAACGGGCTGGAGTGTTCTCCTGGTGCGGTGGGTTAAGGATCTGGCATTGTCACTGTTGTGGCACAGGTATGATCCCTGGCTTGGGTACTTCTGCATGGCACAGGTACAGCCAAAAAAAAAAAAAATGTAAAAAGAATGAAAGAATGAACAGAGAATCTGAACAGATATATTTTCCCAAAGAAGACACACATATGGCCAACAGGTACATGAAAAAGTGCTCATATCACTAGTCATTAGGGAAATGCAAATCAAAACCACCTCACAGCTACTAGAATAGCTATTAACAAAAAAGATAAGAAATAACCAGTGTTAGTTGAGATGTGGAAAAAAGGGAACACTTTTGGTGGGAATGTAAACTGGTGCAGCCACTATACAAAATAGTATGGAGGTTCCTCAAAAAATTAAAAATGGATCTACTGTATGATCCAGCAATTCACTTCTGAGTATTTATCTGAAGAATATAAAAACACTAACTCAAGAAGACATTGCATCCCTAAATTCACTGTAGCTTTGCAGTAGCCAAGACATGGAAACAAGCTAAGAGACCACAATATATACACAATGGAATATTATTCAGCATCAAAAAAGAAGGAAATCTTGCCACTTGTGACAACATGAATGGACACTGAGAGCATTATGATAAATGAAATAAGTCAGACAGAGAAAGACGAATGACAAAAATCTCACTAATATTCGGAGTCTAAAAACAAACAGGAGTTCCCTGGTGGTTTAGCAGGTTAAGGATCTGGCATTGCCATTGCTGCGGCTATGGTTATACTTTAGTCTTGAGTTCAATCCCTGGCCCAGGAATTTCTGTATGTAAAATAAAAAACAGAAAAATAAAAACAAACAAACAAAAACTCAACTCAGAGAGACACAGAGAGCAGATTGGTGGCAGCTGCCAGAGGTGGTGGGTGGGGGCAGACGAATGGATGGAAAGGGTCAAAAGATACAAAACAAACTTCTAGTTATAAAATAAATAAGTCCTGGGGATGTAAGGTACAGCTTGGTGACTATACTTAACTACACTGTACTGTATATTTTAAAGTTGGGACAACAGTAGCTCTTAAAAGTTCTTATCACAGAAAAAAAATTATAACTATATGTGGTGATGAATGTTAGTGAGATTTAATATGGTGATCATTTCAAAATACACAATTATTGAATCATTATGTTATATACCTAAAGTAATATAATGTTATATATCAATTACATCTCAATTAAAAAAGAAGCAAATGCAAAGTGGATAAATACTTTCAAGAAAAGACATTCTCCAAATAATGGAAAATCGGTGATTGGTTGTTTTGCTAATCCTCTGTTCCTCAAATGCTAAAGCAATTCACCTCCGCGGCTGTATGGCAGCTGAGAGTTGGTCTTATCGCCCATTCTATTTTTTTTACTGAATAATTTGAGGTAGTAATATTAATCTACATTTAATCAAGATCTCTTTTTTCACTAGAAGTGCAGATAACATTCAACTATTGCTTTCTGATGGATTTGTACCCCCAGGTTTGTCTTGCCATTTTTAGGGCATCAGAAAGAACTTATTTATGAAGTTTATCTGTACATGTCTTAGCTCACTTTTCTAAAGGTCAGATTCGTTAAGGTACAATTTCTATTTAGTCAAATTCACCCTTGGAGGGTTTCCAATTCAGTGAATTTTGGTAAGAGTGTACAGTCATGAAATCACCATCATACTTGGGATACATTTTCCATGACCCTAAAATGTTCCCTGATTTCCCCTTGTGGTCAACCCCCTTTCTACACATCCAGGCCCTGGCACCCTCCCTGCCAATCCTATTGATTTCTGCCCTGAGAACACTCTTCAACCCCTATTTTGTGTTCTCATCTTTTGCCTTGAGGTAAATTTCTCTACCTGCAGGATCCTGCTCTGTACCCCTACAACATCAACTGTGGTACCTGGCACCTAAAAGGTACTCCGGAAATAAGTGGTTAATAAATTAATGAGTAATTTATTTTTTATTTTTTGATTTTTAATTTATTTTTCTTTTTTTGGCCACACCCACAGATATGGAAGTTACTGGGCCAGGGACCAAATCCAAGACGCAGTTGTGATCTACACCAGAGCTGTGACAATGCTGGATCCTTAACCTGCTGTGCCACAGTGGGAACTCCCAATAATTTGTTTTTAGAGTCTGCCAGATGACATCAGAGACTCAGCATGTGCCATCTGAAAGGGGCTATTCATGTCAGAGAAAGTTTTCTCCTAGAGTTTTAGTTTATACGGTCTTTTAAAAAATGGGCACAGTCGAGTTCTCATTGTAGCTTGACAGAAACAAATCTGACTAGCATCCATGAGGATGCAGGTTCGATCCCTGGCCGTGTTCAGTGGATTAAGGATCTGGCATTGCCGTGAGCTGTGGTGCAGGATGGGAAGCCTACGCCACATTCTACCCCTAGTCTGAGAACCTCGATATGCCTTGGGTGCAGCCCTAAAAAGACCAAAAAAACAAAAAAAATGGGTATGGTGATTTCTCACTTTAGAGATTTTGCTAAGCATGCCAAACATATCCTTAGACTCGGGGCTTACAGCTTTTTTGCTCTGCTAGCCGTGGGTTTTTACCCTCTCAACCTGGATAAACAGGAAATAAAATCTGGGACCAAACGCAGCTGTGGCTCTCTCCTTGCCCCTCTGCTCCCCATCTCTGATCCTCCACCTCTGCAGCACATGGTCCAAGGGCTCACCCAGAGCTTCCCTGAGTAAATTCTATGAGATTCCAGACCCACTTCATCAACAACTGCAGGGGTGGAATTTGACGTTGGCTTAACCTTTCCCATCACGCAGGACGTGGTCCTGTGAAAACCCACCTGCAGCTGGCTCATCGGTCCGGCTCAGATTCCTTTGGTCCTTCCTGATCTGACTTCTCTTTCATCTGGATGTACATCCAAAAGTGGACATTCCTAGAGCAATTACAAGAAGCAGTGAACAAAATTCCACCTTGCCTGACAGTTATAGGAAATGGCCTAGTCCTAGAAGGGAACTGCCCTTTCTTGAAAGGCGTTGGCACTTTCCTCTAGACTGGCCTGTTGACCCAAGCCGATGGGTCCCTATGCGCTTTCTGTGGGTTGGCAGACCCCTGCTGCACCTCTGCCCAGCTGGCAAAACCCTGACAGCTCAGGCACACAAGAGACCGCATTTTCCCTCTGGGGAGGTTGCCCCTTACCTCCTAGATGATGCCAGTCTTGGTGCTGGCATCAGATTGCTTCCAAATGGGACCTCATTTCCTTTTCTCCTCCTTTGCCTTCACTTGCCCTGTGGCTTTCCTGGAGCAGCTCTGGTGGAGGATGGTTCCTGCTCCTAGGAGACAGTGCACTGTGTAAACATATTCTTGCCAAAACTTTGAAGGTGCTAACTCCTGATGCAAGGGTGGGGTTCTGCTACACGTTGCTAGGTAAATAAACAAAGGTGGTGATTTGGACACAAGGAGTAATTGTGTGGTTCATAACCCTGTGGATAAAGCAGTACTCAATGGAAGGGAGCCAAAGCAATTCTTACTACAGTAATGATGACAAGTGTACTGTGTGTGTGTTGGTTGGAGGGGGGGAGAAGAGGAGGACTGGGATGGGTCAGCTTCGGGAAAAGCAAAAAACAAAAAGGATAAAGAAAAAAAGGGGTTAAAGTAGAGGAGAGGGTTTACTATTTGGGAGGATCCTCTAAAGCTGTGACTCAGACTTTTGTTTTATTACTATTGAAACTGACAACACTAATGGCCTGAACCTAGCCAGAACACGAACTGGGACTTGAACCCACATGCCGGGACTCGAACCCAGCCTAAACCCAGACTGGGATTTGAACCCATGTGCCGGGAACTCAAACCCAGCCTAAATCCAGATTGGGACTTAAACGCACGGTTTCAAATTAGAATCACTCACCCTATGTCTGGACTCATTGAGGTTCAGGTTCTTCATGCCTCCACGCAGAAGGAATTCAGCGAGAGACAAAGTGATAGGCAAGAAATAGATTTATTTGGAGTTCCCGTCGTGGCGCAGTGGTTAACGAATCCGACTAGGAACCATAAGGTTGCGGGTTCGATCCCTGCCCTTGCTCAGTGGGTTAATGATCCGGCGTTGCCGTGAGCTGTGGTGTAGGTTGCAGACACGGCTCGGATCCTGAGTTGCTGTGGCGCAGGCCAGTGGCTACAGCTCCGATTAGACCCCTAGCCTGGGAACCTCCACATGCCGCGGGTGCGGCCATAAAATGACAAAAGGCACAAAAAAAAAAAAAAAAAAAAGAAAGAAAGAAATAGATTTATTAGACTAGGACGTTTGCGAGAGATGAGGGCAGGCAAGGAGGCTCTGCCCGGAGGATCCGGTGGCTACAGTTTTATCATCCAAGGGAAGTGGGGGGTGGGAAAAGACCGCCTCTTCCTTTCTGGGAGTAGTAGCTCCTCCTTGGTATCGGGGTAAGGTGTGTATTCAAATCAGCAAAAGGGTGGTCCTCAAACTCCTGCCTTGATCTGAATCTGAATTCAGGCCTCCTCCCATCCCCCAATCAATGACCTGAGGCAATCCTCGCACCTCCACAAGTTAAGCAAGCCTGCCTTGTTCTGCTGCTTTTTGTGCAATTAACTTACAGTGATCTCCCAAAGTCCCCTAAATTTCCCTCTCTATGATCCTTTTTTGGGACTTCTCTAACTACCTATGCCTACTCCATCCCTATCATCACAGTAAAAAATGTATTTTACTCCACGCACAGGGGCGCGCATCCACACAGAGGTGTATAAAACTAGAAAATAAATTTATGCGTGCGGACGTCTGGGGAGCCTGTTTCTATCACACAGCAGTGCGTGTGGTGTGGCCGGGGTGCGCGAGGGCAACCCGCCCAGGCAGAGTCCCGCCCAGCCCTGGGTCTGACGCCCCTCCGCCCCGCTGGCCCCAAGTCGCCGCCCGGAGTGGGAGGAGGGCTGACTGGGCGCGTCTCCAGGCTCCTGCGGCAGCTCCTGGGGCGGTGCCGGTGGATCTGGATTCGGCACAGAATGGAGACCAGCGAGCGGGGCTGCGTGGCTGCCTGGTGGGACATGGTGGCCCGTAACCTGCGGTGAGTGCACGCCACCGGCTCTGGCTGCCTGGGATGCAGCAGGGAGGGGCACCACTGGAAAGTGATGTTGGGCTAGAGGCCGAGCACTAGGGGGCTTGGGAGACCCCCAGAGCTCTTGGACGGCGGTATCCTCAGGCCCCAAACCCGACGACGGAGATTCGAGTTTTTGATTTTTCAGGAGCCTATATCCCTTTGGTGCTTCTGAATAGAAATTCCAGAAATATTGTTCCAGTTCCTATACCAATCTCTTTTCTGCCTTGATGATTCACAAACAGTAGGACAGATTTTTTTTAAAAAATACTACTAATAATGGTAATAATAATCGGTGTTGTAGCCTCGGATGGCATCCTGTTAGGTCAAGGGTCTATCCATGTAGATGGAAAAGGACTGGAAAGCCAGCTCCTCGACTGTGAACCATCTGGCATGCAAAGAACATGTTTTCACAACGCTAAAGATGCGCGGTGAAACATGAACATTGAAGCCATAACTTGGCATTGCCTGGGATAAGGCTCGCGTCCTTTAAATCTGAAATGTCTAGGTCAGCAGGTTATTTTCTTTCTTCCATGAATCCTTGCCTTGAGCAGTAATCCAGACTACCTGAATCGACTGGCAGGTACTGCCTGCCTTGTTTGCACTGAAGCCAGGCATTGGTTGGAGACCCTGGACCCAAGAGACTGGGCATCTTGTTTTGTTTTGTTTTGTTTTGTTTTGGCTGTCCCTCGGCACGTGGAGTCCTGGGCCAGGGATCAGGTCCAAGCTGAAGTTGCCACTTACACCCAGATCCTTAACGCTGCACCTGGCTGGGGATCGAATCTGCATCCCAGAGCTCCCAAGACCCAGGATCCACAGCAGGGTCTCATGGGCATCTTGTTGTGTTCTGTTGGTATGCAAAGGTATTAACAGTTTTGCTTACCTCGCTTCTTACTATCCCTTTGTTTTGCTTTGTTTAATTTTGGCTGATTACAAAATATCTAAGAATCACATACAAAAACAGACTTCACTTTGGAATGTCTGAATGATGAAGACAGACACTGATTTCTTCTTTTCCTGCTACAGCTGAGGGCAGGAGCTGAGAGCAGCCCTCCTTGGCCCTAATTACTAAACATAATAGTAATGCTTCCTGAAATAATAATACACTTGGGCTTTTCTTCATCTGAGCAGAAAATTACTGATCTAATTTAGGCCGTGCTGAGGCACAGACAAATATCCAGCACCTATCCTTTTTGTTTCTTGGAACCAGGTTAGTTCAGATGAACAAACATTCATGGAGGGTTTGCTGTGGGCTTGAATTGCCTGTAGCCCTGGATCCATTGTGAGAACCTTTAATCACGATATTTTCAGCAGCTTTTTTTTTTTTTTTAACTCCTTGGGGATCTATTTATTTATCCTACAAAATCTCATCAGATGTAGCTGCTTCTTAACCCCGGAGAGTAAAACTTGCAAAACTGGTTTTCTTTGAATTAGAAAAAAATGGAAACCATGCTCATGAAAGACATCAGGGAAGCCAAAGAGCTATTTTCCTCTTCATTTCTTCCTGTTTCACCCCAAGTCTTTCCATTTCTAGATAGTGCTTAGAAAATCCCCATGAGAAGGCTGATAAACTTATCCTTTATCTCCACAGTAGTGGTCATCCACTACACATCAGACGCTAGTCTAGGCCCTGGGCACACAGCCATGAATAAACTCTTGCTCTTGGGCTCACACTGATTCATTTTCAATTGTAATTCAAAAAAGAAAAGAAGCCCTTCCCCTGTCCTCCAAAGCTACCAATAAGCCTTGCTTCCTTCTCCCTTAAGAAAAAAGTACACTTTTCTTTCTGTTCTCAGCCTGTCATTCAGTGAATAATTATGGAGCTCAGCCCTGTGCTAGGCAGAATGGAATGTAAGAGCAGCCTTATGTGCTGTATGATTCCTGTCTTTGGGAAGACAGGGCTAACAGTGGGAAAACAATCAGAAAATAGTTAAGTGTCAAATTGAGGACCTGATTATAATCAGGGGGAGGGGTGGAAAGAGGAAACATCACTGTGGGAAGATCCGTAAGAGGATTTGACAAAGAAGGGACACGTGAGTGGATGCGAAGGAAAGGGGGGATTTGTTTGGGAGGAAAGAAGAAAGGCGAACACAGGCATAACTTGGTGAGCAGGACACCTTGTTTGGCTAAATGGGCAGGTAAGCTGGATGTGCAGCATGTCTTAATACTTGAGATTGTTGTCTTTCCAAATGTGGTCAGAGCATGAAGCAGGAATGATTTGCCCTATAGCAGCTCAGGCTCCACTAGGTTTTGCCAGTAAGAATCATGCGTTTAGTTCTGTGGCCCCTGTGGGATGCGGTGCAGTTACAGCCACAGCTGATCAAAGGGCAGGCGAAAAAACACCAGAGCATCAAGGTGGCTGTTTGATGTACTGGCCGTGAGCTGAGATTGGGCTGAAACTGCATCCTCTGCTCAAATAAGGTCTATTAGCCACTGGTGACTTTTGATCCCCTATTGATCTAGGCGAAGTCAAACTGACAACCCCCTAGTTAAAAGGAGCCGCTGTGCATTATTGATGCTCTGAGGGATCCGGTCACTGTTGTCTTCCTGCAACGCTTCTCACAGAAGTGCCTTGAGCTATTTGAGAGAAAGGTCCTGTATGAATTATTCTTTAAAAACAGAAATATATTTCCCTCTATTGCCTCTGCTTCCCAAGCACCCTGCTACCTTCAAAAGGTAAATTAGTGGGAGACTAACAGGCAGGGTAGCGGGTGCTCAGAGAGTTGGGAGAAAGAAAGCCGGAGCCAGCCAACTGGAAGGAAGCCTAAGAATTCAGATGTGTTCAGTTCTGCCTGTCAGGGCTTGATCTGTGGCTCAAAGTGGCATCTCTGGGTTTTGATTTCTTATTCCTAAAATCAGAACAATAATGTCACCTCCTTCTGACCAGCTTCATGGAGGCTATTTTAAAGTATTATGAAACAATCATTTTTCTTTCTTGTTGATTTTGTGAGTAGGCGGTTGCCCGTGGCTGATGTATTTGAAGAGCTGTCCACCACCGCTAGCACATTTATCTTTTCCACTCCCTGCAGAACGGCTGGAAATTCACCAGAGATTCATTATCTTTTGCCTCCATGTCTTTTCCAAACATGTATAATAACTGCTTGATTTTTAAGTTGTTAACACTTGAGGGAGAATTTTTTTAGAGGCCTTTCTTTGATGACTTTGGTATCAGAAGGCTTCTGAGACTCCGGGAGCAGGGAGGAAGGAGGCTGAGAAGGGCCAGAGTGCTGAAGGGGAAAAGGAGGTCCTCAACTTTCTCTCAGAGTTGAATTTTGCCAGAGCCCAGCCTTGTTCCTGGGGCTCATTTTTGCTTCAAGGATGACAAGTAGAACTCACTGTGACAGCAGCTCACTGGAGATCATTTTGGTAGCCTGGGGTCAAAGACCTGGGTTCACTCAGCTCTGCCATTCATTGGTTGTGTGACCTTGAGAAGGGTACTTTTCAGTTTCCTAATCTGCAAAGTGTAGGTAATAACAGTTATCTTCTAAATATCTCTGGTTTAGCAGAGAGATCAAATCTGCTTTCTAGCCCTTAGAACCTCATGATTTGATTACACTGACAGCCTTCACCTTGACCGTTTTCCCAATAGGGGAAAGGATTTATGTAATGGATTATGTGGATTAAAACCAGAAGCAGGATGTGGTGACACTGACCTCCTGTGTCCCTTGTTTCTCAAAGATAAGAGACACTCAGCCCTCATGGGAAACACGGCTAGAGGTGGCCTGAGTGAGCCCTCATGGACAAATCATGACTCGTCTGCTGGTGTCTCCCAGTCTGATGGTTCCTGTCACAGGGAACAATGGAATAAATAAGTTGTGGGTGGCCTTGGTGTCCCATTCCCTGACCAGGCCCCAGCCCTGCTGTAGCCAACCTCCACGTGCCCCCTGTGCCTCACTCTCACCCCAGTCCCCTCACCAGGGATGGCCCCTCAGAAGTGGCTCATTTCTTCCCAAGACCCAGCCAGAAGAGGGGCATCTGACAATTATTCATTCATTGTTTTAGACTAATAATAATAACAGCTAACAATACGGCCCTGAATTGTGATGTGATTAAAAACATGGCAACTGTTAAACAGTCTGAATCCTGTTTCTTAATGACTTTGGGGTGCAGCCTTGGCTTTCTGTGGGGTACACTGAGGCAACAAGTCTGACTCAAGTGCATCGGTGTCCCCTCCCCTCCTGTTCTGTCACACCTGGGCTTTTTGAGCAGCTGGTTGGGATCCTGACTTACTGCTCTCCTCTCCTGGTTCTCCCCTAGCGCCTGGTCTGAATCTGCCCTAATTACATACAGTTCTGTAGAGGATTTTGCTTAGGTGCCAACCTACTTGTAATTCCCAGTGTTAATCTATAAAGTTTGATTTGGACATTAAAAGAAAAAACAAACCAAGACTAAATTTGGAATGATTTTGAATACCTTGTTTGCTTCGCAATATCTTATAGATCTTTTCCACACTCCTGTTCAACACTGGGAAGAAAAATTGCCACTCTATATGACAGCTTTACAAGTAAATCATTAAAAGAACATATTTTCCCTCCTCTTATGGACATGCTGATATTTTTTAACTTTTGTAAGTATGCACCTTTTGTGAATTTGCCTTTACATATTTTTTCCCAGATGCCCTTACAGTTATGACATAGTAAAAAAGATGTCTGTTATAAAAGTGTGGCTAGACTTAATTTAATATTGGCTTTGGGTTCTAGGATGAGTCCTTGCAAACTGTTGGGATAGATAGAAAAACATAACTTGTGGGTGGGGTTTCACTTCGGGGGCTGTCTTTAAATTAGCTGTTAATCTGGACACTTACTGCTTCCTGTATTCTCTGCCTTCACTTCCTCTTCTTGCCTGTATCCCTTGAGAGAGAGAGAGACAGAGAGAGAAGGAGGAAGAGAGAGAGAGGTTGATATGAGAGAAGAAATCTATTTTCCCATGTTTTTTCTACTGTGTTAGTGTAACACACAGCCCTTCTAGTACACAGGTGATGCTCTCACCTGCATGTTTCCAGGTGTATGCTGACCTTCATTTCATTAGATTTTATTGCAGAAAGTAACACTTGACTTAGCAGAACACTCATTACCTTCTTTTAGAACCTCTTACCATTGTAGGGGAATGATCTCCTTTGTTTTCACTTGAAATACAGATAAGGGTTGAATTAATTCTATTATGGGCTACTGCACTGCTTCTATTTTTAAATCTAGTATCTAGCTTAAAATATTTTTTTCCCTTGGCAACTCTTTTGGAGGCTAGTCCTGGTTTATAAAATACTTTGCAACTTAGAAACATTGTTTTTCATTTTATGGCCGTATCCGAGGCATATGGAAGTTCCCTGGGAAGGGACTGAATCCGAGTGGCAGCTGTGGCAATGCTGGATATTTTAACCCACTGTGCAGGGCCAGGGATAGGACTCACACCTCCGCAGTGACCCAAGCCTCTGCAGTCGGATTCTTAACCCACTGCACCATGTCAGGAATTCAGAAACATGTTAATTATGAGACTAATTACTGGTTTTGATTGTAATTAAAGACAAGGAATTTGATTCTGGGAGTTGATAATGAATCCTACTTTCCAGTCAAAGCACCATTTCTTGTGGATTTAAAGAAACCGGAGTTAAAGATTCCTCACACAGCAAACTTCTACATCCAAGTTGAACCTGGGGTGATTCTGGGAATCTGGTGAGTGCACTGATTGGACAATGGGGGGCTTGGTGCACGTGGCTTTCATGCTACAAGAGCAAAGGTGAGCAGTGCCGTGTTACTTGCCTGTGGAGAGGCCCATGTTCGGAGGAAGCTGTTCCGCATGCCTTCCCTTTGTCTTGATGTATGACCTGCTTGGATTTGCTTCTCAGGAGTCTTACTTTGGAGGGTGGAGTCTTTCAGGTGCCTTGGGTCTTTCTTCAGGGCCTGAGGGCCTGGCCTGCCCCTTCCCTGCCTTGTTCCTCACCCCCCTTCCCACCCTGCTCAGGGCCCACTGGCTGCCGTGCACAGAAGCCACGCTCTGTGGGCAGCATTTTTCTCTCTCTCTGCTCCTTCTGTGCCCTCCTCTTGCCTAGCTGCCTACCCATCTTTTGGGTCTCAGTTTATTTTTTATTTTTATTTTTTGCCTTGCCTGCCACAAGTTCCTGGGCCAGGAGTGAACCCACCCCACAGCAGTGATCTGAGCTGCTTCAGTGACAACACCAGGTCCTTAATCTGCTGGGAACTCTTGCCATTGTCTTTTTGTAAATAAACTTGCTTCTACATTAGCCAGAATTTTTTTTTTTTTTTGTCTTTTTGCCTCATCTAGGGCCGCACCCACGGCATATGGAGGTTCCCAGGCTAGGGGTCTAAGAGGAGCTGTAGCTGCCGGCCTTCGCCACAGCCACAGCAATGCGGGATCCGAGCTGCGTCTGCAACCTTCACCACAGCTCATGGCAACGCCGGATCCTTAACCCCCTGAGCAAGGCCAGGGATCGAACCCGCAACCTCATGGTTCCTAGTTGGATTCGTTAACCACTGAGCCACAACGGGAACTCCCAGAATTTTTTTTTAATATATTTTTTTAAAATTATAGTTGATTTAAAATGTTGTGCCAGTTTCTGCTGTATAGCAGTGTGACCCAGTCATACATATGTTGCTGAAACTCGGCCTCTGTCCACCATTGCCAAATAGAAACACGAAACAGAGTCTTGGGTGAAGGAGAAAAAGACAGCTTCATTGCTTTGCCAGGCAAAGGAGGCCTCAGCAGGCTAATACCTTAAAAACTGTGCCCCCGGGTCTCAGTTTAAATGGTAGGTTTCAGGGAGCCTTTCCTCATCCGCCACTTTAGGCATATGTTAATACAACCTATGCTTGTCCTTAATGGCATTTATTCCCACTGTAATTGAACAAATGATTGTGCAAGTATTTGATTAATGTTGGTCTATGAGGCAGTAACTTCACAGGTGAGGGACTTTGTTGTTAGTTTTCATTGCTTAGTATAGTGCTTGGTACAGGGAAGGCATTCCATAAATCTTTGCCCAACAAGGTCATGAGCATCCTACTGGTTAGCCTACATGTTCTGGGCTGTCTGTTTTCCAGTGCCCCATTTTATATTCTATCTCTCTTAGTTTAAACATGTGGTCACAGAATGTTTAGGAGCCAATACGGGTTCATATAACTTCTTCCTATTCTGCAAGTTACAGTTCCACAAATAGTGCTGGAATTGGAAAATATTATTCTCTGCTCTTGCCCCATCAGTCCTTGGTCTGGTGAGTCAGCTGTGCTCATGACCAGCTTATCCAGCTGGCAGTGATGCCTGTCTTCTCAGTACGGAGGGCTTGGTGTTTGATGTCAGACTTTTTGCTCCTAAATGATTGAGAGGCTGAAGATTTATCATCACGTGGCCAATTCTCCAAGTCCCCCAGTGAAGTTTCATATGGCAGTGTTTGTGTTATCAGGGTTCACTTTTTGATTTAATAAGGGGGAGGAACTGGGCTTCAGGTAGGTGTTTAAAATCACGAGGTCAGTGGATTTCTTCATTAGAATAGCTTAGTTTCTTGTTTGGGTTCTTTTTCATACCCAAACTGATTTCTCTTTATTTCCTACTTGTTTCTTCAGCCAAACCAGTAGCAAGTGGCGGATATCTATTACCTTTTACTTGCTTCCACCCAAAGGACTGCATTTTAATAGAGCACATCTAGGAACTGCAGGCTTGGAAGAATAATCAGCATAGGAGTCAGAAGAACTAAAAGTAAATGCTTAAAAAGGGTTATCTCTAGGTGGGGCGGGGGGCAGTAATGATTTTCATTATAAGACATTTGTGGTATTACAGTTTAATTTTTACCATGTGCATCTATTACTCAGATAAATATTTATATATAATTATATAAGTATGTTTAATATTTAAATATAATCTAATTACTTATATATTCTAGTAATTAATATATAAACACATATATATAATACGCTATTCGATTGATATTTGGAGGTTTTGGACTTTGGTGAAGCTAGAGGATTCTTCTCTCTCTCCAAGTTGGCCAAAGCCTTTCCTTGCCCTTCAGGCACACTGTTCCCAGCTGCCGGGGGGAAGATGCTAAGGGGAAGAGCCGTTGCTGGTATGAAGCAGCTCTGCGTGATGGCAACCCAATTATTGTTTATCTTCATGGCAGTGCAGAACACAGGTCAGTGCCTTTCTTGGATTCTTTTTTTTTTTTAGCAGCTCGAGAGAGCATTTCAGCCTTGTGGGGAAATGAAAAGCAGAGCTCGGTTTTTAACTCTATAAGCATACCTCCACTTATTTTTTTTTTCTTTTGTTGAAATTTGAGGATGTCCTGGCAATAGGCTTCTTTTTAAAAAAAAACTATACATTTTATATGTAGAATAATGTGGACGGACCCTTACTGAAAAGGAGACTAACTTCTAAAATTTGGATATTGACTTCAAAGAAGGGAGTGGTTCTTTTACTCCTAAAGAGTGTCGGAAATGATGGACTGAACCTATAAACGACGGGAAAGGGAGCAGGCATGAGGTATGGGGTAAAGGAAGAGCAATTTCTATCCACATCAGTTGTTTTCTCACAAAACTACACGGAGATATTAGTCAAAATATAGACTCCCTAGGAGAGATTACCTGGAATTCTGATCACAAGTACTAGGTGGCGATTCTGATGGATTCTGGTCTGGAATGCTGATGCCTCAGCCTGCTCTCCTGAGGTCCCAACCCTACTTTGTAACAAGTCTAGCGCTCCTTTGATGTGCTGCCAGGCTGGGCCGGAATCATTATGGTGGCTGATGACTGTCAGCTGTGGCTACGCTCTCAGTGTGGGGGAGGGGCAGCATGCCTCGGAGACCCACTGCGTCTGGGAGGACACTTCAAACTCAGTGACAAGCTCTGGAATCTGTCCCTTGGCCCCTTGCCTCTGTTTCTTTTGCTCACTGTCTTTTTCTGTCAGACGATGGCTTTCTTACGATGGCTTTCTTTGCTCAAGGTGTATGTTTTAAAGTCACATTTACAGAGATTATTGAAATTCAATATTTTCAACATTGTTTAACATTGTTCTGATTGTGTAAACTCAGGTGTAGTACTACAGTGCACTTATTTAAAGACTTGTGTAGGTCACATATTCATGGCTCCTCTCGGCATGAATCTGCTGTTGCCCTCAGATACCCAGGTTTCCTGGCTCATGGTCAGCTGTACCTTCCCCTGTCCCCCGTCCCTGTCCCCTTCCCTTGTCCTCAGAACTCTCAGCTTACTCTTCTCAGCAGTACTGAACTGGAAAGAGGTGCAATGAGAGGTCACAGGGAACACTGGGGAAAACAGTGGCTCTAGACGTGGGAGCCACAGAAGCCCCACAGGGTCCATGAGCTCCCCAGCTGAAGCTGTACACAAAACATGAAGAGTGGATATGTTTTTCTGGGAAATGGGTCCATAGCTTTAATTATATGCTCAGAGGGCTCCATGATCCACTGAGGTTTAAGAAACTTGACTCTAAGACAAAATTCAAATGGTTTTTAGAGAATCCTCTGCCTTTTGAATCATCTTTGTCTCCCTTCTGTGCGGCAACTATATGGTTATTTGGGGGGTGGGGAGGGGCGTCCTTGTACCTCCAGGGCTGTGAGTCTCTGTGCTTCAGTTCACCTTGAATCTCTCAGCAGAGTGGACAGGGTACAGGCAGATCTTAGTGAACTCAATTGTATCATACCTTCTGAAAAGCCGCTCTCTGGAACTTGTTTTTCTTAGCTTCTAGAAGCATTTTTAGAAATAGGTTTTATGTGTAGAAGAGAAAGGAGATGGATTGTCAGCAGTTTGTGGGATGCTTATACAGATAAGCACTAGTGATGTGGGCAGTGGGCGCTCACTTCGGGGAAGACGGCAGCAGTGGGAGCTGAGGGTCAGTCACCCTGACGCAGGCACCGAGAAGCATTGTCCTTCCTCTTCCTTACTTGTCTAATCTGAAAAAGAAAAGTCTGAGATCAGATGCCAGCAGCATGATTGTGATTTCTGTTGAATTTGTCATCGTAATTCCTAATTCTTGCTCTTTTGTTTCTAACCTTCTCTACAGGGCAGCTCCTCATAGACTTGAGCTAGTAAAGGTATGTCTGAAGGGGCCTCAAGGCACCAGTTTCACGTCTCCATTTATTCTCCTATGAACTTCCTCAGCCCTCAGTGAGGTTATCTCCTGAGCGCTCTCCTGGGCTAGTGGGGTGTTTATGCTCTCCCACACTCTGGTCAGCTGACCTGGATGCTTGTCAGTTATTGACCCAGGACTGGCGTTCTCCTCCTACAGGCCAGCTCCCGTCCCAGAGCCCTTTCCCGATGAATAGCACTAGTGAGGCCCGGCACCCCATCACCTTCTTCATCACCTCCCCCTCTGTCTACTCCTCTTCTCTCTCATCACTGCTGGGCAGTGGTGGGCTGGGTGCAGTTTTGCCTAGGGTGATGATGTCTAGTAATTTTTAGGTTGGCTTTCTACCCTGAACCCCATTCTTTGTACTTCCTGCATGGGATGATGTGAAGCTGATGTCCATGAGAACATATATTATTTTTCCCTCCCACTCTTGGCAAAGCTGAACTGCATGTCTCCTATGTGCACAGAAAGAAGAGTTGTAGGTGTAGGTATGAAAAGTAGCCAGATCATCCTTTTGGTAGTTGGGATGCGTGGGGATGCTGTGATAAGCCTTCTACCTCCAGGCAGACTCTGGATTCCACAGGCCACAGTCATCACTTCTCAGCCTGACCAGACTTCCTTAGCCCTTCATTTCCTCCTTTGGATAGGCAATTTCTTTTAAAAATTAAGTCTTTATTATTAAATTGTTCTTCCTGGGAGTTCCCACTGTAGCTCCTTGGGTTACATGAGGATGCAGGTTCGGTCCCTGGCCCCGCATATTGGGTTAAGGATCCAGCATTGCCGTGAGCTGTGCTGTAGGTCACAGATGTGGCTCAGATCCCATGTCGCTGTGGCTGTGGTGTAGGCCAGCAGCTGTAGCTCTGATTCAACCCCTAGCCTGAGAACTTCCATATGCTGAGGACATGGCCCTAAAAATGCCTACACAATACATTTTTTATACTCTTTGATCTCTCTTTTCTTCATCTATCATTGTATTTTATTTCATTTAAAATCATGTTTTTCGTAGTTCCTACTGTGGTACAGTGGGTTAAAGAATATGACTGCAGTGGCTTTGGCTGAGGTAGAGGCTCAGATTCAATCCCCAGCCCAATGCAGTGGGTTAAAGGATCCAGCATTGCCTCAGCTGCAGCTCAGATCCAATCCCTGTCCCGGGAACTTCCATATGCTGTGGGTGTGGCCATAAAAAAAATTATGTTTTTCTAGTCTTTTCTCATTTATCTGTTCAGGGATTGGCAGTGGTTTCATATCCTGGAATGATCTCTTTATTTTTGATATTAACTCTTTATCTGTTCATACTTAATATAAATATCCTCCCATTATTTGATTGCTTCTACTACACTTTGTATAGAGGTCTTATCCTCCAGGGAATTCCTAAATTTACTATCTACCAAGACACTTTAATAGTCATCTCATGTAATCTTTCAATAATCCTGAAGATACTGTTTTTCATTTCTCAGAATAATATTTACCTAGTTAATATTAAGTGGCTTGCCTAAGGTCACAAGCTGGTAAGCTATAGAGACAGGGTGTTACCCAGGCTGTGTGACCTTGCTCTGCCATGCTGCTTTTCTTCTTTCCCTTTGAGTCTGACCTCAAATTTGAAGTCAAACACCAGATTTTAGAAGCGCATCTTTTCCCTATTAAACCATCACATCCAGGATTACGGAAGTGTTGGAGACTATACTACTTTTTCTGTTTACATCTTCTAGTCAAAATGGTAACAGCTCCTTTGTCATCTAGGTGCTGAGTGATGGTGGTTTTCATGTCTTATCTGTTGACTACAGAGGTATGTGCTAAGTGTACAAAGATTTTTCAATAAGTAGGAGGCTTCTGATGTCCCTCATTTTGGAGGCAGTGATACTGTGTTTGTCTTTCCCTGCTGCTAGGGTTCGGGGACTCAACAGGTAAGCCCACGGAGGAGGGACTGACTGCAGATGCTGTTTGTGTCTATGAGTGGACCAAGGCAAGAAGTGGTACCACCCCTGTGTGTCTCTGGGGCCACTCTCTGGGTACAGGGTAAGTGGGATCTGAAGATGGGTCCTTAGTGGGTCCTTGGGGCATTAGTGTCATATCATAGGCAGCAGTGAGCCGTGGCAGGACCCCTGAGCCAAGAGACAGGGACTCCTGTTTTCTCTCATATCCCACAAGTGGCTAGTTACCTAGCTACCTCAGTGTGCTTGTGTGTAACACAAGGGAAAGTTTTGTTCTGTGGTTGTGTACGGCACTGAAGTCCATTCTAGAACTCTCCTTGAGAGTTTTAAATAAAAGGATTTTTGTGTAGGGCCAGTGGAACCCCTTGAAATCCTGTGTGAAATTTTGTGTCTATGCCCACTTGAGGGTCCAGAGCTTTCATCAGATGCTCACAACGGATGTTGCCTTTTGTACTGTTTACTTGACTGTTTAATCACTGCTTCACATATGTACTAATTTTCATTGCTTTACAGAGTTGCAACAAATGCTGCAAAAGTTCTAGAAGAGAAAGGTATAATAAAATGCTTACATGGTATGATTTCTTAGCCTGAGATGGGAAAATAAAAAGTCAAGAGACTACTATGCACTCTGAACAGAGGTACCTAGTGCACCCCAACTTTAGACAGTTCCTGATAGTATAACAAACTTTTTTTTGTTTAATATAAAACAATAGCTGCTTTTTTAGGATTATGAAAATAAAAACTAAGGAAAAGTTAAAATTACCTTGAAAGAGCCCTCACTGTGATTGTCAAGTGATAATACGTGTTATTACAGAGTAATTTGGATTATAGAAGAGGAAAATCATACATTATGAAATACTAGGCAGGACTTGCTTTCTGTAGTCCTTCTTACATAATATTTATGTCAGTGTTTCTCAGTGTCCTGAGAACTGCCTTTATCATAATTTGCTGGGGGTGTTTGTTATAAACACAGGTGTCCTAGATACTAGCTGTTTTCATGAATTAGAATGTCTGAGAAGAGGACCAGGTGATTTTGAAGTGCATTAAAAGCTTGTAATCTCTTGTTATATGTTAAACTTTACTTGGCAGTACAGGTCAGGTTGAGTTACATACACATTTTAAAGTATGTCACCTGCTATGCGTGATCTTATTTACTTCAGAAAATAAAACAAACATCATTTCAGTGCTACTCTAAGCTCTCATGGCTCTCTGTGCACACCTCCTTCAGTGTTGACAATGCTGTATTATTTGAATGAAATTCCCACATAAATTAATACTTCACTTTCTGGATAATGCAGTTATCTTAGAACATTTTAACTCCATTTACATCCCCAACTTATGAACTCTTGTGAGCACGTATTTTACTTTTCTCTATAAAACATTATTATAAGTTATGAAGTCAATATTTAGATTTACCCTTTTCTTTGCTCTTTATAACTTCCAGCAGCTCTGTATTTCCATCTGGGATTTTTCTTATGCCTATCTGTTGGTGAAGAATTCTCTCAGTTTTGGTCTGAAAATGTCTTTATTTCATTTTTTTTCTTTTTTTTGTCTTTTCAGGGCCGCACCTGTGGCATATGGAGGTTCCCAGGCTAGGGGTCAAATTGGAGTTGTTGCTGCCGGCCTACACCACAGCCATAGCAACACAGGATCCGAGTCGCATCTTCAACCTACACCACAGCTCACAGCAATGCTGGATCCTTAACCCACGGAGCGATGCCAGGGATTGAACCCGCAATTTCATCGTTCCTAGTCGGATTCGTTAACCACTGAGCCACAACGGGAACTCATCTTCGTTTTTGAAAGATATTTTCATCAGCATAGAGTTCTAGAGTGGCAGTAATTTCATCTCAATATTTTGAAGATGTCATCTACTTTGTTCTGGCTTTCACTGTTTCATTAGGAAGACAGCTGCTAGTCTAACTGTTGCTCCTTTGAAGATAATGTTTACCTTTTCTTTTAGTTATTTCTGAGATTTTGTCTTTGTTTTCCAGCCTTTTTAATCTGATTTTCCCAGGTGCTCTTAGTATTTAGCCTACTTGGGGTTCTAGCACATCTTAACTGTGACTCGGTATTCACTGATTTTGGAAAATTGTTGGTCATTATATCTTCAGATATTATACTTGCTTCATTCTTTCTCTGGGACTATAATTATATATGTATTTTTTTAGATCTGTTTCCATGTCCCGTATGTCTCTAGTGTTCTAAGTCTTCCAGATATTCTTCTCTTTGTGTTCTAGGTTATATATTTTAAAATATTATACACAGTTCATTATTATATAATACTAAATTTTATTATATATTATTAAAAATTTAACAAATATTTGACTATTTTACCATTTCTTATTTTCAATAAGTTATTTTGAAGCCCAAATAGAGTAACTCCAATAGTTTGATCTTTTGTTCTCAGAGGGAGTGTTGGCCAAAACAACGGGGTTAACTTCTGCAGAATACTCTCTCTTCCTATACTGCTTTGCTTCCTATGTTAGCCAAATCATGAAAATCTGCTTGCGTTTTGGAAGAAGGTAGTGATTTTCAATTTCTGTGCACAGAAGTGAAATCGCTTAGTGGAGGTGCTTGTTAAAAATGCGTTCTCAGGAGTTCCCGTCGTGGTGCAGCAGAAATGAATCATCTAGGAACCATGAGGTTGAAGGTTCGATTCCTAGCCTCACTCAGTGGGTAAAGGATCTGGCATTGCTGTGAGCTGTGGTATAGGCTGTAGATGTGGCTTGGATCTGGCGTTGCTGTTGCTGTGGTGCAGGCTGGCAGCTACAGCTCTAATTGGACCCCTAGCCTGGGAACCTCCATATGCTGCAGGTACGGCCCTAAAAAGACAAAAAAGAAAAAAATTGCATTCTCACACTTGAACCCCCCTGATATCCTGACTTCTGACTCGAGTCTGGCACGTGGTCATGAATTTGCATTATTGATAAGAATTAATAATAAGGGATTTTGATGCAGGTAGTTCATGTACAAGACCTGAGGATCTTTTATTTAGGAAAGTATTTAAATACGATCGGGCAGTTATTTTTTTCAAAATTATTTTCAAGGATCCCCAGTTGATGCTGTTATCCTGGAAGCTCCATTTACCAACATGTGGGTTGCAACTATCAATTATCCCTTGTTAAAGGTGAGTCTCTGATTCATTTTCAAAGTGTAGACTGTTTCCACACACGTTTATTAACCATATTCCTTTTCTTAACTACTTTTATATATTTCTAAGTTATTGTAACTTGAGACAGGTTATTAGCCAACTGTAATTAAAGGGGATAGGACACAGTGGCTTTTGGACTTTATAGTCTTTTAATTTTCTTCTAATAGTTTGAGTACCTTATTAAGGGCCAAGAGTTCCCCCCCCCCATTAACTCAACTATACCTTATACACTTTTTTAATAGATAGAATTGATTTAGGTTTTTTTTTATTATTCCTTTTTAAAGTGAAAATAAACTTCTTATACATCATTTTTAGCCCTATGAATGTCAACCATATAGCTTTCATTATTTTATGATAAGAAAACCTCCAGAGAATTCAAGGAAGCTGCCACATAGTTTAATACAGCATCCCACAAAGAGAAGACAATCTTGTCCAAGAAGATAAAGAATTGAGTGACAAGATGTAGTTTTTAATCTGTTGTGTAGATTATCCTAATTTTATAATTTCATTCCATGTCTCGTGCTCAATTGCTTATAATCATACCTCAATATAAATATTAGCCACTGAGAGAGAGAGGGAGAGAGAGAAAGGGAGAGACTTAGAAACTTTCAGATTCTTAGAGGGGACAAATGGCTCGGATTTTTAAATTGCTGTTTAATGTTAGAAGGCATGTTAAGGGTACTTTAATACAACTGTCTACTTTTGGAATCGTTTGTACAATAAATCATCATAAAGCTTTCTGGAATTCACTTAACTATTTCAGCAAAAGGTAGGTCATTATTTCCTGGGATAGCTAGTTCACCAGAATGGCATAATCTTGGAAATGCCTATACTATTTAAGCTCCAACTCAATACAGGAATACTCTCTACAATCTAAAATACTGAGTGGTGGGAGTTCCCGTTGTGACTAAGTGGTAACAAACCCGATTAGTATCCATGAGGCTGTGGTTTCAATCCCTGGCCTTGCCCAGTGGATTAAGGATCTGGCATTGCTGTGAGCTGTGGTGTAGATTGAAGATGTGGCTTGGATCTGGCATTGCTATGTCTGTGGCATAGGCTGGCAGCTGTATCTCTGATTTGACCCCTGGTCTGGGAACTTCCATATGCCGCAGGTGTGGCCATAAAAAGCCAAAAAAAAACCCTTAATACTGAGTAATTTAAGATTTAATAAATAAAAAACTTTACTTGGTTTTAGACATTGAAATATTATTATTATTATTTTTTGCTTCGAGGGAGGCCAGGGATGGAACCCACATCCTCATGGATACTAGGTGGGTTTGTTACCGCTAAGTCACAACAGGAACTCCTAAATATTAATTTTAAAATAGCCATCAATTAAACATCTGTTAGAGTACTCAGTAATTAGTAACAAATCCACTAACTTGTAGGCATGTTACAATTCAAATACAATCGTTATATTTACTTTTGAAATTTAACATAATAGGGAAATCTGTGATTTAATAAAGAGTTATAAACTGAACCTCCATGTAACCAACATTCAAGTCAAGAAATTAGCATTGGAGTTCCTGTTGTGGCTCAGCCTAAACGAATCCGACTAGGAACGATGAGGTTGCGGGTTCGATTCCTGGCCTCGCTTGGTGGGTTAAGGATCTGGCGTTGCCGTGAGCTGTGGTGTAGGTCACAGACAGGGCTCGGATTTGTTGTTGCTGTGGCTGTGGTGTAGACCGGCAGCTATAGCTCTGATTTGACCCCCACCCGGGAAACCTTCACGTGCTGCAGGTGAGGCCTTAGAAAAGACAAAGAAAGAAGAAAGGAAAGGAAGGAAAGGAAGGAAGGAA
>PVHT021183527.1:10636542-10746420 GCA_004024745.2 Catagonus wagneri | reverse complement strand
AGACAGGGCTCGGATTTGTTGTTGCTGTGGCTGTGGTGTAGACCGGCAGCTATAGCTCTGATTTGACCCCCACCCGGGAAACCTTCACGTGCTGCAGGTGAGGCCTTAGAAAAGACAAAGAAAGAAGAAAGGAAAGGAAGGAAAGGAAGGAAGGAAGGGAGGGAGGGAGGGAGGGAGGGAGGAAGGAAGGAAGGAAGGAAGGAAGGAAAGAAAGAAAGAAAGAAAGAAAGAAAGAAAGAAAGAAAGAAAGAAAGAAAGAAAGAAAGAAAGAAGGAAAGAAAGAAAGAGAGAGAGAAGGAAATTAGCATCCCTAGCACCCTTCAGGTCTCCTCTCAAGCACTTTCCAGTACAGTAAGCCTCAACTTAACATATAAGCCTTAGCCTGAAATTTATGGTAATTATATTCATGCTTTTCTTTATAGGGTTGCCACTCCTGTGTGCATCTCTAAGCAATATAATTCTGTTTTTAAACTTTATACATTAGTAGAATTATACATTCCATTTTTTTTTTTCTAGCAGCTTTTTAGGGCCACACCTGTGGCATATGAAAGTTCCCAGGCTTGGTGTCAAATCAGAGCTACAGCTGCCGCCTACACCACAGCCATAGCAACCCAGGCCGTATATTTGTGGGATTTTCTCCATGATGTATAGCTGTAGTTTGATCATTTTCATTGTATAACTATACTACAATTTATTGATCTATTGTTTGTGAACATTTGAGCTGCTTTAAGTTTGGGGTAATTAATAATACTGTTGCTGTGAGTCCTTGAACACATATTCTGTAAATATGTGTACATATTTAGTAAATATGTGTACATATTCACTGGAGCATATCCTCGGAGTGGATGCTGAATAGGAGAGAAGGATGTGCTAAAGTTCAGCTTTAATAGGTAAAGTCCCAAGCAGTCTTCCAAGGTGACTTTACAGCTTTACTCTCCCACCTATTGCGTGTGAGTGTTCCAATTCCATCCTTGCTCTCATATTTATATCATTGTGGCTTTAATTTGCATTTCCCTGATGATTAAAGAACCTGGGCATTTTCCCCCATTTGTTTGTTAGTCATTTAGACACCATGTCTTGTAGATACTTTTGCATGTCTTTTGCTTTTTTTCTCTCCCCTACCCACCATGGGAGACTACCTCTGATCTTGTGCTCATTTTTAAATTGAGTTGTCTTTCTTTGTGTCAGAGTTCTTCACAGGATGAGCCATTAGAAAATTACTTGTACTGCACGTATGTTCTACTCTTTTGTTTTGCCTTTTTTCTCATTTAATGGTTTCTCATTATGAAGAGTAGTTATGCTGTGAGCTACGTGGGAAGTCCGGTTTCTCGTTATGAAGAGATGTTTCTAAGTTTAATATGAGCCAATCTACCAATTTTTTATAATTATTACTTGTAATAAAAGTGTCTTGTTAAAAACAAACAACCAAAAAAAAAAAAACACCTCTGCTTACCCATGAAGATACTCTTCTATACTATCTTCTGGAAATTCTGTTTTACCTTTTACATTTAGAGCCATACCCCATAGGCACGGATTTTTGTATATTTAAGAGGTATTTGGATATTCAGTCGGCTCAGTACAAGACCTCCCCCACCACTCTGCAGTGCCAGTGTTTGTGTATGTATCAGTGCCAATGACATATATCTGAGTCTCTTGGTAGATTCTCATTTCTCTCCCTCATCTGTCCATTCTCAAATGAATATTACAATTCTCGTATGAATACTACTATACCTTTTTAATCTGGCTATAGTGACTTTCTCCTTTTTATTCTAGACTATCTTTTGTATTTTGACAAATATTTTGGAATATCCTTGTTAATTTCTACAAAAAAACTTCCTGAAATTTTGACTGAGATTGCATTGGGTTTACAGATTAATTTGGAGGAATTGATATCTATCTAATATTGAGTCTTCCAATTCGTGAACATGGTATCTACAAGTTTATTTTGATTGATTGATTGATTGAGGTTTTCTTAATCTCAGTTTTAGGTCAGGTTCTTCTAGAAGCAGAACTCAACTCAGAGGTTTGGTGTGTATGATTTACTGAGAAAGCGTCCTTCAGAAAAACCTTGCAAGGGCATTTGAATCAAGGTTGGAGGATAGGAAAGGGGAAAGAGCAGAATAAGAAGAGACGTCAGGTAGTCTAGCTGTGGCCTGATCCATGTGGGACTGTAAGCTTTGAGTCAATGAGAGTGATTTCTGCCATCCCCAGAGTTGGTGGTGCAGGTGGCATAACCTTTCAGGAGTAATGGCTTTTGTCATCCAAGGGCAAGGAGAAGAGGGGCAGTAAATGCTTATAGCAAGAGTTAATTTTATTGCTCACTTCAACTTGGATCTTGTTGATTATCTATATTATAAATTATTTTACTAATTCCTGGTATTGCCTTTATTATTCGTTTTCTTCTATTTAATTTGTTATTTAAAAAATTTCTTGAGATGATACTTGGGTAATTTATTTTCAGTATTTCGTCTTTTCTAATTTATGCATTAAGGCAGACTGCACCTAAGCAGCACTTCAGTTGCATCCCAGAAGTTTGAAATGTATTTTAATTATTGTTCAGTTCAAAATATTTTACATTGTGACTTCCTTGATCTATAGGTTATTTAGAAGTATACTTCATAACTTCTGTACATTTGGGAATTTGATTATGTTTGTCCTTGATTTCTAACTCAATTCTACTATGATCTGAGAATAATCTCTGTATGAGTTCAGTTTTTTGAAATTTGTTCAGACTTGTTTTTTTTGTCCTGACATATGGTCAGTTTTGGTAAGTATTCCACATGCTTGAAAAGAATGTGTTCTGTTGTTTTTGGTGCAGTGTTTTATATAAGTCAGTTAGGTCAAATTATTAATCATATTGTTTAATTCTCCTATATCCTAACTGCTATTTTTGACTGTTTTATCAGTTACTCGAGGAAGAGTATTAAAGTATCTCATCATGGTTGTGGAATTGTTTATTTCTAGTTTAGTCAATTTTTGCTTAAATTTTTTTAAGTTATATTATTAGAAACATACACCTAATAATAATGTAATTTTGTATCTTCCATGTGAACTAATATTTTTAATCATGAAATATCCCCTTTTATGATTAATAATGCTTCTTCACATAAGTCAACTTTGTCCAATATTAATATAGTTTTGTTTTTAGTAATGTTTGCAGGATATATCACTTTCTATTCCTTGATTTTAAACTTTTCTGAATTCTTATATTTAATATTTATCTTTTACAGGCAGCACATAGTACAGCTTTTATTCCTTTTCCAAAATGACAAACTTTATTAATTGAAGTATTTAGTCTATTTACATTAAATTTAATTATGATACTACTTAGGCTTATATCTATTTTCTTACTATGTTTTTTATTGTGTCATGTAGTCTATATTAAGTCTACTTTCTGGCTTTCTGACTTGGCAGCTGTGTCTTAACGAGAAAAGTGGTGTTGAAAGTCAGGCTCATCTCTCTGGGCTTCCCTTCTGTCTAAGATCTTGACCACTCAAGACTTCACTGCCTTCGTATGTCCCTGACACCACCACAGAAAGATTTTTTTTTGTTTGTCTTTTTGCCTTTTCTAGGGCCGCACTTGCAGCATATGGAGGTTCTCAGGCTAGGGGTCTAACAGGAGCTGTAGCTGCCAGCTTACACCACAGCCACAGCAATGCCAGATCCAAGCCGCGTCTGCGACCTACCACCACAGCTCACGGCAACGCTGGATCCTTAACCCACCAAGCTAGCCAGGGATCGAACCCGCAACCTCATGGTTCCCAGGCAGATTCGATAACCACTGAGCCACAACGGGAACTCCTCACAGAAAGATTTTGAAAGTATTTTCTTTAAGAACCATGGCTCCTGTGTCAGACTTTCTGGTTTTTTTTCTCCAGAGGTGTCACTTAATAGCTATACAACCTTGGACTAGTTGTTTTTAATCCTTCATCTGTAAAATGGGAGTAACGACGGCCTATTCAAGATTGTTTTGATAATTAAATAAATTCACATATGAAAAGCATGTAAAATGGTTCCTGACACAGAGTAAGCATTCAATGGCCATTAGCTATTTTTATTATTGGTGGAGTGCCGTAACTCTGAACATCACTATGGAATAAGAAAGTGAAAGACATGGATGTAGCGAAAAGTTTATGGGTCCTTACCCTCAATAAGTTTCCTATCTAATTGGAGATAGGAAATTAATGAGAAATATGAAGTAATGACAGAGATTTCCATATATCACTTTGGAATCAATTTCATTACTCATAATAGGAAGGCAGTGTGGCATAGTGGAAAAGGAGCATGGGCTGTGAAGCTGGACAGATTTGGATTTGGATTCAGATTTGGCCTCTGCCACTAACCAGTCATGACCTTGGTAAATGATTTCCCTTTTCTGTGTTTTTCTTATTTTTTTATAATGAGGTAGATACTGCGTAGGGTTACTGTGAAGTATAAATTAAGAAAAATAATCCATGGAAAGTACCCAGCTGTTAGCGGGCACTTAACAAATGCATGTTCCTTTCCTCCATTTTTTGTATTACAAAGTGTTAGGTGTTAGGGGAGAGCCCAGAACAGGTAACTTCAGGGCAGGGAGAATTCAGAGAGGGGAAGGTCTTATGTGCAGGGGTGATCAGTGAAGACTTACAGGGAGATAGGATCTAAGTTCCTTTATTAAAAGTGAGGGAGAACAGGAGGGAAGAACGTGAGCCAAGCACAGGCCAGAATGGGTGATTATGTGTTGTAAAATACCTGAGAGTCTTTAAGGGCTTCTATATAAGATCTTTCACATTTGAAATCCTTTAAAAGCCTCACAGCACCTCTGAGTTTAGCATCACTGCCTCCACTGAGAGGAGAAGGAAATGGAGGCTTGTCCAGTTGCCACATACCTTATAAAGAGGAAATGGGACCCAATCCTACATTTTCTAATTCCAAGCAGACAGACTGCAAGTGCACAGCTTTTGAATGAAACACTGTGGCCAGATGTAGATGGCCTTGCTGCCAAGTTGAAAGTTTTTTGTTTGTTTTTTAAAGTAGATAGTGTTCTACTCCCAAAGCTTTGTAGCAGATTTCAGGTAACCAGTATTTTAAGAATATTTATCTGGTATAATTCCAGCAGAGAGGAGAGGCAGGGAGGCCCTTAAGAGCCCCTGGCTGTGGTCTGGGCTGAAGGGATAGTCTGGAGGGGCACCGTTGGATGGAAAGAAGGTCAAGGTGACACTTGGGTTTAATCCACGTGCCTTTGGAGGATGTGAAGCAAAAGAGTGATATGATGAGGGCTGCGTGTTAAAAATGATCACTCTGGTTTCCCTGTGGGAACTCGATTATAGCAGGGAGGGGGGAGAACAAGAAGCCACTTGGTGCTGTTCGCGTAACCCAAGCAAGAGATGAAGAGTGGGATAGGCTGGGTGATTAGTGTAAAAGGAGAGAAATGAATGGACTTGGGATGTACTTTGGAGGCAGGTTTAAAAGTTTGAGGAAGGTGCAGTATTGCTTAGAGTTTCTGTCCTTTCCTCATTTTCAGTTGAAATATGCTTTTAGGACATATAAACTAATTTACCTATTTACTTAAGGTAAGAGCTGATTTAGCTATCATTCTATTTACTGGAATTTGCCATTAAAGAGGAACTTAAATATGTTTAGAATGCTAATTATTATATTTGGAGTCCTGTGGTCATTGTTAGAATCTAAAATGCCCTTTTAAAACACTGCAATATTAAATTATATTCAATAAAGTTTATACTGGTCAAATCCCTCAAAACCAATTATCTATGTACTGAATACTTTATCAGAATTTCTAAATAATCAGAAAATCCTGTTCCACTTATTCTACACTTCACTGTAGAATTTTTAGAGTATGCATATCATTGCTCCTTTGAATGAAGAAACAAGTTAGTGGTGCTATTTGTAATTTTAAAAAAGATAAGTAAAAACAACAAAATGTTAAAAGTGACTGATTATCTATGCATGCTGAGTTTGTGTTATTTGTTTCTTCTTCCTTTTTGTATTTTCCAAATTCCCTACAATGATATGAATTATTTTTAAAAACTTAAAGTTAGATTTTCAAAAAAAATTTATCATATTTAGAAAGACACTACTTTCTATATTACTACAGTTTGTAGTGGGAAGCTATAACAAATGACATAGTTATAGGCCATGTTTTAATTCTTTTCCTTTTAAAAAAATAGATTTACCGGAAACTTCCAGGATTTTTACATGCAGTTATGGATGCCCTGAGGAGAGACAAAATAGTCTTCCCTAATGATGAAAAGTAAGTTAATGATGTCCATTATTAGTATATCTATAGGTTTCTAGGGTGTAATTATCATGGAATTCATTGAATGGGTAGATGAGAAATCTGAATGAGTAGATGAGAATTCTTAGATGGGCACTAGGATTGGGGGTAAGGTGCCTACAAATTATCCTTATGTCTAACTCAATAATTTTACCAATTCAGGGAGTTGTAGGCTTAGGGTGTATCAGGACCTTTTAAAAGTTTGTCTAGCCTTGGGAGAATTCCTGCCTTCTAGGCCTTATTCCCCATGTAACCAAAATCCATCCACTCAGCCAGCTAACTCAAGAGCAAGTCCAATGACTAGAATTGGCAAGTGAGCCTTTCACAGTTGGAGAATCTTAGAGTACCTACAAATAGGTAGTTGTTATCAGTATTTTTTCTATTTCAACACATTTGAGGGATCTAACATTCTCAGGAATAACAGTGAGTCGTGATGGCAGAGGTGAGTGGTATCAGAATTTGGGAGGGGACAGGGAAGTACTATTTATTAGTTATTCTTCATGTCATAGCCTTTTTGAATTATCAAGTAAGAGACTGACCAGAAAGCTAACTGAATCTGTTAATCTCATGTCTATCTTGTCCATTTACGGCGTAATATAACTAGATTGCTACAAAGAGTTCTCTTTGATACTGTTATTTGGGGGCTTTGATTTTGTTTTCTTTTATAGTTTTAATCACAATAGTCTAGACATTATGAAATAAGGTAGAATAAGGGAAAAGGTGAGGCTCTTTTTAATTCTGTACAAATTCAGTGTTTTTTCTTTTCCTTTATTTTCAAAAACCATATAGGCATATATTAGATTAAATACCTAATTAAATTGTGTCAGTAAATAGAAGAATCTTGCCTGGAGGGAAAAAAATGTCATTATATGAAGCTTATTATATATGAAGCTGTTATTCCTGGAAGAGATGGAAAGAACATGCTTGTATTTTGGGAAAACCTCATGTTTTGCTAAAACTTTAACTTAGAAGAGGAGAAATCTCAATATACAATTTGAGCTGAATGCTTTTCTTCCCATTGTTCCTAGTGTTAAATTCCTGTCTTCGCCCCTTCTCATCATACACGGAGAGGATGACAAAACAGTGCCTCTGGAGTATGGAAAAAAGGTAAACTCAGCTCAGTGGCTGATGGAAATATACTAAACTTATTTCACCATTTTCTCAGTCAGCCAAACTTTGATCAGAGCCTAAAGAAGGATCTCTGACATTGTGAGGGATTCTCTGCAGCCCTGTCTCACCGTGCCACCTGGTGTAGACAATAAACATCAGTGTGGTAGGCTATTCAGCTTATAGGAGTGTTTGCGGAGGATCCTGGTTCCTCATCTGGTCTATGGATCTCCAAGTGTAGAAAGATCCCAGGCTGCTCTGGGAACCTCCATGCAGCCTCTCCTGCAGTGGCTCTGAAAACAGGGATGCAGTTTCTTTTCTTTTAAAGAAATTGAGGGGTCCACTGCAACTCTTGTCCCCTTGCAGGGCGGTACAGTCAGGAGGAGGATGAGGTCTTGTCACTGTTCCATGAACTGAGCTGTGCAGCTCCTTGACTGTGAAGGCAGTCACTCGGGGATACAGAGAGTGTCCATATCTCTGACTTAATGGAACTAACTCCTTAAGTCCACTGTTTCTGTACTCTTTTAGGAAAATTAGACTGAAAAAGCAACAGCTTCAATTACAACTTTCAGTCTTTGTCTTTCTGCCCCTTGCAGCTCTATGAAATTGCACACAATGCATATAGGAACAAAGAGAGGGTGAAGATGGCGATCTTTCCTCCTGGCTTCCAACACAACTTCCTTTGTAAAAGCCCCACACTATTAAAAATTGTGAGGTAAGAGGTGCTTTGCTAAATGCAGTGGGGCCTGCTCTGGCTTAGACCATGAGGTGGGAAAAACACATGAGCTCATCTAGGTCCTTTTTCTGCAGAGATTTCCTGAGCCAGCAGTGGGCATGAGGTCTGAGAGCAGCGGAGAGTGAAGACTTGGTCCAAACACCACCTGAGATGTGTATTTTTTATATAAAATTGTACTGGGCTGCCTGGGTGAGCTGCAGTCACTGACATTTCCACAAGTCACTGCCATTTTAGTAAGAGACAGCAGGGATGCTGGGCATTATGGAACGTTCTCGTTTAGCCTATCAGAGTTTACTTTGTGAAATGTGCTGAAATGTCACTGTGGAGAATCAGAATTTGGTAAAGATTGGATCCCATCTAAAAATGTATAGTTACCAAACATTCTGGGAATATTTGTAGATAAGATGGTCTTTGATTTGGACCTATACAGCAGTATAAGAAAGGTGCTCCAATGTAATTAAATAACTTGTATCTCAGTTTAGTTAATCTAAATGGCATTAAAAAGCTCCCAGCTGTTTTCTAGCTTTCCTAAAAGCATTGGGAAAAGTCTTAGAATGCCATTCAGTCTGCTATAAAATAGTAAGATTGGGCACTCATGCAGCCTTTGGAAATTGACATTTTTAGCCCTAACATGATCATACATTTTCCCTCTCAATTCCCAGGATACTTGACTAGATTATTAGCTAACAAAAGTGAAACAAAATCAAAGAATGTTGTAAAAATGTTCAAGTCCAGTAAGAAACTATTTTTCCTAGGGGCATTTTACAACTTACTTTCCATTGGCTTTGTACAGCCCACCGCTGGGTTCACTGGACAGGGAAATCTTTAGGTCGGAAGGCTCCATGTTCCAGATGTCCCGGGCGTACTCCTTAATTGTTCGGTCACTGGAGAATTTCCCTGAGGCGGCTATGTTTTTGAGGACCATGGTGTTCCAGGCCTTTGGATTCTGTAGACAACACAAGTATCTAAGGGCCAGGGCCTGAGTGCCCATCAAGCTTTATGACAAACATCAGGCCAAGTATATCCAAGTACAACTCATGGAGAACGTAACAGGAGTAAAATTGTAATGAATCATAAATATTCTTGTTTCACGGTTGGGAGCTGGGTAGGACAGACTGTGCTTTTTTCCTATTTAAGATTATAGTTCTCTAAAATGAAAAAGAAAGTATTTTGGACATAAGTTCCCTAATTGGTAATTTTTGCTGTGGTTATAATATTTTGGCTTGTAGGCCGTATTCTCCATGCTTTATTTTTAATAAAGATACCTCATTTCCCTTTAAACTACAGGGAGAAAGAAGGGACTAACATTCATTGTTTGCCAGGTGCCACATAAGAAATGTACCCTGTGGCTCATGGCCACAGCTTCAGAAACACTGCTTAGAATGTTAGCTATCACGCAGGCAAACAAGTCCATGCGAGCCTTTATCCACTGACTCCTCTTTTCTTGCTCTTTCTGAAGGTAGATACTCCAGTAGGTTTACACTGAATCTCAAATACTCCACTGGGTTTGAAAACATGATCAATAAAGGCTTTATGCTTAATAAAACATACAATAGTCGGAGTTCCCATTGTGGCACAGCGGTTAACGAATCCAACTAGGAACCATGAGGTTGCGGGTTCGATCCCTGGCCTTACTCAGTGGGTTAAGGATTCCACGTTGCCGTGAGCTGTGGTGTAGGTCGCAGATGCGGCTCGGATCCTGCGTTGCTGTGGCCGTGGTGTAGGCCATTGGGTACAGCTCCGATTTGACCCCTAGCCTGGGAACCTCCATATGCCGTGAGTGTGGCCCTAAAATGACAAAAAATAAATAAAATTAAATTAAAAAAATACAATAGTCAAATCTCATAATTTTATGTAAAAGAATATAAGAAGCTATTTATTTTATGGCCTCGTGATTTTATAAAGAACTCTAAGAGTTCAATGGAAATGACCAGAACATTATTTGAAACCAACAGCAATGCATTAGAAGCATTAAGAGAAAAACTAAAACTGCCATCATTCCTTAAGATACTGCAGAGCGTTCTGAAGTTACTTTGTTCAGACTTTGGAAACTTATAAAATAAGGAGAGAATAAAAGCTTGCTTTTATTAAAGGATAATGACTAGACTTCTCAACCATGTGGTACATGTTTTCCAAGCCTCCACAATACAATTATTGTTAAGACTAAAAGCTGCAGTTTGCACTAATGAACAAGAAAGATGGAACCGAATGCTGGGCCTCTAGGTGGGCATCCTTTGGATTCAGGCCATCATTTTAATAGAAGGGACCATTGTGTAAAACCCACATTCACATTTGTGATTGCCCTTGCTCACATTTTCCTTTCCTGCTCTATTTGTTTTCTTCCACAGCCTTTCTACATAAAAGCTGGTTGGAGATCAAGAGGAAAGAGCTAGAGGTGGCTATTTTCTTTCCTCTGTCCGCATTCCTGGAGGCTATACCGGCTGCTCTCTCCAGTATTCAGGAAGCAGGAAGTGAGCCACTCTGCTTAACTCTAGCACTGCCTCCCCTTGGGAAGTATATAAAACTCTGGTTTATATACACTTCTGGGGCAGTGGATATGCTGTAGAGCAGCAAGGGCCTTGAATGATCCTATTTTAAAAACCCAATGGGGAATTCCCTGGTAGCCTGGCGGTTAAAGACTTGGCGTTGTCACTGGTATGGCACAGGTTTGATCCCTGGCCCAGGAATTTTTGCCTGCCACGGGTGTAGCCAAAAATAAATGAATAAAACCCCAATGGGATATCTGGGATGACTGTAGGAACTACTTGTCACCTGGCTTTGGGAAAGAAACAGAAAGAAATGTTAGTGAAGTGTGTTTCTGTTGAAGTAGTTACCAAGGTGCAAAGGGCAGGAGGTGGAGACTTTATGGATTCCCACTATTCTATGCTATATAATGGCTTTCTAGTTGGAGAGCAAAAATGGAAACTGTGTGGGCAAGGACATCTACCTCTAGAAGACCATGTTGGAGTCTTGGCACAGGGCCAGCCTCCTCCTGTATCTCTGCATCCATGGTGCCTGCAATTCAGTAAAAGTCTTTCCTATCAGAGATGATCACATTTCCATATATTTATTAAATGTACTAAGAGGGCTGGGTCATTTGGTAAAGATGTATAACTTTGCATATGTGGGATTACTCATGTGGCTCGGGGCCTTTTCCTTTTCTTATTTATTTATTTATTCATTCATTTATTGTTTTAAGTAAAGTATAATCTTTCTTATTTCATTCTTTTTGTCTTTCTTTCTTTCTTTTTTTTGTTTTTTTTTTTGCTTTTTAGGGCCGAACCTGTGTCATATGGAAGTTCCCAGCCTAGGGATCGAATTGGAGCTGTAGGCACCAGCCTACACTACAGCCACAGCAACACAGGATCCGAGGCGCATTTGCGACCTACACCACAGCTCACAGCAATGCTGGATCCCCGACCCAGTGAGAGAGGCCATGGACTGAACCTGCATCCTCATGGATACTAGTCAGATTCATTTCCACAACAGGAACTTCTCATTCCTTTTTTTTTCTTTTTTTAAAAATTCAAATATGAAACCTCCCCTCTTTTTACACATTTATTTTCTATTCACATAGCCCCAACTCCATGGGTGGTCCAAAAGAGGTACTTATTTTGCAAGTTGCAAAGACTAAGGTGGGGGTACTTTCCCAATAAACTAAGACTCAGCCTTCCAATCATTTTAGCAGCTTCTAATACTGACAGCCACCCACTACTGGGGCACAAGCTCTCAGAGGAGGGCATTAGTACTTTGAGAAAGCTGTCTTTGTGGAGTTCCCATCGTGGCTCAGTGGTTAATGACTCTGACTAGCATCCACGAGGATGCAGGATCCATTCCTGGCCTTGCTCAGTGGGTTAAGGATCCAGCGTTGATTTAAGCTGTTGTATAGGTCACCGACGCAGCTTGGATCTAGCGTTGCTGTGGCTGCAATGTAGGCTGGCTGCTGTAGCTCCGATTTGACCCCTGGCCTGGGAACCATCATAAGCCACAGGTGCAGCCCTAAAAAAAAATTCCCGAACTGTGCCCGAACTTTGGAAAAGTCAAGTTTTGATCTGAAAAACCTGAAGAGCTGCCTCATTTTTTTGATTGGTTACTGGGGCCCTGTTATTCAGATTTAATAAAAAGAAACCAAAATTTTAATCAAAAGTAGTAGATTACTTTCCTTCATAAGTCTCAGCAGTGTACTCACCATATATAGCTGACTGACTTTTTCTTGACACTTGACATAGGCTTCATAGTCTGCAAAGACTTTAAACCTGTTTTTGTCATTGGAAGGAACAACAAAACAACGAAAAGCTTCATTAACAGATGTATGCTAAGATTCCATTTAAAATTCTCTTTTACTTAATGTCAGCATGGCTTGCTTACCAAACTGATACTTCTATTCACAAGGGTTTCAACCAGCCCTCGACCTTTCTATGGTTCTTCTCATATGTAAGAATGTTATCATTCATATGGCTGCAGGATGCATTTAAAAGCTGGGTATACCAATGGAAGGAGAAAAAGAATACCAGGAGTTCCCGTCGTGGCTCAGTGGTTAACGAATCCGACTAGGAAGCATGAGGTTGAGGGTTTGATCCCTGGCATCGCTCAGTGGGTTAAGGATCTGGCGTTGCCATGAGCTATGGTGTAGGTCACAGATGTGGCTTGGATCCCGTGTTATGTGGCTGTGGCAAAGGCTGGCAGCTGTAGCTCCGATTAGACCCCTAGCCTGGGAACCTCCATGTGCCACAGGTGTGGCCCTAAAAGGACAAAAGACAAAAAAAAGAAAAAGAATACCAGATTTGTAGGTCTTATTTTTAAATCTTCCTAGCATTGTTAATGGAGAATATTTAATTTTTCTGTATATCAACTATACTTCTATAAAAAAGAAGTAAATGGTTTACAAAAAAGAATATCTAATTTTTTTTTCCAAGGCGAAGTTAGCTTATATTATAAATCTATGCTAACCTATATGGTTGTGTTATAGTTGGTTTAAGATCTTCACATCCCCTTTCCATGGCCCAAACAGTACCATCTTGTGGGAACTCACCTGTCATGATAAAATAGCATGTTGACTAAGTCTTTGAAGAGGTCAGGCTGCTTGGGAGAAAAGAAGCCCTTGTCAATTTGATCCATGGCCAGCTTTAACTCTGGAAGTGCCTCATAATATTCTTTTGCGTTATACCTGTGGGGTGGGGATGGGGGATGGTAAGGGAAGGTCCTGTTAGTATTTGTGATCAACAACACACAGATACCACATTACCTGGGAAAAATGCATGCAGAAATTCTGGCATTTACAGAAGTCATTATAGAGTTAAACAGGGGTATAAAGAATATTTAACCAGGACTTTCCACTGTGGTGCAATGGGTTAAGAATCTGACTGCAGGGGCTCAGGTTGCTGCAGAGGTGTGCGTTCAATCCCTAACTCAGTGCAGTGGGTTAAAGGATCCGGTATAGGTCGCAGCTGTGGCTCCGATTCAGTCCCTGGCCAGGGAACATCCATATGCCATGGGTATGGCCATTAAAAAAAAAGAAGAAGAATATTTAACCAGATCCTGAAATTTCTTCCCCCACAAATTTGATTAATCAAGGACACTAAAAGGCAGTAGATAATAAAAATCAATAGTCTGATCTAGTAAGGTACACTAAGATTCGTTTCAAAGCAGACTTTATGGCTTTAAACAAGCATTGTACACTTGCTTTTTTTTTTTTTTTTTTGCTTTTTAGGGCCACACCCACAGCATATGGAGGTTCCCAGGCTAGAGGTCGAATTGGAACTATAGCTGCCACCCTATGCCACAGTCACAGCCACAGCAACATAGAATCCGAGCTGCATCTGAGATCTACACCACAGCTCATGGCAATGCCAGATCCTTAACCCAAAGTGAGGCCAGGAATTCAAACCGCAACCTCATGATTCCTAGTTGGATTTGTTTCCGCTGCACTATAATGGGAACTCCACGGCTGCTTTTGACACACAGATCCCAATTTGTTGCTACTGAGTGAAAATTTACTTCCAAGGATTGGGAAGTATATCGACACCCTCCAAAGTCTGTGATTCCTGTGGTTCCTTTGGGTGGCACTCTATTTCTTATCTGAATCCAGGTTAATAAACCTATCCAGATGTTAAGCATGACAAGTATTTTGAGTGTTTCTATATGACCAGACCTATGCTCTACCACATCTTGGTCTGTCTCTTTGCGATCTTAAAGGAACACTAGATGGCTTAAATTAGAGGCAAAAACTTCCAACTACACATTAGTTCAATTTAAAAAAAAATTGTTTTTAGGGCCACACCCGCGGCACGTGGAAGTTCCCAGGCTAGAGCTGCAGCTACCAACCTATGCCACAGCCACAGCAGCTCAGGATCTGAGCCAAGTCTGCAACCTACACCATGCTCATGGCAACGCTGGATCCTTAACCCACTGAGCAAGGCCAGGGATCGAACCTGAATCCTCATGGATCTTAGTCAGGTTCTTAACCCACTGAGCCACACAGTTGGGTTTTTTGATCAAAGTAAAAATCACAAATGTGGAGAAGTGAATAGCTCTTGAAGCTAGGTCTGCCATGGTTCAAGCCACTGTTATCAGTGACAAACAGCAACAACCCCACGAACTTGTGCTCAAACCCCTTTTAATTTACTTGCTGGGTGTAACGACTAATCTTTGTCAGGAGGTGCCCCCAATTCATGGGAGATGTTCGGCTGCCACATCTCTTGTGACCTGTCTCAATGGGACACCCGGATGGGCAGACACACTCCTGGGGATGAAACCCACCCAACAAGCAAGACTCTTCACTCACCCTTTCTTGTCTAAGGCAGCCACATCCTCTATTCTCATGCCAAAGATGAACAGGTTCTCTTCCCCGGCTTCCTCAGCCATTTCCACGTTGGCCCCATCCATGGTCCCGATGGTCAGGGCCCCATTCAGCATGAACTTCATATTGCCTGTCCCTGAGGCTTCAGTGCCTGCAGTGGAAATCTGCTCCGACAGATCCGTGGCTGGAATGACTGCAAGCAAAGCACGCTGGAATTAGTGATTCCATTTCCCCGGATTGGCTTGGATGCTATCCAAGCATTCATCTAGCTAGCCTGTTTTTAATCATTAAAGTAATACATGTACATCAAGACGAACATTCAAATGGTGTAGAAGGCCAGATTTCACTCTTGCCTTGACTCCAGCAACCACTTTTGCCCATGTCTGATGTGCTATCTTTGTGGCCACAATGCTAAATAGCTATATGCTTATACAACACTTTCTTGGTCTATAAACTTTAAACAGCATCTACTGACTCGCTGCTATAAAATCTGACACTAACTGAACAATTCAATTTTTAAGGCAGGATAAAAACAATTCGAACACAAAACATTTTCTCTGCCCTTTGGCCTCCACTCTCCCCTCTACTGCGTATTGTGCACCCTTATTATACATTGACCAAACCTCTTCATTGGCAGAAATATCTGCTCAACCATAGAGCAACATTTCTCCAAGCACCAACAGGGTAACTCCTTAAAAGATAACATTCCTTCTTCATCTTGTAAGGGGTCACAATGATCCACCACTTTGTACCTATAGATCTGGATTGTGTAAACTGTCAATAATACAGCATTTAACATAGAGCACTCTGTCTCAAAAAACTTACATAACTGTGC
Source organism: Catagonus wagneri (assembly GCA_004024745.2). NCBI lineage: Eukaryota > Metazoa > Chordata > Mammalia > Artiodactyla > Tayassuidae > Catagonus > Catagonus wagneri. Next base: position 10,730,669 of record PVHT021183527.1, on the reverse strand, counting down.
TTTGACTTCTAATGGGCGGAACAGTTCTCGGAACTTTCTGAGATGATGTTCCTGAGTTAAACTCCCCAATTTGACTCAAATAAAATTTTCCATTTCTTTCTTAGATCAGCTGATTAATTTTTCCTCTTTACTACATTTCTCTTCTCCCCCTTCTTCCTTTTCATTTTTGTCATGGCTTTATTTCTGTTTTTTTTCTCTTTTATAAGTATATAAAATATACTAAAAATTTCTCTTTCTTGATCCTTAAAATTTGGAATCTCTCCTGACCCCTCTTTTGCAATATGAGGAAACTGGATTGTGTCATTCCTTCCACTTCTTACCACCCTCCTTCCCCTCTCATTGCAGGGAAATAAACCACAGTCAAGTGAGGTATGCCTGGGGCCAGACACTCAGCCTCTGACCTTTCATCCCGATTTACGCATAAATCCATGCTGCTCCCAGCCCCCACCTCCACTCTCCCCTCCTCCCCCTTACAAAGCACAGAACCAATTCTCAGTTTTACTTTGAAAACTTATTTGTAGATTAGCAATATTTTCATTTGTATCCGTAAGATTCTGGCTCTTTTTTCTTTATGTAGACAGTTCTTAACTAACATCAGAGGACCCAAAAATACCTCCAAAAGAGAAAGGTCTGTTTTCAATTAGGTGGCATTTGCATGAGGATGGTGCTTTGTGATGCAAATAAGCAAAGGTCCCAGTGGAAGAGACAGGGATGCTGGCTTCTGGACAGTCTGGCTGTCCCCTCTTGAGGCACTCCATGCTTGCTCTCAGAGTGCCCATCTGAGGCACATATAAACCCCGGGCTTCGGCAGCCTGACATTTGCCGATTTCCTGATGCTACATGAACAAATGACAACAGTCCTTCCTTCCATGAAGTGACCAGAGCCGAGGTACATCTGGAGTCTGGGGAATTGGTGTTCTATTGCAAAACTGGGCCTAGGAACTGAGGATCTCTCTCTCTCTCTTTTTTTTTTTTTTCTTTTGTAGAGGAGCACAGACTGTACTTTACCAAAACCTCAGGGCCACCTCCTCCTCCAGCACTGAGCTCTGTCCAACTAGGAGGAAAATGTGCTTGCAAGTGAAATCTGTGATACTATCTCCACGGACTGCAATCTCATTGTCAGCTGGGTCACACTAAATGTTCTTAGCTTAGGGACTTATTCTCCTTAAGAGAGATACCTTCTATCCTAAGTTACCAGCTCCCTGAGCTCAGCTGCTCCATTTTCCTAAAGGGTGTAACCTATACCCAGATCCTGCTCTGGCCCTGCATGGTTTATGGGATGCCACTACCTTTTTCAGCAAGAGACACTCTGTAGTTCTCCAGGAAGATGACTTTCAGCTTGCTTCCAACCATGGGGTCATTGTTCACCACCTCTGCCACTGAAGTGATCAGCTTTATGATCAGTTTGGCCATGTGATATCCTGGGGCAGCCTTGGGGAACCCGGGACAGAAAGCAGGCATGATGAACTGGAGAAACGGCAAGAGACAAGAGACCCCACATCCGGAGGGAAGAGAATCAACTTACTTTGCCACCAATTATAACTGTTCTGGGCACGAACAACTTCTTCGGGTCTTTCTTAATGCCTGTAAAAGATGGAGAAATGGATGAAATGGAGGACGACTGACGGCTGGGTGGTGAGACTTGCACCGGAAGTGCCGCTTCCACTTCCGGTGTGTGGGGAGGCTGGTGGGTAAACACGGAGCAGACTCACGGTTGTACATGGTGACCACGTGCAGGCAGTTCAGGAGCTGCCGCTTGTACTCGTGGATCCTTTTCACCTGCACGTCAAACATGGAGGCTGGGTTGATCTTCACTTTGTACTCCTTCTCCAGGAACTGAGAAAATTTCAGCTTGTTCTCCTGTTGAGACAGTGAACGGGGCCAGAGCCCTTTGGACTTAAAAGAACTGGGAGGGTGGTCTGTATTTAAACACTGGAGCATAAACCCTCCAAGCAAGTGCGGAGAAAGAACCCATACTAGGAAGCCTCACCTGCTTCACGTTTGAAATCTCCCGGAGGAAGACATCATCGCCCACGAAGTGGTGTAGCTTGGTCAGCTGGCTCAGATCCTTCACGTAGTCCTCCCCGATTTTCTTTCAGTTTGAAGGAAAAGGTGACTTTAATCAGGGAATGCCATCCGGCCCACATGAGCAGTTTCTGTCAGTCTGTGGCAAGTGGTTGCAAGCACCTTAAACTCACCTTACACCTACTCCACAGCACACAGAATGGTTTCACTCACAGAAGATGCTAGAAATGCTATGTGGGAAGAACACTTTGCTAGTACCTTACTGGTAGTTTCAGTGGCATCAAGGGTTAAAAACAGGTAAGCTACCTAAAATGGGTGACAACCCAACACCCACCCCCAGTTCTGCTAGTTACTTATATGACCATTGTTATCCTCTTTTATTAACTAAAGATACCATCTTCTGTGTGTGTCCTATGAGTTCTGTTAACCAGGATGAGCTACATAGTGTGAGGCCTCTTTTTCTGAAATGGAGAATTTCAGGATAGCTACAGAGGAGAATGAAACCAGGTGTGGAGCCCTATGGGGCTGCACAAGTCACTCACAGATGAAGTCCACCTTAGTACAGACTGGATTTGCAAATTATAAATGCACTCTTGGCCTCTTGCATTCATTCCAGTCAGGCCCCCCTTCCCCTCAGCACTTCCCAGTTACCTCTGCTATTAACTCTGCCAGCCCGGGGTTGCAGAGTAAAAGCCAGCGCCTTGGAGTGATCCCATTGGTTTTGTTCTGAAACTTGTCTGGTTCTAGCTCACTGAAGTCCTTGAATCTGGAGACAGAAGAGATACATCACTGAACTTGGCTGGTACAGCAAGATTCAGCATGCTGGATGAAGTTCAAGAAGTTAAGTGTAGGCTTAGCAAAATTAAATAAAAATGGAAGAGGGGCTGAGGGCAGTTACAGAAATCCATTTGCAATTCAAAATAATCACAAGAAAAAAATCCACATTTAATCACCTCTTCTTGTCGGGAGTTCCCTTCGTGGCTCAGTGGTTAATGAATCTGACTGAGAACCATGAGGTTGCGGGTTCGATCCCTGGCCTTGCTCAGTGGGTCAAGGATCCGGCGTTGCCGTGAGCTGTGGTGTAGGTTGCAGACGCGGCTCGGATCCCGCGTTGCTGTGGCCGTGGCGAAGGCCGGCAGCTACAGCTCCTGTTAGACCCCTAGCCTGGGAACCTCCATATGCCGCGGGTGCGGCTCTACATAAAGGCAAAAAGACAAAAAAAAAAAAATCACCTCTTCTTGTGTGTGTGTGTGTGGGGGGGAGAACTAAGTCTAGAATTAGGATGGTTCAGAGAGGAAAGAGTTTTTGTCTCTTTAGAGAGGGTTTTTTTGTATAGAAGAAAATACTTTTAAATAGTTTAATGGGGCCTTTCCTCATCTCCAAATGCAGCCCTGCCGCCACTAGCACCACTGCGTTAATGAAGGTAATGCGAGACCCACTACCACAGGGATGGAGGCTCACACTTGGGTCTTCACGATGTCTGAGTGAATTTTAGCCACGCCGTTCACAGCATGGGAGCCCACGATGCACAGATGGGCCATGTTGATCCTTTTGCCTCCTTCCTCTTCTATCAGAGACATCCTTCTCAGACGGTCGACATCTTTAGGAAACAAGGCAGCAATTTTCTAGGCAAAGGAAGAGAAAGGCCTTGCTGGTCCCTCGGGTTTATGGCAACCCTGGGATAACGTCATTCACCCAAGCAAAAGCTCTGATAGATCGAATGTAAAGCTTCACCTCACAGAGAGGGGTTGGGTTAGCTCCAGGGAGATGCCATCCCTCTACCTTAGTATTTTCAAAAAGATGTCTTTAACAGAGCCCCACCGAGACTTGAATGCTTTTGATTATTAATAACTGAAAGATGTTTGAGCCTCAAGTTTGGTAAAGGGGAAGACTGTTGCCACCCTTAACATCTCTCAAAAGGGATTATGAATCTCTCAGAATGACTTACATCTAAATGCTTCTGATTTATCTCGTAAATGATCTGCAAATGTCGAGGAAGTAACTTCTCCACCAACTCTACAGGCCAGCGCTCCAGGGCTTCCGGGAGCACTGTGTGGTTGGTGTACGCAAAGGTCTTCTGGGTGATCCCCCATGCCTGAAGGAAAGAGGGGGGTCAGCTGCTTCCCTGCAGGAAAGGCTGCCGCAAGTGCCCCCCCACCCCAGGCCAAACATTTCCTCAACTCCCGCTCAACTGCAAACAGGACAATTCTATCTAACAGAATACACAGTAAGATGCAATTCCACGAGGTTCCTGAATGGTCCAGATAGTGGGAACATGTTTTCTAGGGGGAAAAAAAGCAGTAAAACTGGCTGATAAAACTTAAGACAGCATGCTAATAAATCTTCTTTATTACCCTAACTTGTCTTTTGTTTATTAAATAAAATTTGAGGAATAAAACTTAAGTAATGTTCTGAGAAAGTACCAAGTATGTTTAAAGTTGATGGGGACACTTTCAATTAGCTGTATTCTGAGGTTATCGAATTTAAAAATCCTTTTTGACACAAAAATGGTAAACATGATCTAAGCCTTAACATAGATACTGAGCTGTGTCCCAGTAGGAATTTCTTAGTCTTACTTCCTGTTAAGCAGTAACAACTGAGAAATGTCAGCACCAGGTCAAAGTTTACATTTAATCGTTGGAAGTTAGCAACAATAACTTATTTTGAAAAACTGTAAAAGGAGCTTTTGGCAAAATCTCTGAACTACAGATATTCTGGTTAATCAGAGGAAAAAGAAGCCAAACTATCCAGACCTTGGACCAGGGCAGTTTTTCAATATCCACAAAAATCCTCATCAGCTCGGGGATGGCAAGTGCAGGGTGAGTATCATTCAGCTGGATGGCAACCTGTGTGGGAACAGAGAGCAGCGTGAAGGTGACCGACAGCCAGGGTCTGGCTTCTTGTCCTCATTCATGCCTCATACACTCACTAAACAAAACGTCCACTTTCTGTGGACTGCTTTAAGTATAGAGCTGAGTTACCACTCAACTTGTTTAATTGAAGCATTGTTAGTTTCAAATGTATAGCATAGTGATTCAGTGATAAATATATATATATATTTTGTTGTTGTTGTTGTTGTTGTTGTCGTCGTCGTTGTTGTTTGTCGTTTTAGGGCCACACCTGCGGCATATGGAGGTTCCCAGGCTAGGGGTCTAACAGGAGCTGCAGCTGCGGCCTGCGCCGCAGCCACAGCAACGCGGGATCCGAGCCGCGTCTGCAACCTACCCCACAGCTCACGGCAACGCCGGATCCTTAACCCACTGAGCGAGGCTAGGGATCGGACCCGCAACCTCATGGTTCCTAGTCAGATTCGTTTCCACTGAGTCACGATGGGAACTCCAATAAATATATATTTTTTAAATATATACTTTTTTGGATTATTTTCTGTTATAGGTTATTACAAGATATTGAATGAATTTCCTGTACTATACAGTAAATCCTTGTTGCTTATCTATTTTATGTACAATGGTGTGTATCTATTAATCCCATACTCCTAATTTATCTTCCCATCTCTATTTTATGTGTAACAGTGTGTATCTGTTAATCCTATATTCCTAATTTATCTCCCCACCTCTACTCTGGCCCTCCCCTTTGGTTTGTTTTCTAGTCTGTAAGCCTGTTTCTGTTTGTGGTATGTAGACACTCAACTTTTTTTTTGTCTTTTTTTAGGGCCACACCCATGGCAGATTGAGGTTCCCAGGCTAGGGGTCCAATTAGAACTGTAGCCGCCAGCCTATGCAACAGCCACAGCCCAGCAATTGGGATCTAAGCTGTACCTGCAACCTACACCATAGCTCATGGCAATGCCAGATCCTCAGCCTACTGAGTGAGGCCAGGGATGCAACCCGCATCCTCATGGATGCTAGTCGGGTTCGTTAACTGCTAAGCCATGATGGGAACTCCTCAACGTTTTTCAGCACTGAGACAGAGGAGTAAATCTGATGAGAAGTCCTGATCCCCTCAGTTCATACCAGCATTCACAGACTGAATACTTGCCTGATCTGGGAAGGCATCAAATGCAGTTCCGGCACTATCACTGGAGCCAAACTTGGAGGCTTTGAAACGTCGGATGACATCTTGCAAGGTAGCAGCCACCACAAAGTACTCCTGCTTCAATCTTAGCTCCTTCCCTTCAAAAAACTTCAAGCCAGAGAGACTGAGTGAGAGTAGCTCATCTTGTTAGGCATGGCCAGAATGTGGCTGGTGTCCCCTGCCTGGGGGACTTTAAGGCTAAAGTCCATGGGACATCTGGTGGAAGATGCAAGATTGAATGCCAAGCATTAGCCTCTTAAAACACCACCAAAATGAAGGTAAAAAGTGATACTGAGGAAGGATGAAGGGAATGGAGAGAAAACGACAGCAACAACTTCTTAGAGCTGAAAAAAGCAGATGGATAAAATGGTAATTGAACCAGAAAACCCAAGAAAGCGAAGTCCTGACCTGATAGTAGAGAAGAGTGGAAGGAACAGCCCAGTGTATACACTGAAGCTCCCAAAAGGCCCAGGAATTGTGAGCACTGGGTGCTTTTAGAAGTAGGGGTGAAGAGGGGATAAAAGGTTAGTTGAGAGCCTAAGAAGCAGTTGGCCTCAGACTCATTTCTAATTCCCTAAACAGAACAGTCTCCTCTGCCAATTCAGGAGGAAGCTGGAGGTATATTCTCTGGAGGTGGGAAAACAGGGTCTCTGGACTTGGAGGGCTGCCTCGGCAGTTGAAGGCAGGGGTACCACCCCATACTGAAAATGGAGGAAGTTTATGTACTGAATGCTGATACTTTCAGCCTTCTTTGCCCAACCAAATTTGAGAACATCAGCGGCCAGTGCTGATTCCACCAGGAAAGAAGTTGCAAGCATCTTCTCTAGTGATTTGAGTAGCCCAGGAGTGAGGGCCTAAAGATAAGAACGTGAGGAGCTCCACCAGAATGTAGCTCCAACAGGTCACAGGATAGTGAAACCACATAGATGAATCTCACCCAGGTGTATAGCGCTCTCAAAGCTTGTCAGTACCTCTCTTAAATTTTAGTGGGCAGCTAAAGATCACTAGACATCTAAGAAAAACTGCTAAAAGAGGTCAAAATAATAAATGGACAAAAGCCAATTTAAAAGAAACAGATTAGAGAAAAGAATATTATAAGAATACTGTCAATACCTTCAGATAAATTAGAGAAGATATTGTATTCAACAAATAAGAAGACTTAAGAAAATATCTTGGAGTTCCCATTGTGGCTCAGAGGTAACAAACCTTACTAGTATCCATGAGGACTTAGGTTCAATCCCTGGCCTCGCTCAGTGGGTTAAGGATATGGCATTGCCATGAGCTGCAGTATAGGTCAGAGACGCTACTCGGATCTGGTATGGGTGTGGCTGTGGCTGTGGCTGTGGCCAGCAGCCACAGCTCTGATTCGACCCATAGCCTGAGAACTTCCATATGCCTTGGGTGCGGCCCTAAAAAAAGACAAAAAGAAAAAAAAAGAAAGAAAGAAAGAAAGAGAAAAAGAAAAAGAAAAGAAAATAATCCAGAGGAAAAAAAGATTACTTGAAAATTAAAATATGATAGCCAAAATGAAGAACGCAACAGAAAGATTGGAAAAGAGATGTGGTAGTACAGAAAATTGAGCAGGAAGACAAAGGGATGATAAATATAAGAAAAAAGGTAAGAAGACTAAAGAACTAGTTGAATATGTTCAATAATTCTAGGCCATTTCTCAGTGTGCCTTAGTCCTGTGTTGTCAGACTGAAAGGGGACCAGGCATGATGAGTGAAAACAGACTCACACCAAAGCACACCTTCCAAAACTTTGGGTATACTTGGTTGGGAGAGGGAAGAGCGTGAAGAAGGAGAGGGAGACTAGAAGCTTTCAAAGGGGAAAAAAAGCAGAATTTGAACAAAAGATCAAGAATCTGAATTGCATTATACTTTTTAGCAACACCAAAAACTAGGAAATAAAAACAAAACAAAACAAAACTTTGAGTCTTTGGTATGCAGGCCAACTAGTAATGTGAGGGCAGAATGCAGACATTTTCCAACATACAAGGTCTCAAAAAATTGACCTCACATGCACCCTTTGTGCAGGAAGCCAAGCAGGTACACTACCAAAACAAGAGAGCAAACAAAAATCCAGGAAACAAATGATCCCAGAGAGTATATGTGGACAGAAGTGCTCAGCACGATGGGGAAAGTAGATTTCAAGATGACGATGGAGCAGCCAACCCGCAGAGATCCAAGAGACTTCAAAAGCCTGAGTCAGCAGAATACCTACCTAATGAGTTTGAATACAGTAAGAAGGAATTTCTACAACTGGGGTAGAGTGTAGGATAAATTGGGGAAAAGAACTCAGAAAACTGAGCAAACAAGTGAAACAATTATTAATTTGGGGGGGGAGACTTTTTTAAGGAAAGGAAAAATAACCATTAGTTGATGACACGTATGTGCACAGATCAGCTGTCTGTATTGTTGACAGGGTCAGAATAGGGTAAACAGTGATTAAAGAGCTAGTAAAAATTACCATGTAGTTATGCTGAGAGGTTGGGGCATAGGAAATGTATTTGTGTGGTGGGGGTGGAAGTATTTGTGAGGAAGTGAGCTGTATTCTCCTGGTATTAGCAGTGGGGAGTCAAGAAACAGTTGTAAAAAGAGGAAGATCATGAAGCAGTAGTATTAGCACGTTATTAGAAATACAGGGGTTCCTGTCGTGGCTCAGTGGTTAACGAATCTGACTAGGAACCATGCGGTTGCGGATTCGATCCTGGCCTCACTCAGTGGGTTAAGGATCCGGCGTTGCCGTGAGCTGTGGTGTAGGTTGCAGACGCGGCTCGGATCCCGCATTGCTGTGGCTGTGGCGAAGGCTGGCGGCTACAGCTCCAATTAGACCCCTAGCCTGGGAACCTCCTTATGCCACAGGTGCGGCCCTAGATAAGGCAAAAAGACAAAAAAAAAAAGAAATACAGAGGTAAATATCTAGAAAATCAATTAAAAGCAAGAAGATGTAGTTGCTTTGGGGAAGTGGAAAACGGGAGATTGTGATTTTATAATAAGCCTCATAAAATTGCTTTTTTTTTTACATGATATGCATGTACAACTTTGATAAAAAATTTAAAAACCAAATTAAAAATTAAAAGCCATTAATAGGAAACTGTCTGGACAGATATTACCAATGAGAATTTATAGGTGGTGAAATTTGGAATTTTTTTACTTCTTAAAATATTGTTTATATTTCTTTTTCTAATAGCATGTTTCATGGCAAAAAAAATGAAATCATTATTCTAAAAAAAGCACATGATTCCATCCACAGTGAGTTTAAATGCTAACTTAGAGTATTTTTAATGTCCTAGAAATAAAATATTAAACATAATCACTGACCTCAGTAATTTCAGACTAGTGGGGAGAGAGAGATGTATAAACAAGGGTTGAAATAAAACATGAAAGTTAAAAAATATTTTATGCTGTATTGAAGTATATACACAGTACTTTGAGAACCAGGGTACTCAGGTAATTCTCCATCTGAGTCCTGACAGATGAGTAGGAATTTGTCGGGTGAGCACAGAGGGCCAGAGGATTCCCTGCTGCTAAAGGAACCCTGGGCAAGGCGTAGAGGTGAGAAAAAACAGGATAAATAACCCTGTATACCTGGGACTTCACTGGCAGGGCAAGATCATGGAGGATTCGTCAGAGAACTCATAACTGTATCAATGAAGAACTTAGGTAATACAGATAAGATTCTGTACTTCTCTTAGTGGTGATCAGAAGCCTTAAAGAATTTTAAGCAGGAAAAAAATACCTTACTAGTTGCAGAGTGAGAACATGGGCAAGATTCTTGGAATACAGACTAATAAATCGGGCTATGACCAAGTTGGGGAGAGGAAATGAGTTTGTTCTTACGGTTCTAGTATGAGAAAGATTTATTGACTTGCACTAAAAAACAAAGCATGACCCTGAGAGGTATTTTTTACCCAATGAATTTATTCAACTTTACACCTCATGCTAACTTAGTATACACTGTCAATTGCTGCAGAGATTATTTCCAACTAAAGTTAGGTTTAGTCCTTTTTGAAGATCGGAGAATGAATTTCAAGCCCTTTCCAGGAAAGTTAAACAGTCCTGCTAGCGTGGGTTAGGCAGTCTGGACAGCCCTAGACTTGGATGGATTCTTACTTAATTGACCATGAAAAAGAACAATTTTTTGCTTTGGGGTTACAGATTTCTCTGAGATGCACTAAAGTCTCATTGTTTCTCCCAAAGGAAAAGTGAAATTTTTTTAGTTCCTAAAAACACTGTAGCAAATCCACTTAATCCTGTGTGGAGACTGGAGTTTAACATCAAGTGGACATCTGGTTTTAGGACCATTTATATCCTAGTCCCCAAGATCCTTGTTCTGTGCTGTCTTAATGGAGAAGAGTGTTAATCTAGTTGCTTCTGAGATTTTTTTTTTAAATCATTATAGCTTCCAGAGAATAACTTCACCCATAAGGAAGTTAGAGCTAAGTATATTTAAACTAAGAATCCATAGCAGTCATCTGAGATCCAGATACAAGTTTTTTTGTTTGTTTGTTTGTTTTTGAGCTAAGCTAAAATTAGAAATAATCACCTATAAGAAAAAGTTTGAGACAAATAAGCGGCATAAGAAACAAGCGTCTGCTCCTGGGTCCTCTCTGAGGTCCATGACCCCACCTGGCCTGGGGGCAGAGGGTCAGAAGAGCCCCAGCAGCGAGGGGAAGCGGAAGGGCAGGACACCCACAGGGACTTTTGCTGATGGATGAAATTGCTGTTTGGAAAGGAAGGAGTGCTTCATCGGTGCTGCACCTCATCTTTTATACCCAGGTTTTGTTTTGAAATGTAAGTAACAGAACAGAGTCTCCCTGTTAGTGATGGGGTCACTAATCAAGGGCAAAACACCAGTTCTGATTCATGAATAATATAAATTCGTTTTCCTTACTTGGGTGGGAGGGGAAATCTAGACCAATCAGGAAGAGATATGGAGATTAGTCCTCATTGAAGGAAAAAAGTCAATATTAAGTTTGGCTTTAGGGCTACTGAAGAGGCACTTCTGAAATAAGCTGCTTCTGCTTCCACCGAGAAAGCAAGCTGGATCACTCACGTTGTCATTGGGATAGAGCACCCGGGAGATGTTCTCAGCCAGATTCCGGTCCAGCACGGCCTGAATGTAGTCTCCAACATTAACTGAGGCAAAGGTTAGAAAAGTGAATAAATAGACAAACTAGCCACTGTTTTCAGAAGCCCCTTGATTTCACCCGATACTTGTCAAGTACCACGAGGGATTCCTAAAATTCCTAAAAATCCAAAAGGATTTCAGCAAACCTGCATACTATCATTCACATGAGAGTTTAACAGTATCGGACTGAAGGATTGCTTTAAACATGTCCTCTATACCAGCTCCATAAAATGCTTAGTCACTAAAGAGTTCAGATCAGAAACTCAGGGCTTTTCCCTCAAGCTAAATTTGGTTTTAACTAGTGGACAAAAAATTAAAGATGCCCTCAAAGAGAGAGAACCCACGTTATACTCACAGTCTCTGAGGTTAAAGTCATTGGGGGCCCGGGCAGACCAGAGGCGCATGGTGTTGACCGTGTTGTTCAGATACCCAGGCACCGGGGTGTCATATGGCAGGGCCAGGACCACCTGTGGGGTGAAACCAAAGCAGCTGTTTATGATCTCCGTGTGGGTTGGCATAGGTTGAACAGAGCTGGGGAATAGCAGCTGGAATCTGGTTCCTGGCTCCATCACCAACACAAAGTGTGTGATCCCTAAACCAAGATGAGGGTCCCAGGGCTGGAGGGGTTTCAGGAGCCATGTAGGTCCTCATCCCACTGGAACAATCTGGATGGCTGACACGACCCAGAGTGTATCAATCAATCACAAGTATTTAGTCAGGCTTTCGTGAACATTATGACCGTGGAGTAATAAATCACCTTTATTTGAATATCTTTCACTAGGAAATAAAGGTCTGGGTTCAAACATGACTCATCCTTCTGACCCTGGAAGCATAATTGAGGCAGCTGGGGAAGCACATGGTTGGAGGTCCCTTCCCCCAAGGCTGTGCTTTCTCTGAGATGCTCCTATTGTGGTGGGAACAGGAGAGCTGGGATGCCCCTTGGGGGCAATGTCCCATCAGCCTGGCTCTTTCTCAGAATCCTTTCCCCTTCTCTCTGCGCAAGTGTCACACCCGCACTGTACTTCTTCCCCCCTCGTGCTCCTCTTGCACCCCCTTATCTTTCTTTCTTCCTTCCTCCCACTCTCCCTCCCTTCCTTCTTAAGTCTTTTGCCTTATATGGAAGTTCCCAGGCTAGAGGTTGAACTGGAGCAGCAGCCTCCAGCCTATGCCACAGCCACAGCAACTAGGAATCCGAGCTGCATCTGCAACCTACGTTGCAGCTTGTGGCAAAACCGGATCCTTAACCTACTACCAGAGATGGAATCTGCACCCTCACGGACACTATGTCGGGTTCTTAACCTGCTAAGCCACAACAGGAACTCCTTCACAGGCATTTCTAATTCTTTCTGCTGTCTTCTGCCCAGAGGACCTGAACTGACACAAGAATGAAACAAATAGCTCAGTTTACTAGAAGCCATCACGGCAGCAGGAAGACACCACGCCTGACCTCATGCTCTTTGACCTCTCTAGCTAGAAATCTGGGGCTGATCAGGCTATGGCATCAATCCATAAAGTTCCACACAGATTGGGTCAGCTCACTATTACATCTGCCCATAACCTTGCCTTTGTGGGCGCAGAAAAACACATTCTCTCTAACTGAATTTCTGAATATATTATGAAAATGTCTAGGGGTGTTCTGTAAATACATCATCAGGTCATCATAAGGTCATCAGTAGGACCTACAGGGTAAAAGGAACACTTCCAGGATTGATCATGTAAACTGCATACATTTAAACAGATCAGAAGCCACTGGAAGTTTTAGACACAAATACTTGCTAGTTTAATATAAAAAACCTGAGAATTCTTTGGGCATATTACCAATTGATTTGTTTGCAGCTCTCCTGATCATATTTGTAATTGACTGCAACTGAGACTGTGGTCTATTGTTTAACCAAAATAAACGGAGGGTGGTGGTAGACAGAGGTAAACTTATCTTAAAATCACTGTATTAGTTTATTCCTTATATCTTTGTATATAATCACCTATTTTAGCTTCTAATCCATTATTTCCTATGCTGAATAAATCACGTTCAGATAGGCAAGCCTTTTAAAAAAGTCTTATTTTTCTGAATGGTGGATAGCTTTGTATAGATTAACAGAATAAATCATCAGTTTAAAAGTGATCTATAACATGGGTTTTGACTCCTCTACGATAAAATGAAGCATTTATTTATGGAGATTAATCAAAAAACTAACTAGATTTAGTATCACAATACTTAACTTCACTCCTGATTTTGCTATATAAGAATAACATTTTTCAGAGTTCCCGTTGTGGCTCGGCAGTAACTAGTATCCACCACGATGAGGGTTCAATCCCTGGTTCTGCTCAGTGGGTTAAGGATCCAGCATTGCTGTGAGCTGTGGTGTAGGTCGCAAACTCAGCTGAGATCTGGCGTTGCTGTGGCTGTGGTGTAGACCAGTAGCTGCAGCTCCAATTTGACCCCCAGCCTGGGAACTTCCACATGCCACCAGTGTAGCCCTTAAAAAAAAAAAAAAGAATAAAATTTTCTTGATCTTTACCATTTTCTTTAAACTTTTAAGGAATGGCCAATGAGACATCTTTTCCGGCATAAGACCATATTCATTAAACAAGTATCTTAAGTGGAGCCTCCAATGATTGGATGATGCAGTCCAGTAGTTCTTAGTGGCTATTTAACAGGAAGTAAGAGGACAGCAAAGCACAAACCACTAGTGGAGGAGCTGAAAAGTGAATTGTTTAGCAACAAGTAATACTCTAATTTAGTGGCAGCATAAATCCATATCCAAGAATTAAGTACACTTGAATTGACACTAGCATTATTTCTCTAGAAGTGATATGGAACACAATAAAATAGTGCCTTTTGGTATATTTTGCATTGTTTTTCTTGACTTTGTAATGAGGAAGAATTTTGGTAGTCCTTCAAATAATGCTTGAATTTAAAAATATTTACTCCTGGGAATTTACAAGTCAATGTACATGGGGCAGTGGGATGAAGAATGAGATTTAAATTTATGCAATCTTGGTTTCAACAACTTTATATAAAAGTGGAGCGCTAAGCATGCTGGGATTGCAGAATTGATTAATCTCTGATAAAGCAGATGACCAAATGATCCTGGCAATAAGTCATTTGACCTTGGGGACGTCATCTCTCTCTTGGCCTCAGATCCCTTTTCTCCAAACTGAGTGGATTCCACTGAGAGAGGTACCAGATTACTTACTAAAATATACTCTATTATTCTATATATAACACTCTATACTCAACACCGCATGCACATCATACTCTGTGCCATCCTGTACACAGTGCTCGGTGTGAGGGCCCTCGCTCGGAATACCTGCGTGTCGACCCACTTGGTCCCAGCTTCGGTGTGCTCCACTCTTCCATAGAAGTGCACAGGCAGCATGAACTCGGGGCGGGCCTTCTCCCAGGGGTTTCCATGCCTGAGCCAGTCATCTGCCTCTTCTATCTGCAAAAACAACATGGCTTAGTGTTTGTTTTTCAGGAGATGTGGACACAGCCCCTCAAGTATATCAAATGAAAAATATTTTTTGACTGAGTCAATTCGAGAATACTGTTTTGGCAAGAAAGACGGTTCTGTTGATCTCAATTCATCTGTTTTTGTCTTACAGCCTAAAACAACAATAGTTGCTAATACTGCTCTAAATGTTGTTCACATATTATTGCATTTAAGCCTCATAGCAAATTATAGGAGGGAACTATGGTTTCTCCCTTTTTAAAGAAATTGTACCTTGCTCAAAGTTGCATAGATAGTAAACAGTTTAGATGAGATCTGACGGTAGGTCTGTAAATTCTAAAACCTGTGTCAACATTTGTGAATCTAATTGTCTAGTCTGAAGGAAAGAGGGAGGCCTCCCAGGAATATTTATTGTTGGATACCAGGACCTGATGGGTCCAACGTTATGTCTGACAAGAGCCTTGCGCCTAGAAAGCACAGAATTGATTGAGAAATGCTACTCATGAAAAGTTCCCTTAATAGCACTTATTTCAGTATAGGTACAGAACACTCTTACATTTTCTTTTCATATTGAAGTATACTTGATTTACAATATTGTGTTAGTTTCAGGTGCACAGCATAGTGACTCAATATTTTTGCAGATTATACTCCATTTTAGGTTATTATAAGATAATAGGTATAATTTCCTGTGCTATAAAGTATATAATTATTTATCTATTTTATACATAGTAATTTATATCTGTTAATCCCATACCTCTAATTTGTCCCTCATCCCTTCCCTTTCCACTTTGGTAACCACAAGTTTGTTTTCTATATCTGTGAACCTGTTTCTGTTTTGCATATATAGTCATTTGTATTATTTTTTAGATTCCACAAATAAATGGTATTATACACAGTACTCGTTTTTCTCTAACTTATTCCACTAAGCGTGATATTCTCTAGGTCCATCCACATTGCTGCAAGTAGCAGAATTTAACTCTTTTTTATGGCCGAGTAATATTCAAATATATATATATATATATATATATATATATATATATATATATATCACATATTCTTTATCCACTCATCTGTTGATGGATGCTTAGGCTTCTTCCTTGTCTTGACTATTGTGAATAGTGCTGCTAGGAACAATGGGGTGCATGTATCTCTTTGCATTAGTATTTTCATTTTTTCTGGATATATACTCAGACGAGATCGGGCGTGTGTGTTCAGGGTGGTATGGCCGTAGACTGGATATTTACTCAGGAATGGAATTGCTGGATCATATGGTAGTCCTGTTTTTAGTTTTTTACAAGGCCTCCATACTGGTTTCCATATGGCTGCACCAATTTACATTCCCACCAATAGAACACTATCACATTTTGTAGTCTTTTTAACTCTTACCTAATTTTGATCTAACAATGAACTTTTCTTATTAAACTATAGATGATTTATAATTTTTTAAATTATAGTTGACTTACAATTGATAATGAACTATTAATTATCGTTCATTTTGAAAATAACATATACTAAAAGGTAAGTAATTAATTTTATCGACAATTTCAACATTTTCCCCACATAGCTGTGTCAATTTATAACAAATTTGGTGGGTTTTTTTTTTTTGGTCTTTTTAGGGCCACTTATGCAGTATATGGAGGTTCCCAGGCTAGGGGTCGAATCGGAGCTGTGGCCACTAGCCTATACTATAGCCACAGCAATGCCAGATCTGAGCTGTGTCTGCAAGCTGCACCACAGTTCATGGCCATGCCAGATCCTTAACCCACTGAGTGAGGCCAGGGATCGAACCTGCATCCTCATGGATACTAGTCATATTTGTTTCTGCTGAGCCACAAAGGGAACTCCTATAACAAAATATTTCTTATAAAAACTGTAAAATCATAATTTGTATTTAGGACATCAAATGAACTTTTTTTCTATAAAGAAACAAAAATGCCAAAACAGGAACAAAAATCACATGGTGGGGGAGCACTTTTAAAGTAAAGATAACTTTTAAAATATTACATATATATTAAGAAATGCAATCATATTCTGGCAAGAAGGAAAGGGTAAGGGTTTTTTAATACAAAGTTTCCGCGTGAATGAGATTACCCTAAATACAATTATTTTACCTATTTGATTCCTCACCCTTTTCTCCTAGAAAACTCAGCTTTAGTTTAAAAATATATTAATTATGAACTAGGACACAATGCTGGATGCTTTTTGATCACCTACATATGAGTTCAATGTCTGCCCCAGGCACAGTGTGGAGGGAAGGAAATGAGGAGCTAATTTTTGAGATATTAGACAAAATATTAATGTCAACAGCCAGACGAACAAACACACATCCATTTATTAAAAAAATGATCATAACTTTATATTGGGAATGTCAGTAAGCTGCCCATTAACATTAGCTACCAGCATCATGATGAGTGAAAAGGAGACCATTTTAACAACATCTTTAGATAAAAAGTCTGGCATTAGAGCGCTGCTAGGGCAGGAGGATGTGTCAGATGCAGGCTGAAGCTAGATGTGAGCTAATCAGTAAATCACAGCTTGTTAAAACGCAGATGCTCACTCAGTCAGTCTGGGGGGGAGGGGTCTAAAATTTTGCACATAAAAATTTGCATCTTAAAGTGTATCCAGTGGGTACATGGTGCAGCCCAGAACTAACTACGCGGCGATACAAAGTCAGTAACTGTAATTCAGATTTTAGACTTCCTGCAGTTCCCATTGTGGCGCAGGGGAAATGAATCAGATTAGGAACCATGAGGTTGTGGGTTCGATCCCTGTCCTGGCTTAGTGGGTTAAGGATCTGGCGTTGCTGTGAGCTCTGATGTTGCTTGTGGCTATGGTGTAGGTTGGCAGCTGTAGCTCCGATTGGACCCCTAGCCTGGGTACTTCCATATGCCGCCAGTGTGAACCTAAAACCAAAAAAAAAAAAAAAAAGAATTTAGACTTCTGCTACCCCAGTCATAAAGACAACAAAAAATATAATTAAAATTTAACAAACAAAGAGTTGAATTTTATCCACTGATAAGAAATTGGTTAGCATCCACTAGCTTGCGTTAACAGCTAGAAATTCCATGAAAAATAAGAATATTCACAAAAAGCCAAACGCCCTCCCTTACAAAACACTTCATGCTGCACTTAGGCAAGGGTAGGTTTGGGGTTTCAAATACTGGTGAATGTGAACATTGCTTCCTGTAACAGGAACGAGTAGAAGGATCTGTTTGCCTCATTTCAGCACTCAGGACTGTTGTAAAACACATCTTAAGTATTACATGAACCAGGAGGATGATGAGGCAGTAACAGCTTTCCTCTCAAAAATCATGGGCACAGGAGACCTGACAATATATTTTCTGCTGAGAAATGCAGCAGAGTCAGACTGTTCTACCCTCAAGGAGGGTGAAATGTGCACAGAAAAGAGGTTGGACTTTGGGCTTTCCACCATCAGCCCCTCTCAGATCCCTGTGCAAGTCAGAGGCTGCATCTGCTCTTTTGAGGACATGCTGTTAAGTGAAAAGGAATTAGTCAGCCAGGTACTCTCAGTGTCATCAATGCCATCTGATTTTTCCCTGCCAAATAATTCCCTGGGTTAACAAGCTCTATAGGAGAATAAAACTTGTCACTGGTAATTTATTGAGTCTCTTCCTGATTTTGGCAAGGAATCAGTCAGTAATTTCCTCAATTGTACAATGCTTGTATTTAAGGTAAACTGAAAAATAGATATTTCAAAAACACAAGTTGGTCTGAGCAGACTGGAGGAGAAGGAGAACTGCCTCCTGTCAGCCTCCTTTAAATCCACAAAAGGTGCATGATGGTGATGAATCTCCTTTCTAGCTTGCTTTCTAACAACAAGTTAAAAAACTGGTCTGTGACTTTAGACTTTCATGTAGCCCGTGATCCCTGAACATCCTAGCTTGCTGAGCCATATGAAGGGCAGGGGCAAGACGGGAGGAGGGCTTTCATTTACATCCAAGTGCCCTTTTGGATCTGAACATCCAGATGAAAAGGAGCTGAGACAAAGCAAGCATGGGTCTGTAGAATGAGGAGCAATGTGCCTGTCTGGGTAGGAAGGTGGCAGCCAGATCTGGCATCTTCCCAGAGGAATGACTCAATGGAATCTTACTCCACCTAGCATGGAAACAGGTCAGCTCAGGGCTTCCGTCAGTGATGGAATTATAAGAAACACTTTTCCCCTCGACTGTGGGATGCACAGGACATGAAGACCAGGGAGCAAACATCAGCAGCTGCCAGCAAACTTTGCTTTCTGATGGTAACAACCTCCGACAAAGGTTTCTGGGGAACACTAAGAATTCAACAACGGTCACCAGAAGCTTGCTGGGTAATGTGAACTGTGCCTGAGTAGTTACAGCAAGCTTGGAACAGGTTCCAAGAAAGAAAAGGCATTGTTTGATTCAACTCTGAGATTTCTACTGTCAGCGCCTTTCCAGGCAGATCTTTGGTGTGTGACTGTTAAACTTTAATGCAAGGCTGTCACAACTGTTTTCGCCCTCTTCCTCCCAGTGGCCATTTTCACAGGGGACTATGCCTGATAAGATTTCAATGATCCCCATTAAAGTTCAAGGTAAGTCAAGCATTTTAGCAGTAAAATTTTCTTGGGGGCGGAGTGGCGTTCACAATGAACACTTTACTACTGCAAGCCTTCCTTGAAGAGTAGCCTTCAAAAACTGAAAGTCGGAGTTCCCGTCGTGGCGCAGTGGTTAACGAATCCGACTAGGAACCATGAGGTTGCGGGTTCGATCCCTGCCCTTGCTCAGTGGGTTAACGATCCGGTGTTGCCATGAGCTGTGGTGTAGGTTGCAGACGCAACTCGGATCCTGCGTTGCTGTGGCTGCTGCGGCGCAGGCCAGTGGCCACAGCTCCGATTAGACCCCTAGCCTGGGAACCTCCACATGCCGCGGGTGCGGCCATAAACCCACGGCCATAAAATGACAAAAGGCAAAAAAAAAAAAAAAAAAAAACTGAAAGTCCATCAACCTTTAAAAATCTTTCCAGCTTGTGCAACTTTAATAAGACTTCTCCACTGTAAGAACAACCATGTAGCTGCTGTGAGTGGGGGAGTGACCAAGCCCTGAAAAGGCATGCTTCTTTCCTGTTTTTCAAGATGTAGTTTCTTTTTTATGGTACGATGTTTACCCTTTAAAATCCCAACCCAGTGAACAATGGCTAAGGTAGATAAAATTATGTGTCTTTCTGATTCGATTTCGGAGAGACAAGTGATGTTGGCTAGTGAAGCTAGCTTTTGAGACTAACAAAAGCCATTTGGTCTCTCCTTTTTCTTTTCTTTTCTTTTTTTGCCTTTTCTAGGGCGCACCCAAGGTATAGGGAGGTTCCCAGGCTAGGGGTCTAATCGAAGCTGTAGCCGCCAGCCTACGCCACAGCCACAGAAACGCGGGATCCAAGCCGCGTCTGCAACCTACAGCACAGCTCACGGCAACGCCGGATCCTTAACCCACCGAGCGAGGCCAGGGATCAAACCCGCAACCTCATGGTTCCTAGTCGGATTCGTTAACCACTGAGCCACGACGGGAACATTAGATAACGGCCATTTAAGAATAGCAAAGGTCACAGATGTGATTAATAAAACATGACCTTTCATAATACATTAGGGGAAAATGCACTTGAAAGAATTTTTGAGAGTTTCCATTGTGACGGTCCAGGTCAGCGGAAAAGGATCCAACTAGTATCCATGAGAATGTGGGTTTCCATCCCTGGCCTCACGCAGTGGGTTAAGGATCTGGCATTGCTGCGGCTGTGGCATAGGCCAGCAGATGTAGCTCTGATTCAGCCCCTAGCCTGGGAACTTCCACATGCCACGGGTGTGGCCCCAGAAAACAAAAACAAACAAACAACCAAGAAAGAGTTAATGGGGAAGATCATGAATCAAAAGATGTGCTCCTCCATGTATATGCCACAAAGATAGGACACTTCACATTACAAGAGGCCCACATTCAGGCAGCCGGTGATAAATATCTTCAGAGCAACCTTGTGAGTCTGGCACTGTACAAGATGCTACGGATTTGGTAGTGAATGATTCTGGTGACACTGGCAAGCCCTCTGCTCTTAGGGAGCTTACGCCCCAAAGTGGGAAAACTGACAGTATTCACTGATGTCAACCAAATGCTACATAAATTAGTAAAGCTCTATGTTAAATGTCCATAAATTATAAATCATCCAGAATACCATGAAGGCAAAGTATTTTAGGGACAAAATTTAAAAATATGGCTCACATACCTGCCATCCATCTCGAATCTTCTGATTGAAGATTCCATATTCGTATCGGATGCCATATCCATAGGCTGCAAGTCCCAGAGTTGCCATGGAATCCAAGAAGCAGGCTAAATTAAACAGAGCACAGTCCAAGGGCAGAGTCATCAAGGTTAGTCAACATTTCAAATCTTTCTCTAAAAAACATGGCAGCCACAAAACACTTTTCTTTGAAAAACCACATTGTATTTTAAAGTACAGAGACTGCGACACTGTAGGTATTAATTTTTTAAAATAACATTTTTAATTATAAAATTATACTATAGAAATGTTACAGAAAATACAAAAATGTGTAAAGAAAACAAACACCATTTATTATGGCATGATCCAGAAATAACCACTTCGTACACGTTGGCATTTCCTTTGAGAACAGGTAAGGAAGCTGGCCTTCATTAGATATGTCCATTATTGTGTCCGTCCCTAACATAGCGCTTTCTAGGGGAAGCTGTCTCCTCACCCGCTGCTTGAAAATACGTGTGTAATTGGAAGTTCCCATTGTGGTGCAGCGGAAACGAACCCGACTAGTATCCATGAAGATGCAGATTCAATCCCTGGCCTCTCTCAGTGGGTTAAGGATCCGACGTTGCCGTGAGCTGTGGTGTAGGTCACAGATGTGGCTTGGATCACGTGTTGCTGTGGCTGTGGTGTAGGCTTGCAGCAATAGCTCTGATGTGACCCCCTAGCCTGGGAACTTCCATATGCCACAAATGCAGCCCTAACAAGCAAAAAAAAAAGGGGGGGGGAGGGAGAAAAAAAAAGACTTATGTAATTGACTTGTGACCCACCTGACCGACCAGCTGGACATTTGTGGCATACTCTCTTTCTGGCTAATGGGATTCCAGTGTTCACTTATCAGGTGGCCTTATGCTTCGGGGAGGCTGGACCAGAAAGTGTGTCTTGCTTGACCTAGTCTAAACCTCTAAGGCAGTCATAGTAATTCTATGTCCTTGACCAGTTTTGGTTTTGTCATACAATGGCATTCAATTCAATGAGAGGTGCTAGCCAGGAAGTCTGCTGAAAGGTTTTCCTTTCTGTCTTTTTTTTTCCATCAAGGTAGAGCTGAAAAAACCACTATGACCCAGAGTCCTGACTGAATTGTGCAGCTGAATAAATCTTGGAATGGCCAATCTCTGGAGTTCTGGTTCTGTGAAAATACATGTATGTCCTTGTTGGTTGAACTAGCTTTTGCTAGGCTTTCTGTTACTTGTAGCCAAGAGCTTTAATGACAGAGCATCTGCTCTAGGCTGCCAATCAACAGGCTGGGTAGGATCTATCCTGTGGTCAGGCACAGCCTGAGGGCTTACACTAAACATATTGTCCCTCTCAGGGACCATCACTCCCCACCTTCCCGACCCCCAATTCTGCACTCCTTTCTAGGGAAGATCACAGGGAACAACTGAGTATTTCAAATTCCAGATTTTTTCCGTGGATTTACATATACACATACTCAGGATTATTAATTTTTTAAAAAACATAAATCGCACTGTGTGGCTTTTAGCATAACTTGCTTCCCCTGCTCCAGCCTCCCAATTCTATTCAGGGAAGTACATATGGATCACTTTCATTCTCTTAGGTTGATGCATATTATTCGGTAAAATGGATGTTCCTCTACGTATTTACTTATTCTATCAGTGGACATTAGGTTATTTCTAAAATTTTGCTTTCACAAACAATACTGTAAAAATTTTTTTCACATGCTTTCTTGGGCACATGTTGAAGTGTTTCTTTAGGGTAGACAGCAGGAAGTAGAATTGCTTGGTCACAGGGATACACATTTTTAGTTTAACAGCATTGATACTATATTTTTAATGTTTCCCTCTCTATTTGTTGAAAAATCATTTCCTGCATAAAGCAAGTAACTCCAATTGCACCCACACTAAAAAGGATATTCATTAAGTCATACAAATAGGATAACAAGCGTATTTTGTTTACTAGTCAATCAAAAAGCAAATTGTCAAGTGCACAAGACAACAACATAATGGCTAAACAACCTAGGTCACACTACACAAGTACGTGAATTGAGCAGCTGTGACAAAGTAACAGTGAGGTGAAGAGGCCACTTTGGAAACCTTTAAGTGCACAGGAAGAATCTGGTTAACTTTGGGGTTTGAGGCAATGTCTCTAAGTTCTTTAAGCAATCTCTCTCTCTTTTTTTTAGGACTGCAACGACAGCATACGGAGGTTCCCAGGCTAGGGGTCGAATCGGAGCTACAGCTGCCGGCCTGCACCACAGCCACAGCAACGTGGGATCCGAGCCGCGTCTGTGACCTACACCACAGCTCAGGGCAACGCCGGATCCTTAATCCACTGCGTGGGGCCAGGGATCAAACCCAAGTCGTCATGAATACTAGTCAGGTTCCTTACCACTGAGCCACAATGGGAACTTCAAGCAATATCTCTTTTGTTCAAGTTCCCTTCTCCACTGTTTGTCTAGAACTGGTTCCACAGTGCAGACTCAAAAACAAATACACCTATAACCAGGTCTACTTTGCACTTTTCCTAGACTTAGTCTTTTGGTTCTTCGAGCATGGCATCTGAGACGGCACGGACAGCCAGACAACATAACACACTCATATGTCACTTACCAGCAAG
This sequence comes from Catagonus wagneri, assembly GCA_004024745.2. NCBI lineage: Eukaryota > Metazoa > Chordata > Mammalia > Artiodactyla > Tayassuidae > Catagonus > Catagonus wagneri. The sequence goes on along the minus strand of PVHT021183527.1, from coordinate 10,707,162 downwards.
CCTCCCAAGACCACCATTGCCAAGCCCAGCATCTTCTTCAATTTCTTCTAACTCCTCCATATCCAATCCAAGCTGTGACGAGAGGAAAACAACACTGGACGTGGATACAAATGCAGGTCACTTCAGGGAGAACAGTCATTTCCTAAAGTTCTGCATTGGGCCTCCAGGTTCACCTGTGAACTCAATCCTGTCAGGTCTCTCACTGCTAGTGCTGGCATAAGATGCCCCAGGCAGGTGCTGGTGACTGAAGATGCAAACTCTGAGGTGACACAGCAGCAGCTTGGAGAAGAGTATGGGCTAGCAATGCCCATTACTGGCTTGTCACTCTTAGCTATATGACCCTGGGCAAGGTACTATATCTTGCTATGTCTTTCATTGCTTGTTTAAAAATGAGGATAGTAGTATCTATTTCATTTGGGGCTGGTGTGAATTAAATAAGATTATACAAGAAAAGCACTCAGAATGAATCCTGGGCAAATATTCCTCAATAAATGTTAGCTACTACTATTTCTTAAAACCATTTTTTTGTTGTTAGGGTAAAACTTCAAAAATAGTCTGGTACTAAGTTGACACTACCTGGACTCAAGGATTTTGAAAATTACCAAAAGATAGGAGGTCTGATTTTCTGGGATGGGCTAAAGTTCATCTTTTCACAACAACAACATATTTGTTCAGTAAGATCAAAGGTTGTTAACCCAAAACCACTTAGTGAGTCACTAGCCATGGAGACCTGGGGCCAGACAACAGGCAGGTACCTCAGCCCTCTGGTTCAACTAGACAAGGCTAGGATCCTCTACTTCATTCTAGGGTAGATAAGAGACAGTGGAAGGGGGAGGGTGGGGGAGAGCTAAATTAGGAGTTGGGGTTAACATGTAGGCACTACCACATATAAAATATGTAAACAGCAAGGACCTACCATTTAGCACAGGGAACTTTACTCAATAACTTATAATAACCTATAATGGAAAGAATCTGAAAAAAGAATATATACACACACACATACATATATATGTATATATAAATATATATATTATAACTGAATCTCTTTAGTGTGTACTTGAAACTAATACAACCTTGCAAATTAACTATGCTTCAATTAAAAAAAAGAGGGGAGTTCCCATTATAGCTCGATGGGTTAAGAATCCTCACTGCCATCCATGAGGATGCAGATTTGATCCCTGGCCTCACTCTCTGGGTTAAGGATCCAGCGTTGCTGTGAGCTGCGGTGCAGGTCGCAGATGAGGCTCAGATCTGGAGTTATTGTGGCTGTGGTGTAGGCTGGCAGCTGTAGCTCCAAATTTGACCCCTAGCCTGAGAACTTCCATAGGCCTTAGTTGTGGCCCAAAAAGAGAGGGAAAAAAAAGGAAAGAGACTGTGGGAGGCCAAGGAGCATCTGTGACCTTGGGGATGGATGGAACTCTGTGCCAGCCCCCTGCCCTAAAGTGTTGGGACCCTCACAACCAGAGGCCACTAGCATCAGTGTGGACTCATGTCAAAATTCTGCAGCCTTAGAGATCACTCTGGACTCTCATCTTACAGTGAGGAAACTGATGGCCAGATAAATCAAAGGACCTCTCCTCTACTGACTAGATAATAATCTAGCCCCTGCCTGGCTATCGACAGTCTATTGTGAAATGGTTGCACACTTATCTGAAAGTGATGCAATCTGTGAAATTAGACATTATTTTGTTTTATTTTATTTATTTATTTTTAGGGCTGCACCGTGGCATATGGAGGTTCCCAGGTTAGGGGCTGAACTGGAGCTGTAGCTGCCAGCCTACCCCACAGCCACAGCAATGCCAGATCCTTAACCCACCAAGCAAGGCCAGGAATTGAAACTGCGAACTCATGAATGCTAGTCAGATTCGTTTCCGCTGAGCCACAATGGGAATTCCTAGATATTATTTTAAATGGAAACATAAGTTACACATTTGAAAATGTCCGCATACGATGTATGCTTGAAACTGCATGAAGTATGCTTGAAGTTGAAGCAACTGCTTGGATCCCTACCCTTATAGCAAAAGTTGCTTTTTGATACAAGTCTCAATAACTAAATCTTATAAGAGTTCAAAATGGATTTGCTTCTATTCATTGTTGAAAGGGCTTTCAAATTTTCTCCCCAGTGACTAGGGTACTGGGGTTCCCTGTGACGTCAACTACTAATGTTACTAGCACTCAGGATTTTTAACATTCTAAACATGTGAGTCTAAAGTAGGCTATATACCTAGAGCAAGGAGACAGTTCACTTCATCCCACCTAACGTTAGATGCTTGTCCAAAGGAGGTATATTTTTTTCAGCTGACCTCAGGGGAAGCAAAGAAAAAGGAAGCAGAGAGGAGCTGCAATGGTTCTTTCACACGAAATGCTCTTCCTAACCCACATAAAGAAACCAGCCCTAGTGACAAGCAGCTGGCCACATAAGGGGACAATCCCATGACAAGGACAAGAAGCAATTTGAACAGTCTCTCATTTTTAGAGTGCATTTTGCAAATGCACGTTTCTCTTTTCAGCCACATCAGAAAGGTTGGTTAAGGACTATTTTGGGTATGAAGATACTAAAAATTCAGAGGAGAAACAGTTAAAAATGTTCATAAAAACAAATTAGGGCATTAGGTCCAAGATGTCACCCATTTAAAGAGGAAGTATATTTTACATCTCATTAGGCAATAAAGTGTGACAACAGAATTTTAAAAGCTTATTATTTTCAGATATTTCCTTGATATATGAATAACAGTTAAAACTTTGATCATTTTAAAAAGGCAGATAGGAGCCCAAAGTAAAGCTTGAGATTCTGATGGCAGGGACTCAAGTACTTGTTAAAGTCTTGTTCAAATGTTAATTTCAAAAATGTAATTTGCTGTAGAATGCTGTTAAATACTGACAGCAGAAGAAAATTCTCACAAGGCAAAACTAGTTACCTAACTATGTTCCTCTTAACCCAGAGATCAGGAGTCTGAAGTTTACATTTCTAATAGTTTGTAATAGCCATGTCTATAGAAGGAATTTTTCACCTTTTTAAATGGGTGCTACATCCCCAAGGTTCCTGACTGAACTTGAAATTTAGAGAGAGAGAGACATGCAGACACCATGTACCTGGTAAATGGCCTCGTCGCAAGCATTCTGTAGGCCAAGGTTGATCATGGTGTTCTGCAATGTTCGGCCCATGTAAAATTCCAAGGAGAGGTAATAAACCCTCTGAAACAAGAAGAGAGAGGTCATGTTAATGCTATGAGGCCAGCCTTACTTGTCACCATAAAAACACAAGCTTACCAATACGAAACAAGCTGGCAGGACTACTTTAACTCAGGTTCAGATGAGGCTCCTATAGAGGCATAAGGGCTAAAGAAAAGTACTACTGACAATCGGCTTTGGGAAAACAATTTTATATCCTGGTTTGGGCAAAACTTTTTATTTTTAAATTTTTTTTAAATTTTAGTATTTTTATTTTTTGCTTTTTAGGGTCTCACCCATGGCATATGGACATTCCCAGGCTAGGGGTCGAACTGGAGCTACAGCTGCCAACCTACGCCACAGTCACAGCAACGCCAGATCCTTGTGACCTACACCACAGCTCAGGGCAATGCAGGATCCTTAATCCACTGAGCAAAGCCAGGGATCAAACCTGCGTCCTCATGGCTTCTAGTCAGGTTTGTTACTGCTGAAGCCACAATGGGAACTCTGAGAGATACTTTTTAAAAGGATCTTTTATCCTCAGAAAGGAAAAAAAGCAAACTCATGCAACTAATTAGATTCAATGTTTGTGGGTTTTTTTTTAAGTTTCCTGTTCATGAGCCCCATGAAAAAGCATATGTTTTGAGTAAATGGAAGTCAGACTGACATAACTCATCATTCATTTGTAAAATGTTTATAGGGTGAAGGGGTTGGCTGGGATCATCTCACGTCATTCAAGAAACACAAAGATTAACTCCTTTAAGTTATACCCAGTGGCTACAAAGTATTCCTCCTTAACTGTTACTGCAAGTAATATTTTAATTAAATATTTTAGGAGTTCCCTTCGTGGCTCAGTGGTTAACGAATCTAAGAACCACGAGGTTGCGGGTTCGAGCCCTGACCTTGCTCAGTGGGTTAAGGATCCGGCGTTGCCGTGAGCTGTGGTGTAGGTTGCAGACGTGGCTTGGATCCCGCGTTGCTGTGGTTGTGGGGAAGGCCGGCAGCTACAGCTCCTGTTAGACCCCTAGCCTGAGAACCTCCATATGCCGCAGGTGCGGCTCTAGAGAAAAGGCAAAAAAAAAAATTAAATATTTTAGAATTAAAATTATTTTAGAAAGTCTATGAACTGGCAATAGTTCCTTCTACATAACAAAAGATCACCTCAGGTTTATTCGTGTTTGTTCTTGATGAAACAGGACATTTCTCTATCAGCTTAGAAACTATTTGCCTTTGATACAGTAAAAGCCAGGTAAATACTATCAGAGTTGAAAGGAAAAGGTGCAAAGCTCAGGCTTGCCTAAAACCCGTTAAAATAGAGTTTATTAATTAAAAAAAAGGAAAAAAATGAGTAACTTCATCATCTCCCTTTAAAAGTTTTACTTTCCATATCAGTTCCTCTTTTTTTTCCCACCAAACACAAAACAACAAAAATCCGTATATGCATCAATATCAATACAAAGTTGCCTCAAATTTTAGCGACTCCCCGATTTCATGATAGGAAAAACCCAAAAGAAAAGTATTTGGCCAACGAGAAAATACTAAAAAAATATAGATCAATATAAGAAATGCCTATTATATTTAACTCATGAGCTACACATATATACCTAAAATATTATACGAAAACATCAACTTAGAAATTTCACTTTTTCTCACTTTCATTTTATGAATTCTAAGTCTTCACATGGATGGTCAACATGTCATCTAACACAATTTTCCAAAGCACATTATCATTATTTTTATCCAGGGTGATTGAATAGCTATAATGCAGTCCTTGTTAGCTTATTAGATACCTTAGCAAGAGTTGGGAAAAGGTGTCTTTCCTGGGGCTGATGCAGGTCAAAGAGGCAGGGCGCCACTCACCCTCCTACCCAGCGCCCCACCACCCACCGTGCCCTTGTACAGTTGCATCGCAGGAAAGAGTAGCTCAAGCCACAAACATCCATTCACATAACATCAGCGCAGTTTTTTCCTCATTCTTTCCTGTGTGTATTTTCATGATCTCTATTCTATAACCACTGTATATTGCTTTTTACTTTTTAGTGATCTATTAAAAAGCCTGCTTATAAATACAGTAATATGTATGTCTATTATATACAAATACAGTTATCCAGCACTTGTAACTGTGAGATCACAGTCCCAGGAATAATAACTACATTTGTGTTAAATTTCTTTGCCTCCCTTTTAAGGATTCTAAATCAGCAAGGACCAGACTTTTTAAGACATTCCAACTTCTTCCTGAAAAAAAGAAAAAGTTGCTGCTTCAAATGTAGTAATTCAGCACCTTGTTACGTGACAAATTTTCCAAGGACATCAGTTTAACGTGACTTCCTATTTCCCTATAAATAATTTTTTTGAGAGGCTGAGAAATCGAGCCTTATGTATTTGGGGCTATAAAAAAAACCTTAAAAAAATTGATCTCCCTCATCCTCTTAGTTAGTGGTCTCTAAACATTTAAAAGACACTTCAGGTACTAAAATATTTGAGCATCTCCAACAAATCTTGTAAATTATATGCATGCACTACTATTACTAATATTTTGTAAATTTTACAAAAAGTCATTTTCAAAAGGTTTTAAAGATAAAATAAAGACATAACAATAAGCAATATTTTACAAATAATTTAAATATGCTCCTAGCATTAATCAGAGGCCCTGGTACTTCTAGAAAGGTGTACGGAATAGATGGCAACACAATTGCGATCTGCAGGACTGGCAAAAGTTGAGCAGAGACACGTGGTGAAAGGTGCAGTGTGGGCAGAGGCCCATAGGTGGGGAGAACAGGCCATGGATGGGGATGGCAAGTGGGTTTGTGGGAGAGGAAGGTAAATCCAGGGTGGGGGTGGTCATAGGAGACAAGATGGAGGGACAGGCCCACCTGGAATGAGAAGCGACTTCAGTGCTTGATTAAGGACTGGCAGATAATGGGAGCAATGTATATATCTGAGCAGAGAGCAGATGTATTGCTTTAGGAAGCTTAATCAGATTATAATGCATAGGGAGTTTCCATTGTGGCGCAGTGGTTAACGAATCCGACTAGGAACCATGAAGTTGCAGGTTCGATCCCTGGCCTTGCTCAGTGGGTTAATGATCCAGCGTTGCCCTGAGCTGTGGTGTAGGTCGCAGATGCAGCTCAGATCTGGCGTTGCTATGACTGTGGTGTAGGCTGGCAGCTGTAGCTCTGATTCTACCCCTAGCTTGGGAACCTCCATATGCCACAGGTGTGGCCCCAAAAAGCAAAAAAAAAAAAAAAAGATTTTAATGCATAGAATGAGATGGAATTGCAAACTAAAATGCCTTCAGGAGACAGGCAGAGAAAAGAAAAGTGTAAAGTCAATTATAAAAAACGAGGGAGTTCCCATTGTGGCTCAGCAGTAACAAATCCAACTAGTGTCCATGAGGACGCGGGTTCAATCCCTGGCCTCACTCAGTGGGTTAAGGACCCAGCGTTGCCGTGAGCTGTGATGTAGGTCGCCGATGCGGCTCAGATCCCGAGTTGTGGCATAGGCCTCCAGTTGCAGCTCAGATTCGATTCCTAGCCTTGGAACTTCCATATGTCTCGGGTGCGGCCCTAAAAAAAAAAAAACCAACGAAAAACAATGAGGAGTCCTGGGCCAACAACTAGAGTGGACATGTCCTGCCTGAAGGACTGCTTAATAAAACTGCTTAAAGATATCTCAGCAACCAAATAAGTCTGCTAGCCATATTCAGCGGCATGCTGCCAGTTTAATCACTTCTGGGAAGCAAGGTAACCACTTAGAAATCTACTTGATCGAGACCAGAGGCCAGGACCTCAACTAGACAGGGAAGGGAAAATAGAACGGAGTGGATAATTTCAAGGCAAGCTGCAGAAATCAACAGAATTTGGCAACTTGCTGAATGGGGAATACAGGAGGAAATCAAAGGTAAGACTAATATTTTGTGACTGTCGGATGGCAATGCCATTGAAATTAGTAAAACATGGCAGATAGGGCAGGGTTGGAAGGGATGGCGATTTGAGTTTTTAACATGCTGAGTTCAAGGAAATAAGGGGAGACCTAGGTATGTTCACCAAGCACTTACAAACGTACGAATAGAGTCTGAAAAGGAATTCAGACTACCGATCCAGATGTGGGATTCATCTGCAGTTACTAGAGAACAAGAGAGGTGGGAGAGAAGCTGGCATACACCTATTGGGTCCACTCTATGCCGAGGGCAGGGACCTTCTGTTACATGAGTGGCTGTTACAGAGTAGACACATTAACATGTATGGAATGGATCTTGTTCACCAGTATCACTATCAGAATACCTGGCTTATACCTGCACTCAAGTAGGAAAGGCCTGCCCAGTGCAGAAACTGGCAAGAGAACAGGAAAACTAAAGTAACAGAGAAGTCCCTGGAATAGAAACATACGTATGTTCTAGTGCCATAGCACTAAATGCTTTGGAAGTGAGTATGTGGTGGAGGTGGGGGTGTAGTTTCTAAAATATGGCTTATCACCCCACTCTCCAGTTAAAAAACTTACAAAATAATTTTACGTATGTATGTATGTATGTATTTTAAGGGCCACATCTTATGGAAGTTCTGAGGCGAGGGGTCGAATCTGAGCTACAACTGCAGGCCTACGGCACAGCCACAGCAATGCCAGATCCAAGCGGCGACCTATACCACAACCCTGTAACTTTAACCCACTGAGCAAGGCCCTGGATCAAACCAGTATCCTCATGGATCCTAGTCAGGTTCATTACTGCTTAACCACAAAAAATAATTTTTAATGTAAGGTGCAGTCCCCTCTATCCAAATAAAAAATACAGTAAATATATGTACACATAAAGTGTTTTCTCATTATGTCTTTTAGCAGTTGCTGCCTTTGGGTAGAGGCCTCTCGAGGGGTGAGGAAGTTACTTTCCATTTGAAACCTTTGTTACAGCTGCTGTTTCTACTTTGAGAACTTTCTTTTACTCAGAGGTTCTTTGAGCACTGGGAATATGAACTATTCTTTTTCATGCTTTATGTATTTAAAAAAAAAGTCTATACACGTGTACGTATATTTCCCATGGCCTCCAGGATATACCACATCTTTCACCGCTTCCAGAACACCTCCAGCAAGCGTTTCCAGTTTCCTCTCCCAAGACTCAAATCCACACTCACTGCAGCTGCCAGCGCTGCTCTCGCACCCTCTCTGCACAACACAGTGCCTCTGGCTGCCAAGTCCTCTTCAACTCTCCCCTTCCCAGATGGGCCAGGTAAAGAGTGTTCCTCTGTGACCCGGCAGCATCCACTCCAGCCCCTGCGCAGTGGGTAGGGGTGGTCTGTGAACAACCTCCTATAGCACGTCTGCAGCCTGGCCCTCCACCTCCATCCTCCAGGACTCAAGGAAGTCCAGGAGGTGGTTCTCCTGTGGCGCAGCGGGATGTGGCGTTGTCACTGCAGCGGCTTGGTCGCTGCTGTGGCGCCACCGGATGGATCCCTGGCCGGGTATCTTCCACATGCCGAGTGGGGCGGAAAAACAAACAGAACAAAAAAAAAAAAAAAAACGGCAGCCAAGTCCTCACACCCCATTCCTAGGAACTGGGGGAAGCGGGGGTGGGGTGGGGACAGAGCTCTGATGGGGGAGACCTCTACCCTCCCTCTCCACCACACCCAGGCAGTGCCCACGGCAGGCCACCTTGTCCTCAAAGCACCTTCCTCCAACTCTGGCCCCGCCTGCTGCTCCTATTACGCTTTGACGATCTTTGAATTTGTCTCCCCTCCCTAAACGCCCAACGTCCCCGAGGCTCGGCATTATCCGTTTTGTTCAGGGCCGACTGTCTGGGCCTAGAACTGTGCCTGGCACCCTGGAGACGCCAGCTACCTCTGGATTAAAAAAAGCTCAAGAGTAGACGCTCCAAAAAAGTTAATGAATTTAAGCTGATAGGCGAGGGAGGCCTGGGCGTCAGCTCGGGACGGTCCCTGGAGGCGGGCAGAGCTGCGGTTTTGGCGAAGTGGCGCTCGGGGTGGGGTGTGAGCGGAGTGCCGGATCTCTCCCCCCGGCTGCCCAGCCGCCGCCCAGACACTGCCCTGGACTTCCCGGGGAGCAAGAGCCGGGCTCCTCCCACCCGGCGGCGGTAGTCCCCCGCCCGGCAGGCTGCTGGACTGCAAGGAGACCCCCGCCCACCGCGCGGCGCCGGGCTCTTACCTTGGGGCACTTCTCGTAGTAGTACTGCTGCGTGCGGATCCAGCGCCCCACCAGGTGGTCGCGCACAGTGTGCGCCAGAGCGAAGAAGTAGTCGCGAGGGGTGGCCACATTGCGGTCCTTGACCAGCGTGAAGTGCAGGTGTCGGTTGAAGCCCTTCTTCAGCTCGGCCACGTTCTCCACGCCCACGATGCCGCGGATGCTGATCTGCCGCCGCTTCTCCTGGTCGGTCAGGGGCTTGGCCATGGCGGCGGGCAGCGCAGTCGGCGGGACGCGCGGCTCGGGGCACCGGGTGGCAGGACAGGGGCGGAGCCGCCTCGCGCAGCTGGCTGCTTTTGAGTCTCAGGAACGTTTGGGGCCCGCCCCTCCGCGCAGCGCCACCCGGGTCGCAGCTCCCACTCCAGTCCCGGCCGCCGGAAGGAGAGCCGGCCCCTCCCGGGACTCTGGGCGGAGCTGGGCTATAGCCGAGGTCCGAGGGCGAGCGTGCTCACCCTTCCTGCCTTGGTGGCTTGGCGGCAGAAGGTGGGACCTTGGGTGACGCACACAGAGAGTGCGAGGCTCCCTTCCGGATCTGTGGATTGTGTGACTGTGTGTTGGGGCGGGCGGGGGAGCTGGTGGATGGGACACTGGTCCTGCTTCCCCACTCTAAAGTCTTGGGTACTAGAAGGATGTCAGTGTGTGAAAACATTGTGGCAGATAGGGGTCCCTGGAGAAAGAGAACCAGGCATGGCTTTCTTGAAATAAAAGAAGGCATTTTTGGCCTAAGCCCTTTTGTGATCTAAGTTGCTAATGCTTGCCCTTGAATAGGTCTCAGTAACTATGGATAATAAAGGAAAATAAGAGAATGCGGGAACAAATGAAAAGCAGTCAAGAAACAAGAGTTCAACAATAAAACCGTCCAGTTCCTCCTCAAGGCATATACTGATTATCCCATACCCATTGTTTTTGCAGGAACTAAGACCCGCATCCAGGTGGAGGATGGCATGATGACTCTGGCCCTCCTGACTGATCAACTAAAACTTGGACTCTCTTTACATTTGCCCCATTTCTTTGCTGAGTTCTCTGCCCAAGCCCCTTTATGGTATGCATGTACCGTTAGCTTAAAAATTCTCCAGTTTTGCTGTTGGGAGTGGTACTGCTTGGGAAAGATCCCTGGTATTCTGTTTACTTGCTTCCTTCTCCCCATCTTTGGCTTGGTGGGTCTTTTGGCGGACACCCACCAAGAGGCAAACCCCGTTCGGGTAACAACATGTTGCTGGCAAAGTTTTGTTTTACAGGGATTTAATTGCTATGTTATTATTATTGCTGTTATTTCCCACCTGGAATGTGTTCTACCACAAGCTTCAGCAGGGATGGGGGGGGTGTCAGCACTCTTACTTAAGTGCTTGCACGTCCCTCTAAGTCCTTGGTGTTCCCCCCCACCCCGCCCCGTCTTGGATCCTGGACCTCAGAAAGAAACCCCAGGGTGCCCCCTTTGCCTTCGTTCAGTTTTTGAAGACTCAGGAATTTGAGGTTATTGACTCTTAGACCCAGGCTTGCCCTGTGAAAGCACCCTGCTGCTCAGCCGTAGGGGTAGGTTAATGATGATCAGAAGCCCCGAGTTGGACCTTCAGGCTGGTGAGGCGGCAGGGGCTTTTACCTTCAGCCTCTTGTTTGAATTATGTTTTAGCTGAAGAGGGAGGAGGAGTAGGGAGAAAAGAGAAAGACGTGTGCTTGTAAAATGAAGGGATAACTCACTGAGCTGGTTGCCTTGTTTACATGAAACAAAGCAGTCTGTGTTACTGGGCAGAACAGGCTGATCTTTGCGCTGTTCACCTCCAACTTTGTTGTATTTATTTGGGTGTGTATGTGTGTTTAACTTTGGCAAAGACAAACACATGGTATTTTAGGATATCAGAGGCCTTTTCTAAGAAGTGGTATTAATTTATTGTTTTAGAAACAGTCCCCCTTGCCAGTTACAATATTCAGTACCTGCAGTACTGATGACCTCTATGGAGAAGCATTCAAGAGACACAAGGATGAGGGTTGGCCATCTGGTTGAGGCCAGAAATGCCTTGAATTAAAAGTGAGAGTGGAGGAGTTCTCTTGTGGCACAGAGGGTTAAGAATCCAGTGTTGTCACTGCAGTAGCAGTTTGGGTCACTACTGTGGCACCAGTTTTATCCCTGGCCTGGGAACTTCCACATGCCATGGGCACAGTCAAAAAAAAAAAAAAAAAAGTGAGAGTGGAGCAGCAATGGGAGGGGATTAAGGTAGAAAAAGTACTATATATAAAATAAATAAGCAACAAGGAAATATAGCTATTATTTTGTAATAGCTTTAAATGGAGTATAAGCTATAAAAATATTGAACCACTATGTTGTACACCTGAAACTAATAAGATATTGTAAATAAACTGTACTTCAATAAAAAAACAAATTAAATCAAACAAATTAAATAACACACACACAAAGTTGATCTTAAAATAGTCAGGCCTCTATGATAAAGTTTGAGGGGAGGCTGAAAGGACAGGTCTCTAAGTCTCAAATATCTCTAGGATGGGCACAGCATTAAGCCAGTTTTGGGTGTGAAACTGTTCAATAAATGGAAAATTTGGTGTGAAATTGTTCAATAAATGGAAAATAGGATGGAGCAGTGGGATGAGGGGAAGCTAGGTCTGAGTAGATCTTAGTCCCAGGGAGACCTCTGAGCAGCAAAAGACAAAAGAATTGTCTGGGTACTTAGATGGGGGGTGAGGAATTAGGGGGTGCAAAAGAAGAGATGGGAGGCACCAGAGGCAAACTTGCCGTTTCTTGGTTTTGCTTAAGACAGTTTCGAGTAGGTGGATCCTAGCCCCCTTGTCTACTTAGATGGACTGAATTCTTGTCAGAAATCCAGGGTAATGATGAACTAATAAGCACACTATTTGCTTGATTCCATAGCCAGTCAGTGTAACGGTGCCCCAGAGTTGCACATCCCTCAAAGCAGACACTGTGAAGGATACATTATCCAAACCATAGCATGACGGGAGGGACCATCCAACACACTTGAAAGGGAGGACTTAGGTGGCTTAGGATTGTGCCACAGATCCAGTCTTGAATGACAGTGAGGCACATTGTCAGACAGTCTTTTCACTTCTGCTCCAGTCTTTCTAGAAAGTCTTTGGTGTTAGTGTGGCTTTAACACTTGTTGATCTGTGTTTTTAACAGAAAGCAGGTTCTGACTCCACACCTTTTTCAGGTTTTATCATCTAACTAGAATTTAGTAAATTTATTAACATTATCTTCCTCTTATGGTAAATGACACTTTGCCAGTTAACACTCTGATATAAACTTTGCTTTTTAAATTTTAGATGAAAGCAAATTTACCTAAAGAAAAATTATCATTTCAGTGGCATGTGAGTTGGCTAAAAATGTAAAAATTTGGGAAACACAGAGCTTATGGTCTCCAAGGTCCCTTCAGAATCTAACATCTGATCGTTCTGTACTGGTCTAGAAGCACTGAGCCCTGAGAGATTAAGTGGCTTGACTAAGAAGATTACTACCTTTAGAAACCTTTCCTTCAGCCTCTCCCTGACCAGAAACACCACAAGCAGTGGTTCTCTGTAAAAAGTATCAGGCTGAAGGTGCTCACATCTTGTTACACCAGCCTTGGCAACTGTGACCTGTGTGATTGCTGTTTCTCAGCTGTAGCTTCCCCATGGCTACCCTGATGAAATGGCTCTTGCGAATAGCTGAGCACACCGTCCAGACCTCACAAGACAAGTATAAGTTGCCCACTGTCAGAAAAGGGATGGCAGAGTTCCCGTCATGGCTTAGTGGAAGTGAGTCTGACTATCATCCGTGAGGACACATGTTCAATCCCTGGCCTGGCTCCGTGGGTTAAGGATCTGGGGTTGCCATGAGCTGTAGTGTAGGTTGCAGATGCTCCTGGGATCTGGCATTGCTGTGGCTGTGGCTTAGGCCGGAGGCTACAGATCTGATTCAACCCCTAGTCTGGGAACCTCCGTATGCCTCTGGGGTACGCCCCCCCCCAAAAAAAAAGGAAAGAAAAGGTATGGGGAAGTGTGTCAGCCCAGGTCTTCTGAGAAGATGTTAAGACAAGATTCAGCATGCAGGGGTTTTGCTAGCGCAAACGCCTATGGGACGGAAAATGGGGAAGGAGCCAAGTTAGCCTGGGAGAGTGTGCAGCTGTGATGCAAGAAGACAGGGAGGTAACAACGGGGGGCTGTGTCTCTGACTGTCTTTAGTCCCAGGAAGACCCAGCAAGACCACCGGCAATTCTGGAGCCAAAGGCAACTGTCAGAAGAAACTTCATGCTCTCTTAGCCACTGGTTGGAGCCCCCCCAGGAGGTGTGGCCTCTGCACAAGCACAGCAAAGATATCCCTGGCCTTGGTCAATTATCATCCCTGCAGCTGGAGGTCTGGGAGACCCATTCTGGTGACCACTAGGAAGATATCAAATAGCGAACAGGTTAACAGCCACTATGTTCCCAACTAGGCCCTAGGGTATCAGCATGCCACTTTCAGATTCATCAGATCTGCTGCGCTTTTTCCGGGGGCTCCAGCTAGGCCAGCTCGTAATGTGCATTCCCTTATTTAATCCTCTTACTAGCTCTGTAGAACAAGTTCTGTTTTTCTTCCCCTTTTTCTTTTTCTTTTTTTGGCCGCACCCACAGTATGCAGAAGTTCCCGGGGTCAGAGCCACAGCACTGACAATACCGGATTTTTAACCTGCTGAGCCACCGGGGAACTCCTTCTTCCCATTTTATGGATGAAGAAACCGAGGCTTAGAGAGGCTATGTAACTTGCTCAAGATCAGTTAACAAGTGGCGGAAGAGGTTTCCAAATCTTTATTTTTCTTCCTCTGAAACGGGTTTGGGATCTGTAAAGTAAACCTGATTCTCATTGCACCTCAGCTGACCTATTTACCCTGTCCCCTTAGCTTGTTTTGTACTGTTCTCTGGCCTTTTGACCTATTTCTAATCAGTTCTGAAATCCAAGGAAACCCCAGAGGCCCAAAGTGGCCCTACAAATGGGCATTGACACTCCAGATATGGGCAGTGTGACGGATGAGCTGAGCTTTGTACCTAGTAAGTGAATTAAAATTCATTTCACTCAGTCTATTTAATGTATGAGTCTGCCAACCACGGTTACTACCTAGGCTCTGCCATTTTAAATATTTAGTAAGATGATGGAGAGCCCAGATTTATTATTCTCCTGAGTGCCCTTAGGATCTGCACACAACATGCTGACTGCATTGCCATCAGTATAATTAGCTGTGACTGTGACCATTCACTTGTTACCTGAATATATTTGGCTTGTCTTAAAGGAAGCAGGTTTTCCTGGCACTTTTAGGTCCTGTCATATCTGATTTGCTCATTTATACGGTAGTTTGGTTTGTTAGGCGTGGTCCAATGGGAGTTCCTGAAAAGCTGGATATATTTCAACCAGTTTTCTTCCTGTGCCTCTGTCAGTGGATGGTCTTAGAATGCCTGTTGTGGAATATGCTAGAGAGTCACTTGGTGCCTCAATTTCAGCTTCCGTGAGGAGAATGTTCTTTGTCCTATTCACTCCCCAAGGTGACTAAGCTCAAAAAAAGATCCGAGTGAAAAAATGCTAAAAAGTGTTAAAAGCCTTGTTAAGATGTTGACTTTTGGGTTGGGATTGTATTTTGAAATATTAGCCAGGGCATCTCTTTTCTCTTGATGGTTTACTTCTCCCAGGCTCCCTTGGGAACCACTCTAGCTCGTGCTCATAATCTCTGAGGAAGGATGTCGCCTTCCTGGTTTGGATTCTGGCCTAGGCTGACAACTAGGAGACACACTGAATGATGGCCAAGGTCTGAGAAGACTCGCAGGAGTGAAAAGATAGCACGGTGGGTGTGGGGGGAGTAGAGATGTCACTTGCCTGGGAGCAAGGGGCCTGGAGCCTGCTTCCCTGGGGAGGCAGCCCTGGGATGTTGCTCTGCTTCTTTGGAAGGTCCTGGGGAGGCAGCTGGATCCCAGCTGTGAGGAAGCAGCTTCTCAGAGGCTCTCTATAGTCAGTGCTTAGACGTGGTCACAAAGATTCTCCACCCAGGGAGGAGTAGGATGGCCCTTGGCTGAAAACCAGGTGCTGCAGGCTGACTCATAAATACCCAGGGGAGACTTGTCAAGGCCTGGGCTCCCACACGCGCAACCCCCTCCCACTGGTGCTTTGATTGAACAGGCCAATGAACTGAGATCACATTTTCCCTTTCCTGGAGGGCTGAGGCTTCAAATTAGAAATTCAAATTATATATAAAAAATAAAGCTGCATTTCATACACACCTGAGTTTATATACTGTTTGTATCTGCTTTACCCTCGGGTATTATGATTAATGTAACCAGACTCATGTTTCAGGAAATGTCTTCACCTTTTTATGGGGATGAATGAGGCAATAACTTACAAGAATTTTTTGCAAAGATATAGGAACAAATCATAAAGGAAAGGAAGTGAGATGTGCTCGAAGCCTAGGGTTCCAGCAGATAATCAGGATGCAGCAAGCACTGGAGACAGACAGCCTCCCTGCCCCCTTATCTCAGGGCCTTTGTCATGCTAACCATAATTGGTCCACGTCCATAATTGGTCCATAATTGTCTCATCCTTTGTGCATGACTGATTACTTGCAGGGCTTACCTATAAAACATACAGCTGTCATACAAATATTAGAACTTGTTTTTAAAATTTTGTTCCCTTGTAGGTAAACCTTAGGAATCACAAATACCAGGTTCTCAAATGCCAAATACTTTAACTTTTCTGAGCTATTTAATCACCCATTTTCAAAGCTCTAAGCAGTAAGGTGTTTGGCTATTAAAGTGTAATATTTATTAGCTTAAAACATATAAAACAGAGAAAAATAGCTTTCTTTTCACTTAACTTTTTCAAAGATGGAGGCTAGGAGTCTGATGAAGGTTGAAAAGCTGATCTCATGCACAAATGCCAGGCTTTTCTTTTTTCATTTCCTGTCTTAGTTGGACTAGAGTTCATTTGACATAGTTTTGCATAGCATGGTCTATCTCTGTTTTTCAAATTCAATGTTTTATTTATTTATTTATTTATTTTCTTTTTTGCCTTTATGTAGAGCCGCACCCGCGGCATATGGAGGTTCCCAGGCTAGGGGTCTAACAGGAGCTGTAGCCGCCGGCCTGCGCCACGGCCACAGCAACGCGGGATCCGAGCCGCGTCTGCAACCTACACCACAGCTCACGGCAACGCTGGATCCTTAACCCACTGAGCAAGGCCAGGGATCGAACCTGCAACCTCATGGTTCCTAGTCGGATTCGTTAATCACTGAGCCCCGACAGGAACTCCTTTATTTCTTTATTAAAAAATATTTTTGTTAAGAATCTGCTATATGGCCAGCCTTGTGCTAGGAACCAAACTGACTACAGAGTGGTCAGACACATTGTTTCTTCAGTTCCTTGTTTCCTGGGAACTGACTCCCTCTCTTTACCTGCCTCCCTCTCCCCTTTGTACTAAAGTGTAATACTTATTGCAGGAGTGGTCATTTTACAACCTGAACTAGGTGTTACAACCATGACTCCAAGACTCCCCTTTGGTTATGTCCCTGATGAAAGAAGGAACTTGGAGTACTGACCAACTTGGAAAGTCCACAAATCAATCATGGAACGAGAATCTACTGGATACAAGGAACGGTGCTCACTGTTAATGATACAAAAAATACAAGCCATGGCCTCTGCCTTACCAAGAACTTTTAAACTAGGTTAAGGCACCACACTCACACGAAAATACGAGGTAGAATATGCTAAAGGAAAAACAGGTAGCCTTAAGTGCTAAGATCTCAGGAAGGAAAGAGCATCTTGTACTCATCTTAAAGCCAAATGACAGCAGCTGTTTCTTTTTCTTCTTGGAAATGCTATTTCCGCCTCTGCTCTCTTGAATGATAGTATCTTAGTCATTGAATCACAATACATTTCCATTTTAAGATGAGAACATGAAGTTTCACTCTACCCATCATTTTCAGGCAAATCATTTATATTTCTGAGGTTTGCGTGACAACTGCAGAGACAAGCTTATACCAGCAGGTGGAGAAATTTGCCATTAGAACTCAGCAACTCAGGCTATGGAGTGGTTCAGCAACGGATGCGATTGCAATTTTAATTATTGCTTTATTTCTCTTTCTTTGTTCCAGATAGTTATGCACCAAACACTCTAGAAAGAATTACTTACATTCTGAAGAAAATGAATCATAATTGATTATTTTCATCACTCTAGCCAGAGCATAAAATGGATGTCACTTTCTCCATTTTTAAATCACAGATGTAAATACATTGACATCTAAAGAAATAATTTATTCTCATACAGAACATTGAAGAAATCCTTAACGTTCTTATGCTAAATATAGAACACACTCAAAGTTGGGTGCATTAGTGGCTTGGGCTGCTGTATGAACCAAGCATGAGTGTGCAGGTTCAGAGTAGCAGAGTGGAGGGATCGATTTAAGCTGGTTTATCTGGGATCTATCTCAGGTTTTCAAACCTGTCTGGGCACATATCTGAACTGGTGAGACAGGCCTGTGGGAAATCAGTACACCCAGAGGAGGCTGGAGTCATCAGTGAAAGTTTTGTCCTGCCCTTGCTGGAGTGAGGTGTATGTGGGTGTGGCCAGCAAGCCGTGGGTGGTGGAGTCTGAGGAGCTTCCTGGGCGAGAATTCACCCTGAGCGTGGAAGGAATTGCTGATTAGTTTGTGCCAGCAAGAAGCCTTAGCTGTCAAGGGGGAGCGGTAAGTCTGACTGGGGCATGGTGGCAGATTCTTGATTCCTCCATCTAGGTATCTAGACGCATGTGTTCCATGAGCACATGGAAGGCTGTCAGTAAAAACCGAAAGAACTTTCTCACTAAGATTTACAAAAAAAATAATGCGGTCCAAGAAACACTGTCCTATTTTTCCACCTGAACGGGTGGGTGAGTCAGTCTCTTTGCGCTTCATTCCCTCACGGCTTTAAAGGAGGGTCTGAGGAAGTGCTTTGCTCAATGGGCAGAGGCGTTGCCAACAAGACTGGGAGCACGTGGCGACACCTTCTGGAGACTCATAAAAATTCAAGACGTGGGGTACAGGGGGAGAAGGTTTGGTCGGGGAAAATATCACTGGGAGAAAGAATTGGTGGTATTTGTGTTGGAGTTAATGAAACTCCTCTGACTCAAAAGCTCATAAGATCTGAAGAAACGGGTGTCACATGTACACTGTTAGCCAGGTTCTTAGAATTATCGAATATTTACTAAAAGAACCTTAATAATTCTGAATGCCTTGATGGATAAGTTCTTTGCAACCCTCCACCCCCGCCTTGGGTTTATTTTCATAGCAGTAAAACATACTTACAGACACGTGTATAAATCTTAAGTTTGTATGGTAATGAAGTTTTACAGATGAATAACTTGTGCAAACCCCACCAAGACTGAGCTGCACGATATTATGAGGAACTCGGAAGCCTCTTTTGTGCCCCTTGCCTGTCTCCCCCTCTAAGGGTAATTGCTACCCTGCTTTACAACATTGGAAATTATTGTTGCCTGCTTTAAACTTTGTATAGATGGATTAATTATATAATGCGTCTCTGTTTTGCCAGACTCCTTTTACTCAACATTATGTCTATTAGTTTCATTTGTGTTCTTGCCAAATTTCATAGGTTTTCCTTGTTGTATAGTGTTCCATTTTATGAATTAGCACAATTTTATTTATCCATTTTAAAATTTATCCACTGCTGATAGACATTTGGGTTGTATTCGATGTTTGGTTATTATGAATGAAGCTGCCATAAAGATAATGGCACACGTTTTTACTGCACACATGTCCCAGTTTCTGGGTGGGGATATAATTGCTGTATCTGACACAGAGTTTTAATGATACTTTTTTCTTCCTATGTGGAAACTGTAGCTTAGCTATAGATGTACAGTTCTCTTGCAGTAGGGACTGAAGTGAAGAAGAAAGTAAATATGACTAGGAAGCTAGAAAGAAAGAGTGGCATTACTCAGAGTAGCTGGTACTTAAAGTTGACTCCTCATTAGTTACCATGTAAAAATGTAACAAATAAAAATCTCAATGTAAACTGTAATATTGCTTATGACAGACATAGTTTCCCACTACTACCTAGAATATGTTTAAGATATCTCCTTTTGCAAGCTAATTTTTAATATTAACCATAGGAAGATTAAAGAAAAAATTTTTCCCATCCATCAGTGGAGATGGCTAAAAGTTGATTGTAGCACTATAGTTTGTAGCACTTACCAGTGGAAGCTGAGAAACATCAGTGATTTTTTATTTTTAGTTTGTCAGTTGACAAATTTGAGTGTTGACTGTTGTGTTTCCTGAATTTATCTATGAAGATCAAATAGAAGGGAACATCACTAAGTTTGCATCTTAAGAGACAAATGCTTTGTGATGTGGATTTCATCCAGAATGCCTGTGCCAAAAATATCCCTGGCATCAAAGTTATCCAATGGATCTTGGCCAACCCTGTAGATTCTGCATCTAATTTATAGGATCAACATTTAGATTTGTTGGAAACTAACATTTATTTCTACTTGTTTTCTGATTATAAAAATAGCATAGATTTATTCTAGAAAATTTGGAAGGCATATAAAAATGTAACAAATAAAAATCCCATGTAATAGTAACATACTTTGTTAAAATATTTTGGAATATTTTCTTTCTTTTTTTCTTTTTCTGGTAGTGCCCATGGCATATGGAAGTTCCCAGGCCAGGGATGGAACGTGCGCCAGAGCAGCGACCCAGGCTGCTGTGGTTTCAATGGTGGATCCTGTTGTGCCACAAGAGAACTCTTGGAACCATTTCTTTTAGTTTTTAAATTATCCAGTTAACAAAATATATAACTCATTTATTCAACACATGTTTTTGAGAACTTCCTATGCATTCATGGCAACTGAATAGAACCAGAGATCCTGCAATCTCTTACAGAGTCTCTAAGACTTGAATTTCCCTAAGAGAATCCAGAACAACTCCAAGATCAGAGGTGGTGGGGGCTGGGAAGACTGACCTCTAGGAGCCTGTACAGAAAAGAGTTGACAAAGCAGCCAAGAGACAGCTGTTCTTAGAAAGGCCTTCTTCTAAGGCTGGCCCAAGCATCTAGGATCTTGGATTTCAGGAGTTTCCCATCACTCCCTAATAATAAACAATGTGTTCATGCTAAGCACCTGTTTTCCTTCTGGGAGTCTGGAGTTTTGACACTGTTTGGTAGCCTCTACATGACCAGCCTCCAATAAAAACCTTGAATGCTGAGGCCAGTGAGCTCTCCTCATGGACATACTTTGCACATATTGCCATGTTGTTGTTGGAGGAATTAAGTACATCCAGTGTGACTCCACTGGAGAGGACTCTGGAAGCTTATGCCTGCTTTCCTCTGGACTTTGCCCCTAGGCACCTGTTCCCTTTGCTGATTTTGTTTTGTATCCTTTCATTTTCAATAAACTGTACCTATGAGTATAACAACTTCTTAGTCCTTCTAAGCTAATCACTGAACATAAGGTTGGTCTTGGGGGACCCCTGATACAGTGACTCGCTGGAAAATTGAATTACCAGGTGAGTCATCGCCTCGACTTTTATGGTGGCCTTTAACGTGGATCTGGGAATATAACTCCTTGTGTGAGTCTCCTCAAATGTGATGCTCCAATAGTGGAAATTTGGGCAAGAGAAACAGATTAATGTCCCAGTTAACTTACAGCTACAGGAGGGTTGAGGAGACTGTTCTTGAGGAAGGCAATTCATGTCTTCCTCTGCTCTGAACAATCTTATTGCAGGAGAATAGTCTTACCGGTATGAAAAAAAAAAAAATTGCAACTACCAATATGTTCAATATACCCTAATCACAAATATAGCTGAATGTTTAAGGGAAAACAGCAGACTACCAGGCATGGATTCAAGAGACAGAACTGACACACAAATGAAAAAGAGTTAATACAGGAAACAAACTTGAAAATAAGTACAAGTATGTAATAAAATTAGATGACTTAGTCTCAAACAATGAGGCACTTCTCACTTAAAACTGGCACTAGTTTATATAAGTTAGGGAAGCTTCTGTAAAGACCTGTTAGGGAGGGTGGTAATAAAAGAGAATTATCTGACAACATAGGAAAAATCTTGAAACTCTTGTCTACACAAAGATGAAACACCCACATCACTGCATAGAGCAATTTAGCTCCACATTCTCTCAGTCATTTCTGCTGGGCTGGGCTGGGGCTTTCCAAAACCCAATACAACACTAAATGTACACAACTTTAAAAACTCTAATTTACACCAGCGTACACTTATATCTAATATACATGCTACTTTACTCTTCAGGATGACAGTCATGGTTGGGGTCTAAAATACCTCTCTCTCAAGTATGGCCATTCACAATTACACGTGGCATAGCAGTCGGGTTACCCCTGCTAGTGATCTGAACCTTGTTAGCATCTTTGTGATGCTGCAGCATAATCTAAACATATACCAAAGAATACTGTGGATTCTGTGGGCTTTGGTTTATTTGTTTGTAATTCCCTCTTGGCTATTTTGTTTGTATTGTTGCTAACTGAATTACATATAACTAAAGGTAAGAGTTTTTTTGGAAAGTAGCTGGAAGCTTTTGACAGATTTGGACATCTGAATGATAGTTTTTAACATATCAGTTGGCCCCAGCAATTGAAAATCTGTGATCTGGTCTCAGAATTTTGGCAATTTTTATTGCCGTCAATTGTATTATCTAGTGTGTGGTTATCAATTTTGTCATACACAGTAACTTTTTTCTTTTCTGTTACATTACAGGTGGACTCTTTTAAACGATCTTTTAAGTGACAATTATTATATGAATTTAAATTTACCTTATCGGAGTTCCCTTCGTGGCTCAGTGGTTAATGAATACGACTAGGAACCATGAGGTTGCGGGTTCGATCCTGGCCTTGCTCAGTGGGTTAAGGATCCGGCGTTGCCGTGAGCCGTGGTGTAGGTTGCAGACACGGCTCGGATCCCGTGTTGCTGTAGCTGTGGCGTAGGCCAGCAGCTACAGCTCCTGTTAGACCCCTAGCCTAGGAACCTCCATATGCCGCGGGTGTGGCTCTACATAAAGGCAAAGAGACAAAATAAATAAATAAATTTACCTTATCAATACAAAGAGCTCCGTAGAAGTAACTGATGAACTGATGCTCCCCCACCCCCACATCTTATTAATTTTCCAAAGGTACAGGCAATAAAACGTGTCTCTGAGCGTAAGCCGCCCACTCATCTCTTCCCCTGGCATTCTTAATCCTGACTGCATGTCAGAATCACCTGGGGAACTTAAAACAGCCCACATTCTCAGGCTGCATCCCAAAACAATAAATTAGTAGCCCGGTATATCAGTATTTTTAGTCCTCCTCTATATGTCAATGCATGGTGAATGCTGAGGACCATCACTTTACCAGCGGCTGGTGAGTTTCTTTTGACACATGTATGATGTATCTTCATTTCAGAGATGTTGAAGTATGGAAAACAAAAATAAAAAACAAGCAACTCTTGCATCTAAGAAATAAAATAGGGCATTACTATTACTGTTATGATTAGCCTATCCCCGAGAAGATTCAGATCATGAGCAATACCTACCCATCCCCAAAGCATGGAAAGCAGATGCTCATATTCTCTTAACATCAAGGAAAAGTGTCCCCGCAACGTGGATGATGGACGACTAACGTACACACAGTATACATGACTACGCTATGTTTTAATTCTCGATCTTAGTTGAAACCTTGAAGACATGGAGTTTAATAGTGGCATGGAGTTCTGGCTGATTCTTAGAAATTCCTGAGATTGACTGGCTTTCTGATAGATTTTTGAAATTTGTTTTTTCTCCAGGTATAGCAGATCTGAGTGTATCTCTATTGGTAGTTAAAGCTGGCATATTCTGCAAAGCCCATTTACTGACAACTGTGAAACCAACCTCTTGAGAAGCTGCAATTAACCTCACCAGCTCATCATTCTAAGACTCCCAGCTGATAAAACTGGAGACTTATTTCTTCATATCTGACAGCTTTGCTGCCCACCAGGCAATTAGGAAAATATATTGAGTGGAGTGGTCTTTTCAGAGATCACATGTGGAAATCAGCATTTACAGAAGGAACAATTAGGATCCTCATTTCCTTCAGATGACTTGCTCATTAAGAAATGCATTAAGTATTAGGATGAAAATACAGTCCAGAAACAGACTGCAGAGTAGTTCATTTTTGATACCTCAATCATTCCTTAGAAGGAGTTTGTTAGATGGCAGAATAACTATAAATCAATATTCAATAAATCCATAGTACTAGAAGTGAGTTTGGGCAGGATAAAGATGGGACCTGTTAATTAAAGAAGAAAACAGATGGCCTTGATATATAGGTAGGAATAACAAAGAAGGGTATAAAATGTAAAATATAAGTTAGAGAGGAGTTTTGGAAAATTGATAAACTTATTGCATAAAGTAATTTATAGTGGCTTAAACCTCCTTAGAAAGATCAGATGAGTATTTTGCATTGTCTTCTGGTTTATTAAATTTTAAATATTTCATGCTGACACCTTACTATCTGAGATGTGATATGATTAAAAATATAATTTCCAAATAGTTAACCAATTTTAAAATATTTTGCAATATTTCAGAATCTTCATTTCCTCTTTTGTTCAACATTCATTGAAATTTCTATTTCTGAGTTACCTTGTAGCTTATTTTAGTAATACTCCTCCATTTTGATTATTGCGGCTTTGCAATAGATTTTAAGGTGTCGTACAAGTCAGTTTACTGCTTTTTCTCAGAACTTCCCTGACTAGATTATTCTGTTAATTTTTGCAGAAAAATTTGACAGAGACTTTTTGTTAAGTTCCAAGAATGGGCATTGTCCCCTAAGAAGGTGAGAGTAAGAATCATTACTGACACTTAACTGGGATCTTAGGGAGGACATGGAACTGTGGCATCACCAACAATTACACAGAAAAGAAAAATACCATTTTCATTATGGGCCAGGTAAGTTTCAGAATGTTTTACATTGATTGTTCAGTTTAACTCTCAAAACAATTGTTATTATCTCCACTTTAGAAATGTGGAAACTGTGGGTAAGTTTTCATCGCTTGCTCTGGAACATGCAGCTGGCACACCTTGGAGCCAGAACCAGAATTCAGACGGTTGCTGCTGGGTGCACTGAGATGCTGCACTCTCAGCTACTGTGACCACTCTTGGGTTGTCTGACAGTGCACAGGGTGGAAGCTACTTAATAATTAATGCTTATATTTAGTGTCTTATCTCTATTGCACAATGCACTTTTGCATGATTTACTTCACTTCGTGTCTCTTTCTTTGTACAGAACATATATAAATGCGTAGTTGGACGTATTCTTATTAGAGTATTTTAGTCAGGGTTGAGAATGACTCACTGGTTTCTGAGAAACTGAAGTTCTCTCTTCAAGGTGGTTTCTTTAGCTTTTTGGTTCCCTTTGTCATACACATTAAAAATCATGGTATACATCAAAAGATGATTTTTATTTTTTTTGTCTTTTGTCATTTTAGGGCCTCACCCACGGCATGTGGAAGTTCCCAGGCTACAGGTCTAATCGGAGCTACAGCCACTGGCCTATGCCACAGCCACAGCAACGTGGGATCCGAGCCGCATCTGTCATGGCAATGCCGGAATGTTAACCCACTGAGCAAAGCCAGGGATCGAACCCACAGCCTCATGGTTCCTAGTCGGATTCATTAACCGCTGAGCCATGACGGGAACTCCAAAATATGATTTTTAAATAGTTAACAGGTAACTGGAATTTAACATTCATCCATGTTTATTAATGAAATTATAATTTATTGTCTTCATTACTTAGAGAATTTTAGAAAAAAA
Organism: Catagonus wagneri; assembly: GCA_004024745.2. Lineage (NCBI taxonomy): Eukaryota > Metazoa > Chordata > Mammalia > Artiodactyla > Tayassuidae > Catagonus > Catagonus wagneri. Next base: position 10,681,998 of record PVHT021183527.1, on the reverse strand, counting down.
TATTGGGGGGGAAGAACACCACCCTAAATATTAATGCTTTTATTTATTTTGCTTTTTAGGGCTATGATTGCGGAATATGGAGGTTCCCAGGCTAGGGGTCTAATCGGAGCTATAGCTGCCAGTCTATGCCAGAGCTACAGAAACGCGGGATCCAAGCCGCGTCTGCAAGCTACACCACAGCTCATGGCAACGCCAGATCGTTATCCCACTGAGTGAGGCCAGGGATCAAACCCACATCCTCATGGATCCTAGCTGGGTTCATTAACCACTAAGCCATGAAGGGAACCCTCCAAAATATTAACGCTTTTAGATTTCACAGTGAAAGTTTATTTTCACCTGGTGAGAGAAGGAAAAAAGATGTGAGATGTATTCATACCCACTGTGGGTATATAAAATCTATTTTGAATTGCTTCCTTAGAGGTAGGCAGGTTTTCTCTTCTCTCCACCCCTCAGGAAAGGGGCTGAGTTAAAGTCCAAGAAAGGAGGGCTAAGAACAAAACGCAGAGGCAGTCTTCACCAGACAGAAGGAGGAGGCAAACCAAGCCCTTCCAGTGACCAAGGGAATATGGGAAGAGGAAGAAAAGGTAAGGTCAGGAGGTCAGCACCCCGGACCTTGATGCCCCTCCCCCTCTGCCTTGGACTTTATCTGGGGACATAGGAACAGACTATTAGGTAGTTCCAGCGAGGCTCTAAAGAGAGCCTCCCCTGGTCATGTCCAACATGGCCCCTCACCCTTTCAGACTGCACAGCTCTGATTTTTAGTGGTGATGGTTGATTTTTATGCAACTATCACCACTATCTAACTCTGAGGTATCTAATCCTGTACTCTTTTTTGCACAGCTGTGGCAGGGTGGAGCCAATAATAAGTACAAAGGAGCCGGGGGTTTGTGTATTTAATGAGATGTTTCCATTGTTCATGGTTATTATACCCTCAAAAGCTCCTCCTTCAGATAAAGTCAAGGTTTATGTTGCCTCAGTTATATATGATGTATTATGTTAGACTCAAGGTTCCTTAAACACCAGTCTCAGTGGAAGAATCTGGTCCACATATTTGAAGAATTTATGAAGATGTCTTTAGCATGTTCATATAAATTATAAGGTAGTATGATCTGAGAAGTTATTTAATGACTCTAGTTCCTTTGATTCATAATAAGAAAATCCCGATTCATTGGCAAGCCCTCCTTTCTTATTAGTGAGTTGAATACATGGGCAAAAGATGAATGCACACATTAGAGGCATAAAAAAAGGATCTCATTTTCAGGAAATAGGGTTTCTCTTGCAAATCGCTTAATCACGCCTATGAGGAAATACGGACGATCAGAAGTTCCATTAACCTTAGAACCACGGGAGGAGTAAAACATAGCTAAGGCGTTCTATTAGGTAGCGAACAGAAAAGCAAATTTGAAGGAAGATGGGCCCAAGAGGGGAAGAACAAGTATCAGGATGAGGGGCGAGGAAAGAAGAGAGCAGAAACGCAGAACCTGGAGGGACACAGAACAGCAGCTCCTACCAACTGCCTGAGCTTCCGCCCAGAGATCATAACCCGGTGCATATCGGACCCAGCTAGGTTTGTTTTGCCCGATGCACAGCGAGGAGAATGCTGAGACGCCAAGGTTTCCGGCAGGGCGCACAGACTACGTGATAAACCTCAAAATCACCACCGAACCCAATTTAAGGGGCTGGGAGTATTTCTGGGATAATAAATAAAGATGAGGTTGGTCTGAGGTGTGGGGCACGTGGGGGCGGGGCGTGGTGAAAGGTGATTAGAAAAAGGTGTTGTAACGGCCGGCCGTTCTGAGCAGGTGTAACTAATCAAGGCCGATGCGCATTCAAAAGGTCACCTAGCGGACACTCGCGCATGCCCAGTTAGAAGGTGGGGGGGCCTATCCAGTCTTAATCCGCTCAGCTGGAGCTAGACACACAGCGGACTCCAAATTCCTGGAATACAACTCAGGGAAACCTCTTAGATTTTGGGCTATGAGCTTCTGGGAGGACAGGAAAAGTCTTAAAATGACCTTGCTCTGAAGGCAGGTGAAATGGATTTAATACCTGCTTTCAATAGGCTTTTAGGTGATGTTTTTCTTTTAATAATAATAATAATGATAATAATAAAAGCAAAGGCAGTTCATTCGAAAGGCTAGTAACAAGGAAGAATTAATAATGTAATCGCTTAAAAGCAATTACATTGCTTAGCCCGTTCAAGAAACGGTGAAGGAACCTGGTTAGAAAAAGTCAGTGACACTATACCTTGTAGGACAAGTTTGTGGCTTTTCTAGGAGCAGGCTTGTTAAAGTAAATTCCTGATGTTTGCAGGCACATCTTCGAGGGTTACTAACTATTGATGTTTCATACTAAGTTAAGACCCAGGGTTTCAGTACAACTAGAGACAGTACCAGGCTCCAGAGGTGAAGCTTAGGTGCTTTTCCGAGTCCTGGGGACCTTCCCAGGACACTTTGCTGATTTAGTATTGCTCTGACAAGGGCAAACTGTCGTCTCAAACAGGCAAAAGCTACGAAATTCTAAAGAGACATAGCATGTTCTCTCATAAAAATCATTTATTGGCACACCAGAAATATCCATTTTTTTTCTAGTACAGCGGATGTATGCATCTATAATCGCAATTCTGTGTAAACTACGTGTTACCAGTCACTAGAAATCTAATTAGCAAGATGAATTTAATAAAGAACAAGAGTAACTGTGAGTCTACAGCGGCCCAGCCATCGAGTCTCATTGGAGAATAAATCAAATATGAAAATTAGTGTTGGCCTGCAACAGAGTGTTTCTGTAGCCAAGAAAAACCACGATGGACACAAACAGGATAGCACCCATTCAATAAATTAGGTACACTTAGCTAGAAAAAAACACAGCTGCTAGAAATAATCTAATTAAAGGAAGCACAAAAGTAAATTAGCTATTTACATATATCAATTTTTGCCAAAACTTTAATTTGATTTGTTAGCTTTCCCATCTTAACCCTTCCCTTTTGTAATTCTTATTTTTTTTTTTTTCATGGTGAACTTCTTGGCTCCCTGGCAAATATTTAGACAACTAACCAGAACCTCTTTCTAGGATCTACATTTCCTAAAACTTCATGTCAGACTAAAGAACCGGAAGGGTAGCTTATGTAAGTCTATCTCTACATGGAAGTAATATGCTTATCATTTCCGCTATCAGTGAAAAATGACCTACAATTTCAATTTCCTCCAAACATTATTCTAACTGTTCCAGAAAGTTAGGTTGTGAATGGCAGCAGAGTAGATGGACTGTTCATTTGTAACAGGCACAGAGAGAGTCTATACCCAGACAAGCGTGTTAATCCTGAGGATGTGAATGCCATGAATTGCAACTTAAGATTCCCCATTGTGGAAAATGGGTCCTCCTCCTCCTGGTCACTAAAGTTTTTTTTTTTTTTTTTTACATTCATTTTTAAGGCTTGGTATCACTGCAGCATTAGCAAATAAGAATGCTGACATCATATCTGCCAAAGCAGGGCTCTGTGATGAATGGCAGCAGCAGGTACCGTAATTAAAATAGCACAGTTGAAAAGGCATTGAGTTGGTATGTTTCTGGTCCTATGGCCAAAATGTAGGGATCTTTTTAGCATCATTCTAGAGGATCTGAAAGATCTTGCCAATGGCTTCTCTGGCCCTTCTTTTTCTCCTCTCTAGTGCAAATCACCATTTGTAATAATTTTATTTTTGGTTTGTTCTCCTAGGACAATACCAGATCCAGGAGGGCAGAGACAACACTTGTGTATTCACCACTGTCTCCAGTGTCTAGAATAGTGCCTGGTTATAGCAGATTCTCAATTAAAAATCTGTATTAATTAAATGAGCTGAAACATGAAGTCCCCTGGCCTGCCTCTGCTTAGAGACTTTCCAGTTCCATTCAGTGACCAGGGTTTCTGGCCTTTCCTAACGACCCAGCTGTCCTGTGATCCTGTCCCGCTGTGAACTTTTGTGTAGCCATGTAGCTGCTATTTTTGTGTTTCAATAGATAGTAAAAACTTTTCATTGCTGTATTCCCTCTGCCCACCTCCCAAAGATGAGCTGTGCAGAGCTAACAATGCATGAGAGGTCACAGGGCAAAAACAGTCAAGAACATTCTAAACTGCAAGCTCCAAATTCAGCTTATTCTTCTCTACCTCTCCCCATCACCTACCTTTGACAGAAAGTTTAAGAAAAGAGTTATCAGGAGAATTTTCTCTTCGCAGTTCCAGTTCAGCAAGTCACCCATGACGTCATCAGAAAAGAAACAAAAGATAACTCACCTACATACAAAGTTAATGTAAATAAAAGCAAAATCTGGGCTTGGAAATGAAGTGACACAGTGGGCTGTCTAGGTCCTCTGCTGGCAAGAATTACTGAACATGGAGGAGAAAGCAGGTTTTACAGCAGCAGAGAGGCTGGAGGGAAAGGGGTGGGGTGTGGGGTGTGAGGATCAGTGTTTCTCTCCTCTTCCTTCCTCTCCCTTCAGCTCTGACGGAGCTCCTTGCTGTCACCCCCCTGCGCAGAGGGAAGAACAGGCCGCTGGCACCTCCATGGCACATACTTAGGCAATCGATGCTCTGCTGGAGTAGAAGTCGGGGACTGGGAGTCCGGTGTGGAGCGTGACCTGGGGGAAGAGACTGTGAGTCCTGGAGGCACTGCAGGGTCCCCCCTGTACCCCCCTTCCCTGGGCACAGTGGGTGTGTTCCCAGCTCAAAGGGGCATCTGTTCTAGTAGATGCTAAAGAGAATTCTAGTAGAATTCAGTTTGTGCTAAGAACCTGGCTACCACGCTGGGCTCCCCAATCCTAGAGACACTTGATAATATATTTCACATCCACCTGCCTCTTCTAAGGATTCTGGGGAGATTGGGTCCCTTACGCCTGAAGATGCAGGCATTGATTGCAGGTAGCAATACCTGTCGGCTACAATGCAGTGATCACTGTGAAATCCAGGGATAGAGAACAGATGAGCGGACCATCCTCCTTCCTATTATTTGTTCACTGGTTATTCAATTGAAATGGCATAAATGATTACCAGGTATGAGGAAACATGGGCACTTATACTATTTCACTGATTTCTGTTCAACCTCGTACCTTGATGGATGGCTGCACAGACCAGGCTAGAACCATTTCCTGCACTGTTGTCATTTCTCCCCTTCTTGTCCCCGTTTTCCCCAGCCCCAGAGTCTTTCTTTAAAGACACCCAGAAAATCCTGGAAACCCTTGAAGGGCATTGAGTATAACGTTCTTTGTAAAGGTAATAGCTGAAAATGTGGAACACTGTGAATGAGGGTTTTCTAAAGCACATTTCTAGGGAAATTTATGATTTTCTTTTTTCCAGTGTAAAGGCTCAGCTCTGACAGATTAGATTTCAGCCTCCCAGAAAAACCTTTCTAGTGCTGGAAGAGAAAAGGGCAGAGGTCACTGGGTTGCAATCACTTTACTGCACATACTGATAAACAAAACAATGGATTTCAAAAATAGCTCCCCATGATTCTGTAGAGAGCAAAAATCACCGGCAGCGTTTTGATTCTCAAGCCCTATCTATTCAGTCATTTGCGGAATGAGGTTCACAGCAGATAAGGAGACTTCCAGCTCCAGGCGAAAGCACACCGTCCCGCCTGGCTCTGATCTTCTCTCCCATGGCCCCCCATCAGTCACAGTCAAGGCCTACTGGTCCTTTCTCTCCTACATGAGACCCCTCCCGCCTTAGAAATTTTGTCCTGGCTGCTCCCGCTGCCCGGAAAACTCCATACAACTCACTCCCTCACCGTCTTCAAGGCTCAGCCCACCTACAGAGACCACCCTGCCTAAGAAGGCCACTGCCCTTCCAACCCCAGCACTCTTGGTCCCTTATCTTACCCTTGGTCTTCTCTCCATTGCATGTGGCCTTCTAACATGCTACATCATTAACAGAGCCATTCATTGTGCTTGTTACTGACTTTTGTCTCCTGTAACTAGGATGTGAGCTCTAAGAGGCCAAGACTTTTCTTTTGTTTGCACTGATAAAGAACATTTATCTTACTTCAATAGTGCCTGACATATTAAAGGCACTCAATAGATATTTATTGAATAAACGAATGGGAAGAACCTCTTTTTTATTTATATTAAATCGTAACTAACCCACAGGCATGGACTATGCTTTCTGTTCTCACAGCACCTAACAGAACCTGTAAGAGTGCAGAGAAGATGCCCCAAACGTCTGCGCACCATGCTAGCACTTCAGGCTCACACCTTCACTTCTCAGGCGCTCATGGTCTTTGTGTCAGACATTCCATTTGTTTTCAGGCCATTTGTTTCCTTTCTATTAGCCAGGAATCTGGGGCTCAGGGGGACAGTCATTAGCCAGCCATGCATAAGATCCCAGCTTCCCACCTGCTGTTCATAGACCACATGACGCAAGGCCGGATGCGGGTTTAGAATATTCTCACTTGCCACGCGGACCCGCCCTGTGCCCCCAGGTCCCCCAGGTCTGGGTCTGGGCCTTCTGCCGTCAGGGCTCAGTGAACCTGCTGCGGCAGCCTCAGAAGCAGGGCCAGCAGCTCACCTGCACGTTCCTGTTCAGGCTGACTGCTGGGAAGAACAGTCCCTCCACGTTCTCAAATGCTACTGGACCTTGCTGTTCGTCGTTGATAAAAAATGTCAGGGTTTTTCTATTTAAGTCGAGGAGGACCCCGATCGTGGCCCCCTTTGTGATCCCTCCCTCAGTTCTGTGGGAAAAGAAAACAGTTGGGTTTCACTTGCCTGTCATCGTTCTAGAAGCTTCCTGTTTTCTATGGTTAAAGCACTATTTCTCAAACTGTATAAAAAGTGTGATTCCCCACCCTCTGCCACTCCAGGCGCCTTTTAAAACATTTTCCCCCAATCACTCCTCCACCTAACAGTTTTAATACCACAGATATACTGTGTGTCTGTTTATATGTAGTATGTATATCTGTGCTTTATATTTATAAAGAAGATTTTTTTTTCTCACTCCTAGAAAAAACAGTTTTCACCCCTCTGTTGAGAATGTATAGGTCCAATGCGCTGACCTGCTGTTGCTGAGACCAAAGTCCTTCAAACAGAGTCTCTACCACTAAGTCAGGCAGAAAACAAAACGTCTAAGACTAAGAGCAAAATGTAGCCTCTGGGCCATCAGAGCTCTGCCTAGAGCTGTGTCAAGCACTTTGCACAATTGGGGTGAATTAAAAATGATGAAATCCAAAGTAATTTAATTTGAAAGTTGAAGTGAAGAAGCACTTAAGCTGGACCTAAAACACATGCATGAAAAATTGGATTTGGGTGGGGCCTTATGCTATCCATTAAATAGAAAAACTCATTCCAGGAACATGATAATTTGGGGCATGTTGAATTTGAATTGAGAAGTTGGAGGCTCTCCATAAAATGGCAGCATTAAAGAAGAGGAACCTCCTCTCTGTAAGGTGAAATCATTAATTATACTGTAGGAGTTGGAGCGACTGTCAGTTGACAACGAATTGTGCGTGCGCTTCAATTGATGGTTTCACAGAAACCATTAGGCATGGATAATCAGACGGGTCTTTTTCCCCCTCTTGGAGCAATTACCCTCGTCTCAGCAGAGCACAGGAATCTAAGAGTGTTGTCTTTACCAGGGCATGCATGACACAGACTGCACACAGTCAGTAAAACACGTGAGTATCACGTCTTGGAAATTCACAGCTTCAGCAATGATGGCTGGTTACATGCAGTTCACATGCAAGCAGGCGTGTTCTGCTTTAGTGTTTCTCTGCTTAGTGTGACAGCTGTGTTACTACTCCTTCACTCCCAAGTAAAGAAGCTAAAAGGGAAAAAAGTAAGCATGGGTATGTGGGCGATGGCATCAGGGATCCAGTAACAGGTGGTTCCCCCAAATGTGAATCACTGAAGATAATGGCTCATCTACATCTAGTAGGATTTGTTATCAGGCTGAAGTGGCAATGGCGTGTGTGTTCACTTCAAGTGATAGCTTGTAATACTCAGCTGAATGCAGATGTATAGAAACTATCTAGAGGCTCTAGGAGTCCTACTGGTTAGAAAAGGGGCAGTAATATACACACAGAAAAAGCTGAGACAGTGGAGTCTGCTGCCTAGCACTGCCCGACTCACTTTCCTTGTGATTTGAGTACAACTGTATTTTTGTTTTTTGTTCCCAGAGACACCAATGAAAATGTGTCCTGGGAAATCTTTGAAAATAAAGTGGACCAGGATCCACAAAAGATACTTCTCTACCTAGAAAATTGGTAAAAAATACATTTGAGGAAGAAAACACAAGCCAAATGGAAAGTGAGGTCTAGAGAAAATATAGTATGGGTTAAATTACAATTGCTTATATTTTGGTGGTAATGAAAACCTGTGGAGAGTCCTGTGTTCTTTTTCCCCAGCAAACTGGGTGCCGAATCCATACAATAATAGGAGAGTTCTTCAAGTGTAATAGGTACTATCATTCTGAGCTGTCGTATTAATAATTATATTAAGAAGAACAAAGGCTTCTATTTTCCGTTGTCTCTGATGGGAGGCATTTTTTGCATGCCTCAATTGTGGGAATATTTCTGCAAAGAAAAATACTATTTTCCTAATTTAGTGGATTTGGAAACTGAGGGTCAGAAAAACTAAGTATTTTTATCCAAAAATGCTTTTCTGGTAAGTTGCGAGTCTGGGTTTTAGAATCCTGGAATGTTTTCCTGTGATAGAGATTCACAGGGATTCTTAGTTTCTAGCCCTGGGTAGAATATAGCAATGAGGGGCCTAGGAAAGTACTCATGTCTCTGTCATTATGCAAAAACATAAGACACCAGGTTGGACTCAGCTGAATAGCTGAACTTAATAAAGTCGCCTGCCCGACTTCCTTCATGTTGTCTGTTTAACAGGCCTCTGAATTTGGGCTCTCGTTCTCGACCAGAAGCCAACGTGAAGAAGGCTTGGTTTGGGGGCTGCAGGGTACCTGTTGGTGTGCGAGTTGTTGTGCATGAACCAGCTCCGGTTATTGTCCACATACATTGCCCAAGCTTTGTCATCCTTTCCTAACATCACATCCTTCATCACGTCAATACGAGCCACGCCGAAGGCAGGGTCAGGGTGGTTGTCGTAGCGATCCACAGTGAGCTCCCAGTAGTGGACCCCCTTGGAGAAGCCAGTCTTCCCCAGCACCACTCGGTCATCATAGCTACTGCAGGTCACGGTCAGGTTGTCATTGGAGAAGATGATGTCAGAGTGCGCCGAACCAGGGTCAAAAGCAAACCAGGCCACTGGGAACAACAGAAGGGAGGGTGGTTACTAAGACGGACCCAATGAGCTTAACACCATAACTCAGTCCTGGGCAGGTGAGGAGCATCTTGTCCCATTTTCATGCTTCCATGCAGAAAGGAGGCGTCCAGGGCCAGAAGGGGCCATGAGTGAGCAGACAGGGGCACGTCCTGGGAGCTGGTGCTCTCTGCGCCCAGAAGCAGACAGAAGGAGGACACACAACCGATTCAGCAGGGTTTACCTGGCTCAGACTGCACTCCCAACCAGGTGATCCGGGAGTGAAGTGGCATCGGTTTTGGAAGGTGCAAGTCCCTTCACCCGGTGACTGGCAGAACAGTACACCAGAGACAAAAGGGGAGAGGGATGCGCTAAGATGCCTGTGTAACCCTGAGACGGGGAGGCTAGGATCTAGAGTCCTAGATGGAGGAGGGATAAAACATACTGAGTGAAACAAGGAAATGTCCCTTTGGCAGAAGTGCTTAAATCTAGTCGTTTAAAAAATGTCCTCAGTGTTAGTGAAAGCTCAAAAGCTTCAAAATGATCTATCACAAGAGAAAGAAATTTTCATGAGTGATTGTGACTTGGATGTAAGACAGGTTGCTTCCTTCATCACTTACAACTACAGCTTGCATGTTACTCCTAAAACTAACTTAAAAACATTTTGGATATTAGGTGCAAACAGAATGACCTTAGTACACAGTGCTATCTATGCCTGAGTTCTAAGTGCCGCCCACCGAGAACACACTCTGGACAGATGAAACTGCTGATTTATCCAACCTGTGCACCTCCTCACATGCACTTTCGTCTTTGCTATTTGTAACAGAATAAGGTTATTCCATACCTGCCAACAGCTTTTTAATGTCAACTGTTGTCATTCCAAGTGAAAGGCATGAGAAAGAGAAATAGGAAGCAAAATTGACATTGATAAGAAAACATGTGATAGACTAATACCAAACTAGGGCTCAGTTTAAAACTGCATACACTACAACTGTTGGTTTGACTCGTACCTTTGCCCACAAGTGCTCTGCTTATAAAGAGTGTTTTGCATTGATGTACAAGAAAACTGGTGAGGGGGGGCAGAATTAATCTTCTTTGAGGTATGAAATTTTAAAATACAGGGATCTTTTTCATTTTTCTAAGTATGTGAGAAGCTGCTATAATGGGATTTGAATGACAATTAGACAATTTTGTTGACATAGAATAAGCCGCTGACATTTATTTTGTGAAGGGAATGGACATACCAAGCACATAAGTAAAAGATAACAATTACAATAGGTATACTTGCCTAATTGAGAGTAAGGTGCAGATTGTGTCTCAAAATTGCATCCTATAAAGAGATACTACACATCAAAGCTATGAAACAACAACCAGGTTGATAAAAATTATTCGTATACACGTAAAAAGCACCAGCTGAGTGGAGTCACCAGAGGCCTGATTCATGAAAAACCAAAGCCCTTTTTATGTCAGGTTACTTGGCTGGGTAAAAAATGCTTCTCTGATCTTTCAAAATGAATCTGATAATTGTGAATAATGACATGCATTAAATGTAGTAAAAACAAAAATGACCTTGTCTCATTCTTAGATTGTTTCACTACATCAGTCCTTTTCACCTAGGGAAGGGAGGGAGATGGTGGCTGATGGGAGTGGGTGTAGCCTCAGAGATAGATTGGAATCACCTGTGGAGCTTCTGCAACCACATGCCCCCCACCCCTAACACTCAGATATCCTTACCTACCCCACGAGAAATTTCATCAGGGTAGATGAAGCAGTCTAGTCTTAAAATGTTCAAAGGTGTGAACAACAATATCAGGTGGTGGCAGTGACCTGATAGGAACCGTGTTTTTGATGAGCATGAGGGTATCCTCCAGAAAGGATCATTAATTTTTTTTCAACTCAGTAAGGACCTTATGTGCTAAATGAAGGCTAATAACACTGAATTAAAATAATTTTAGAAGTAAGAAAGTAACTTAGAAAGGACTAATAATTGAATTAAAACCAAAATGTAAAGATTATGACTTTACTTTTGGTTTAGTTTTCTCTGAGATGAATTCATATGCAAAAGAATCATTTTCTCCAACTCATGGCTGATATTTGTTGTTTCTATCAATTACCACTTCAGTTCCTACTCACAGGTTAGAGCTTAGTGAGTAAGGAACACATGGATTTTAAAAACTGAATCTCATATCTAGCTTTGGAAATAAATTTGTAGAATCTCAACAGGGCTTTTAAATTTTTTATATGAATCATGCCTTGTGCAAGCCTTTTTCAAAACAAGTTTTCTGAAACGTTTTCATACTACTTTAAAAACACCATCCTACATTTAAGATTCAATAATACAGCTAGAACAATGGTGTCAAACACAGCCATCAAATATCCCAACCCCCCATTTCATTTTATTCTTGAGACAATATACATTACAAAGACTATAACAATATTTTACATTCGACACAACTGAGAAGAGTTCCATAACAAAGCATGTTTAAAAGCCGGTAGTGCACAGAAAAACAGTTAAGAAACATAAAAGCACAAAGGAAAATGTCATTTTAAAGAGAGCTTGAAGTCCTTGCATCCTTTTTGCACTGTCATGCTGTGGCCTTCTTCATTCCAGGATGTGGGATGAGCAAAAAGAATAAAATAACAAATTAAAGAAACCTTTGGAAATGTGAAATGTGCATCATGTGTATCCCTGATTACAATATAGTCCTGAAGAGATCAAATAGGTCTGCATCTTAGATGTTTTAAGATTCTATTGGCTAGACAGAGTTCACTGTGCAGTAACACTAGTCTAGCTTCCCTGAAATCAGCCTGAAGCCCTGTTACAACCCTCTTGGCTGTGGGAAACTTTGGGGAAGCCAGATTTTCAGTGACTCCCATCTTTGGGCTTTAGGCTAGTTATGGGTTTCTGATTCAGCTGGTGGTGGTTCCTTCCTTTTGCTTAGAAAAAAATCAGCCATGAACCCAACTGTCAGACCAGTGAGCACAGGCTTTTGCAGAAAATACTTTTCACTTTCTGCTCTCTAATTTGCCCATTTGTATGATGCCTTCTCCTGTTGGCATGTTTTTTATTATTTAATGCAGATCTCTTGAGTCTATGTTTAATCAGACCACTCCAGGCTGGATGCACCAATCCAGTCTCCCAGACACAGCTGGTTTCCTGGATACAGCAGGGTTGCAAACCTCCAAATTAAGGCCACAGCCTCCACTCAGCCAGCACCTGTGCGTGCTACGCCATTGCATGTGATGACAGAGCAGGTTTCCTATGGTGGTACCAGCTTGTGCAAAAAGAACAACTTCACTCATCACTTTCCAATGCCATTATATACATTGACCACAGCTCAAGGGTTGGTCCTCACGCCACACAAACAGGAATGCCACAAAGCTCCATCATCCAAATGCTCCTCATACCGAAGCAGGCCACAGACAGGGACTAGCTCATCACCCTCTGCACGCACATGAACGGCAAGAACAAAACAGGTACTTCAGAGAGGCCTTCAAGGCACAGAGATCAAGGAGAAAGATGAGAGGAGCTCAGCTCACCAGGTGCATTGAGAGACTGTAAAGAGGAATGCAAGCTCAGCTGGTGGGGTGAGGATCGGAAATCAAAGTAGGATCTCCCTGGGAAGCTGGGTTGTAGATTAAGGGTAGAGGAGAAAGGACTCATTCTACGGAGCGGCAATCTTTCCGAAGGCACTGGAAAAGGGAGGGTCTGTTCTTCTGAATCTGTGTCTAAATGTAAGATCAATGCAAACTAGAGATCAGAAATCTGCCACCCGTTCCCGTTGTGCACAGTTCCCCAAGACCTGCCTTACGAATGCATTTTCACAAAGCCTCATCCACCCCATAGGTGCTACAGACAATACTAAACCAAAGTGGTCCGTGACTGGGGGTGGAATTCTTGGCAGGTCAGAACCCAAGACCAGAGAACATTTCAAATATCACAGACAATTGTTTTCATTTCCTCTCAATTTTTAGTGGTAGAGAAAGTCTTAGAAATTTTCTTTTAATTAAAAAGTTTTAGATTTGAAATTAGAAACCTTAAAATTTTACCCATTGATGACCAAGAGGAGATTAATACTTTATCCTCTTCAGCTCCCTTGGATGTTACCACTTGTACAACAGCCTCTTAAAGAGTTTCTATTTAGGAGATGATGATTTTGCCCATTTCTTAGCTGTTCCATATTTTCCCTTTTCTCCCTTAATATAGATTTTTCCATTTCTAAATGGATGAGACGGTTTTTCTATACCAGCACACCCAAGACTTGCTCTTGGAATTGGAGAGGGAAGATAGGGATGAACAAGTCATCAGGGAAGGAGCTTACCTTTGCTTCTGAATTAAGATCAGATCCTAGGATGCCCTTGAACATCACTAGTTCTCTAACAATAAATGGACCATGGGCAGTAGTGAGGTGCATTGGGGGCAAAAATGTCTTTATATTCTGGTAGTCGGGTCTGCCATGAAGATAGCTATTATACCAGAGTAAGGGCACATACATTACTTGATAAGATTTTAGAATTTAGAGTAATTTAGAGGTAGTTTCTCTAAATTACTAAAAATCATTCCTTTCTCTTTTGTCAAACAATAGCTGGTTGTATGCAGTAGGGTGATCTGGTCAGAGATGGGTGTTCTAGCAATTGGGACCTTTTCAGAAGTCAGTCTGATGATAACTTAGGAAATACAGATGGCATGATGGTAGTAGTCTATGTTCAAAACCACCAAGGAACTTTCTTCTCATTGAAAAGATGATTTTGTTTTGGTGGTCAGAGGGTGTACCTCGGAATATTTTTTGGGGTTGAGTCTATTAGCACGTTCCTCTGTTGAACCCAGCCTTATCCTATCAAAATGCTATTCTGTGTATGTTCAGTGGAGTGCGCGTGTACAGAACAGGATCCTATTTGAAGAGCTCAGAGCAAGGGCGTTGGAGGGTTTCAGTTTAATACTACCAACCCTGCCTCATTTTCATTTCTGAACTTATAACATTAAAACTAGCTTTTCAGGCTTAAAGACTTATCCTAGGGAGAAATTTTTTTCTTTCTTTATCTTTTTTTTTAACAAAAAAGTATAAACCAGATTTTCTGAGAAAGGGCATTGCTATTTAAAGAGTTAAGGCGTTGGTTTCTGATAATAATACTTTGCAATTTTTTTCTACCTAAACTTCATATGGTTTGGGTAACCTGACATGTGTGACCACTTTCTTGTTTAAAAAGGTAAATCAGAGATTACACACATATCTCCTTTTATATATATATAAAATATAATTATCTCGAGGGGGATCAGTCATTTAGTTTAATGGAAAAATTTGAAAGACAATTGCACAGCACTGAATTGACATGCGCTTCTTTTAAGGAGAGAATTTATAATGACATTTATGTTAGTAAAATATTTTTAACATGAATTTGCTTGGAAATGTATTTTTCACCAGGTGATAACAATTAATTCATTATACTTAAAATACTTGCTGCCCTAAAAATTAAGGGAAAGGACCTATACAGTAAAATGAATTTCAGAGTATATTGAACCCTCGAGTAATCATCTGAAAACCAGTGAAGAGCCATATACTGAATCCAGACTCAGGGAGCATATCCAATCCCATCATACTCACCTCGTCTATTCTCAGCACCAGGAAGAAGCACTTAGAGTTGGTGATGTCACCACTCTGCGGGATGGGGACTGAGGGCAGCTATGGTTATTCGTGGGATTAATAACTTGACACTAAAATGGTTAGTTTTTCGTCCTTTTATGTAGATTTGTTATTGATGACCCAGTTTTCCTTGGCTCTTCTCACTCTTTAACCATGCTCTCTATTCAGGCAAGCTTATGTAATATCCATGTTATCCAATCATCCCATCTCTCTAAGTGTCCCACCTAAGGCCTCCCATACCCTACCAGCTGGGCTCTTACTCCGTTTTCTCTAAGAAGCTCCTAAAATAATCTCCCACCTCAGTGTCATGAGAACTGTGCAAACGAAGTACAAAAGAGAGCACTTTCCACCTGACCCCAGCCAGACCGCTGGTGCCCTTCCCCATAGGCACATGGTACAAGTGTCGGGTCAATTGCCCAGAGGTCACCTACGCCACCTGACGTTATCTTAGGTTGTGGGAATCTCAGAGGGAAGACACTTATCTCCATACTATCTAGGCAGCAATCACAACCTTCCTCTTGAAACCCCCCTGGGTTGAGGATCTCATGGCCTCTGGACAGCTCCCTCCAGAGTGTAGTTATTGCTCCTGTGGGTCTGGATACACCTCTTAGGGAGCTCTACTCCTTAGTCATAGCGTTGCTCTCTGGGCCCATGCAGAATAGATCACTAGTTCTTCAAGTATTTGCAGGAGTCCCTGGTCCCTTTTAAATCGCCCCTTTTTGAGGCTACACAGAATCTATTTCCGTCATTTCTTCTAGGGCATGGATTCCAAATCTTTACTCCCCTCACATGCTCTCTGGACATATTCAAAGACACGAACCAAAGACAGTTAAGACGATTTGGGAACAGTATGTCGCACCCATGTTTAGCCAAAGCACACAACTAACACTGAGCTACCCGTGTGTGTGTTCTGTTATACGCACGGGGTGCAGGAAGGACATACATTCCACTTCCCCACTTCTCCTTCAAAGCACCATACTGAGATCTGGAGAAGGCTTCTCAGCTGTTAATATTCCATTAATTACAACAAAGAGGAATTAAGTTCATTTCTTTTTTTTTCAGAATATATGATTCAAAGCTATGTTTCACATCATAGCTAATATCTAGCATGATTATTATTGATTTTTAATGTATAAGTCACTAGAGAAAGGCAAATAGCTCCTTAAAGGATTTTAAATTTCTTGTCATGTTTTGTCACATGCACTGATCCTGTCTGCTGAAGAGCTTTGCTGAGTTAAACAGCTTAACAGGAAAGGGTAGTGGAAAACAGAATGCCAGCTGAATACTGGTGTGGCGATGCCAGGAATATTAGTAGCTCTGGGATGGGGCCTGTGTTTATAATGGGAATGTGTCAAGACATACTTCCCCTCAACTCTGTAAACTACTAATCATTCTCTTGCCTTTGCCTGGACTGCTTTCCCTCTCAGCCTGGGACTGGCTGCGTTCTAGTTTGGGCCTCTGCCTGACAGAAACAGTTGGGAACTATCTAAGCAAAGGTCAGCTGGGGACCACACTTATTATTTACTGACTTTTGGGTTTTAGGCCAAAAAAGAAAATTAAAATTAACTGGTGTACTCCTTTTTAGTTTACTGTATATTCATTTTATTTGTTCATCAGCAGAAACTGAACTAGAACTGAGCAATGAAGTTGGGAGGAGAGTTGATGTAAGAAAAAGAACAGTTTAGAGAAAATCTGTCTTATACTATTGATTGATTTTTACACTTCTGAGGATAGAATTTATGATTGATTCCAACATGTGCAGTGCACACTAAAAATTTCTACAGATGTTGTAGAATATTTTGGAAATGGAAAGTACATTTTTTAAAAAAATGTATAATCTTTGAGGTTATTTTTTTTTTATCCAAAGAGGAAAAGCCAGCTGACAGGGGTTCCATATTACAATGTACGCTAACCAAGCTTCCTTTAGGCTCTGGTAGAATTCCTGATTATCTTCCTATCTGGTAGTGAAAAGCTTCATAACTGGAGCAGCTCGTGGACACTGGTGCAAAATGATATTTGTATTTCAGAGCACAACAAGGCAAGATATGTCACTAAGAGCTGCTTAAGCAGGATTAAAGATGAGTTGCAGTTCAATTATAAACCAGCTGTAAAATAATTTGCTTTTGTTGGGAAGACTATAAAAGAGACAAAGAAATGAATGAAGGAGGCTGAGTTTCCTTACATGATCTAATAAGCATCCAAAGTCACAATTATGTTCCAATGGTATATAATTTACAACAAAAGGTGGTATTTTAATCTTTCTTAAATGTGGCATTAATTGCAGTTCAGAAGTGAGAAACAAATCTGTTTTGAAAAGTTCCTTTTAAAGGAAGAAATGAAACAGCCTCTTTCCACCCCTGGGATAGTTGCACGCTCTGTCACCAAGTCCTTCACTCCAATTTAGAACACCAGGGCATTATTTATAAGGAACTATCATCAGAAGAACCAAACATTCCTATATTTCAAATAGATACAAAAGATTCCAAAGGGCTAAACTGCTCACTAGAGTGTCAATTGCAAAATACATTCTCCAGAAGCAAAAATAGGGTTTGGATACAATTCAGTCCTACGGAAAATCAGGAAACTCCCCGGGATATCATGCATATTATCAAAATGAAAAGGAATAAACTCTCTTTTCTGGGCTCTGAAACCTATCATTATGCCTCTCACCTTGGATTTTGTAAAATCTACTCAAATTTGTTCAGGTATGATTTATACACCTTGAGGAATTTGTCCTGGAAATGTATATTCTTCTAACAAAATACTTTTTTTGTGGGGGGGAGGCTGGGGGGGGGTCTGATGCTCTGAATCAGGAAAAGTAGAGAAAGAGGACAATATACTTTTCTTTATGTGTTCCTTTATCAACTATTTTCTATTAGTGCTGAATTTTCAGTATCACAGGCAAACTTGAAGACCCACTAAAACCCCTGGAGGGAGCAGGAAGCAGCTATGCCTGTTCATAGCATTTTATTAAATAGTTAACAGCTTTCAGCAGCAATTTTTGAGGAGAGAAGCCACAGGAGAAAACCAGGGCGTATTATTTGTAAAGCACTCAGAGCTCATCTGCTTTAAGTCTTAGAGACAAAGTGCTCCCCACTCCAAAACAAAAACAAAACCCTGAAGGCCAGAGAAATTAAAGAGTACATCTAAGTCACACTGTGATGGGACAGGATAGGGGCCCAGGCAGGATCAATTACTAGTGATTAGAACTGGGGGCGGCTGACAAGCCCATTGCTGCTCTTTTGTGCCTTGGAAATGTATAAAACGTAAGGTTTACGCAACAGGCCATGGGGCACATTCCAGTGGTCTCAGGGGTGGCCAAGCTTTGTGACCTAATATCATTCTCCAGGCCCTGCGCTATACTGATGATGGATCTTTCTTGTCTGTGATGAGTAGCTCTGTGGGCTGTGGTGGTTAGGGATTGAAAGGTGATGTGTCACTCTCCCCTTTGGGACTCTTGCCACACAGGTGGGTTGGGCTGAGATCAGATGAGGTTCCTTTTCCCCCAAAAGGTTACATTTTCTCTGGGTGGGAGCTGGGGCGGGGGGAGGATGGACACATGTCTCTGTAAGTTAAGGTTTAAGAGTACAGCACTTATCCTGATCCAAGATCACTATAAAATATCTACAAGATTTGGAACAGATGCATCTGGAGTCATTCTGGGCCTATATTCTGCCTGAACCACTGAATATTCATTCTCTGGGTTCCCTCCTGTGATGTGTGGGAGGAGCTATCACACTGGAAAGGGCACTGTGATGCTAAAGAGTCTAATGGGGGAAGAGGCATTTTAATCTTTATGAATAACACCTTCTACATCCCTTTTTAGAAAGCAGTTTCTAAGATGTAATTTCAAGGATCCCAACCCTTTTGTTGTCATCAGATAAAACAATCCTAGAAAGTGTTGGGAAGACAGCTCCTGCGGAGTTCAAATAAGAGGATGCCGGAGAGCGCTCTTTCTCAGTGCTCTGAGCACCTGTGTGTGGGGAGTGCGGGAACGTACAGGCTTATCTGCAGCCCAACTCTCTCACCATCACTGACTATTCTCCCCGCTTTTCCTCAAAGTTGAGATCTGGAGGGGTGAGAGCTTCTGTGAATAAACAGCTCTGTGGTTTCAACTCGAGCAGGGCTCCCAGTGCCAGACCTCACTTGGTGGAGTCTTTCAAGGACCATGAAGATGTGGCTCTGACATTTCCTTTCCTTCCCAGGCAGTGACACTGCCAGTGAAGAGCACTTACTGGTACCAACTGGAGAAAGGCGGGGGTGGGGTGGGCTGGGGCGCTCACCCTGGGGGAAGGGCTTACCCTGGGTGAGGTGGTGGTGGGGGCAGCTAGAGGAAAGGCAGAGAAAAGGACAGGCCCCAAGGAGGCGCTTGGATATTACACTGGAAATGACAGCCTTTCCCACATCGTCTTCTTAAAACAGCAGTATTATTCTTTTGAAAGGAAAAAAACCCCAAAAAACAAAAACAAAACGAAACTCTAATATGACTCTTTGAAAGGGCTGAAGTCCTGTTTCTGCCTGGGATTTCTTGGTGAACATGTGAGGCAGCTACACAGCACTGCTTCCTTCCACAAGCTGTTTTCTGATATCCAGCAAACAGATTTTGGATAGTTTTCCCTCTTTCCTTCCTCTGGCTGAGGCTTTAATATCAGCATCAAAGTGTACTGCTGGGTGTTGGATCCGAAGGGCCCAGGCCTGACATGTCATTCATTTAACCTCCCTGAGGCTCCGTTTTCCCATGTGTAGAGTGGGATAATGATGATGAGGATGAGGATGAGGATGATGATACTTTCCTCACAAGAGTGTAGTAGGCAGAGTAATGGTCCATCAAAAAATGTGCATGTCATGATTCTCAGCATCTGTGACTATGTCACCTTACATGCCAAGGGAACTTTGCAGATGTGATTATGTTAAGGATCTTGAGATGGGAGATTATCCTGGACTATGAGGTGGGCCTACAGTACTCAGTCACAAGGATGGGTATAAAGGGGAACAGGAGAGTCAGAGTCAGGAAGAGACTGGAAGATGCTATGCTGCTGGTTTTGACGATGCAGGAAGGGGCCATGAACCAAGGAATGCAGGTGATTTCTAGAAGCTGGAAAAGAAACAGAGCAGATCTCCCCTGGAGCCACCTCCAAGGAACACAGTCCTGCCGACACCTCACTTTTAGCCCAGTGAAACCCATTTAGGATTCTGACCTCTAGAACTATAAGGTCACACATTTGTGCATTTTAGGTGGCTAAGCCCTTGGTAATTTGATAAAGCAGCAACAGGAAACTAATACATAGCATAAATCTGGAATGTTGCAGCAACAGAACAGAAGAGAGGTTTAAACACTAGCACTGGGTACAGAGATATAAAGTTTATATGGAGGTCTTAGGGTGAACAGAAAAGAATCTTTATTTTTCCCTTAAGAACTTACAGTAAGTGGATAGCTTTTATATAGTTCCTCTACTGGATTTCAGCATCCTAAAAATATTCATTGGCTCTCAAGTTGCTGCCATTTTTCATGGAATCTTTTAATGGACAATGAAGGAAGTTCTTAGAAGCTCTACACGAAATGAAGTAGGGTTTATTATTATAGTATTTTTTTTGGGGGGGGGATACTTTTTTCATGTTGTGATTCCATAAAGCCTTCTGAGACACACTTAATACCCTGATACCAAGAGTTCCAGAATACAGACTGACTTTTAAATGTATGAGGTGGAAATATTTCTAAAATGCATTATATACTTTGAGTTTCTCAATCTGAGCATATACCACAGGGTGTTCTCTTTCAACTTTTTTTTTTTTTTTGGTCTGTTCATAGTTCATCCAGTTACCTTCCCTGCTCAATTCACTTCTATGCCAAAATCTCTCTTCTGATGTGATGCTTCCTGTCTGCTGTGCTTTTCATAAATGGGTCAATGAGCTCAGTGGAATTGTGGGTGAAGTAAGAGTGAGAGCTGAGTGGTACCAAGGGCTCTGCTGTGGGCACAGAACAGGAGTTTCTGTGCCTGAACTTTGTCTTTTAGTGTGCATGTGTGCCAATCAGAGGTCACTGTTGCCTACTTCTTGGCTGTAAGATAACTGTCTACATTATAGGATGGAGATCTTAGCTATGGAGAGGTAAAGTGGTATCGTAGTTTTTATAGTACTCTGAGCCAGGTGCTAGGAAGTTCAGGGAAGAGGATGAGTAATAAAGCTCATAAGCTCTAGGGCAGGGCCACACTGTAGGCATCTCTGTGATCACAAAATCCACGTGTTCAATTAATGCTTTTGAATGAATGAGCTTTCCTCAAGATATATTTTGAAATTTTTGCCTTGCATATAGTTATTCCTTCTGTTTGGATTTCTCTCTCTTTTATCTGAGCAGTCTTTCCTTGCCTTTAGATCAACTTTCATTTTTCCTGCAGTGTGTTGTAAGTAATTTTACATAGCTATTAGGTGTAGGATAATCAGAATACTTATGCTATGAAAATATACATTAAGAAATCCTCTGTTAAAAACATTTTTACGTTTAGAAGAGGCTGCTTGTTTTTCAAAATTAAACTCTAAATAGCAGAATTAGGGTGAAAATAAAACAACATAATGGCTCATACATTTCTGGTGTAAAATCTCTATCTGGAAAGTAATCTGCCAGCATAGATCAAGGGCCTTAAAAATGTGCATACTCTTTAGTCTAGCAATTCTATGTCTAAGAATATGTCCAAGGAAAATAATCTTTTCACACAAAGATTCCTATTAAAGGGTACTTTTTGCACAGAAGGTGCAAATGTCTGCATTCTAATTCCCCTGAAAGACTGGTGAGCTGCAGTTCCGCCCCTGCTGAGAAGGCTTGGAGAGCTGAGGGGAGTCAGAGAAAGACCTTTTTTTTTCAGCCAGATAATAGTCTGAATTATTTGAGTGAATTATTTGAGTGCCATGAATATCATCTTTGGTTTATCTTATTTTCTCTCCAGATTTGAAAAGAAGGAAATGTGCAATCTGTTTAGATGAGTAGAAGGAACACTGGGAAAAATAAACATAAAATTTTCCTGTCCTATTCTCACCTATGTGTGTGTGTGTGTGTGTATATATATATACACACATATGTATTTTTTTTTCAGAATAGTCTCCCAGACACAATGAACCCCAGAACATTATGTCTTAAGAAGGCCTTGTTACATAATGTTTTTTTCTCTTTTTTTTACAAATACTCTTATACTCTTTTGCAGATGGTTTCAGAGACTGTGACAAAGCTATCACGACAATTAAATGAATTACTTTAAAGATCTATACAATCAGGTTGTGGGCCTTATTTAAAAATTTCATTAAAATTCTTTATTTTCCCTTTTTTTTTTTTTTTGTCTTTTTAGGGCTGTACCCATGACATATGGAGGTTCCTTGGCTAGGAGGCGAATCGGCTGTAGCCACTGGGCTACACCACAGTCCAGCAACTCGGGATCCGAGCTGCGTCTATAACCTACACCTCAGTTCATAGCCACTCCAGATCTTTAACCCACTGAGAGAGGCCAGGGATTGAACCGCTTCCTCATGGATGCTAATCAGATTCATTTCCACTGAGGCACGACGGGAACTTTTTTCCCCAAATTCTTACAGTTTTTGCTTCCTCTTAAACCAGGGTAATTTGGTTTAGATCTGCAACTGGCTTTATTCACATGGATCTCTTAGGTATATCCCCAAACACTTTGCTTTCAGGGAACTAACCAAACTTGAACTCATATAATGTGTTTTCCTTTCCTTTTTTCTTTTGATAACACATTCCTTATGGTCCCCTTTCCCTCTCTCACAGTGTTTATTATAATTTGTAAACATGTAATATTTGTGTGTCTGTTTCTTTAAGGCTCCTCTGCCTAGAATGTAAGCTCCCTGACAACTGGGTGGCCTCTGCTCAACACTCTACCCAAGCATAGCACATAGCCGGCACTTACCAAATACCACCCAATAAACAGATAAACGAATCTGCTCTTGACAGAACAGTCAGAATTCACAACAATGTGGATATTTGATCTCCCCTGCATAATGTTACCTTTAGTCAGCAGAAGGTTTTTGTGATAGTTCAAAGAGAATAACTGATAAGTGATTAAAACCTTGGACTAAATGCTTATAAATACAAGTCACACTGGCTATCACATACGGAATTGTACCTTTCTGTGATACAAACTTCTTATTTTGAACCTTGGAAAGGGGTTAACCCTGGCTAAGAAGAACACAGAAGATTTTGTTAAACTAAAAAGCCAAACCGACCGTCCCATCACCTGCAATAGCATCAAATAAAAACATTTACAAAGCAAATCTCTCCAGGAATGGTAGGAAATAAGATTAATAAAGTGGAAATTCAGTTAACATATCAAAACTCTGTTAATGGCGTTTTTCTCACTGATTTCTAAAAAACAAAAAAAGAGGTATAATTCTTTAGTTCTATAAGCTTTCTCAATTATTACAGATTGATCAAATCTTTTTTTAAAATAGGCTATTCATTGTACTTTTTTTTCTGCTTTCTAAATCTTGTCTCACTGTTGGAATGAATCAGAATGAGGGAGAAACAAATAGAACAAACCAAAGTTATGGAGAAAGTATGTGTGTGAACTTTATTTCATCATGAGAAAATCACTTCTGTGCAGTAACAGAGAATACTAGTATCTACACGATGATAGGGTTTTCTTTGTATTTAGATACATACCTTATATTTGTACACAATATATAAAATTCATGGAAGAAATTAATGTCTACAGTACAGTTTCTTTGTTGGAAGAGGACTTGTTCCGTTAGTTTCTTTTAGAAAATGACCCCCAGTTCTGTGACTGTGGTACCAAGGATCGCAGTTCCAATCCTGTAATTTATTAGACACCATAATCTTATGAACATTAATCGAAACTTAGAAACTACATCCTCCTGCAGGATGAAAAGAGAGACGTAAGTGCTCAGGCTGCTATGCTAATAACTGATTTTAGCAGAAGAGTGTGATTTCCATGATGCATTACGAATAGAAATAGTTTTCCCGTAGGTCTGGCGACACAGATTAACAACATCTCTGCAAATTGTCTCCCTGCGCTGATGGCATGCACTTTACTCTTCAATCAAACCGCCTTGTACACACACGGGAAACAGGGCCATCCCCATCGAGGGCCTTCTGCATTGCACGTAGGAAGACTCCTGGAGGGCTTTAGCATCTAGCCTGGTGCTTTGGGAAAAGAGGTAACTGCTTTCAAGCTGACAGGTCTCTTCCCAGAGAGAGGCTGCTAAATGACTGATGCAGGGGAGGTTCAGCCACCACACCCGTACAGCCCAAGAGGGGATAGGTCATGGGGGCATTTCCCCTTTACCAACTCCTTCTCTTTGAAGAGCATCACTCACAGACACACAAGTTCTCCCCAAGTGTGGTTTTTCACAGCTAGGGGCCTTTCAACCTTGCTGTGGGATTTGAAGTTGTGCTTGTTTTTAACCATGTGAACCATTTTAGGGGTGACTGGCACATGCTGAGGTTTGTGGGAAGTGGGAAAAAACACCACCACAGTTCTTTTAGTTAACATTTTGAGTCTGAACAAAATCAACATAATCAGTTCTGCAGAGGGAGGTCTATGGAGAATGCCAGTGGGGTGGGGGTGGCTCCTATGATTAAAATGACACCCAGAAGGTCTGAAAATGCTTTGGCACCAACCACGAATACCTCTTCAAAGGTCTAATTTCATGTGCTGCAATTGTTCTTAGAGTGAAAATGTTAAGAGCCTCAGAGGTTTTAATACCTGGCCATTAAGTCCAAGCCCCTCCTCTTGCCTCTGATGGACCAACAATATTTACAGTATAGCCAAGAAGCGAGTGTGGTCTAGAGATGGACCTTGTGGACAGGGCCCAGACAGCCTAACCAAGACTAGAGGGACCGGCCAAGGTGACAACAGCAAGAGAATGCCGAGGTGCTGGTCTCTTCCTGTCTGGTGCCCACAGGGAGCCTCGGCCCTGGCGTGGGCAATGGAACTTGCTGGTTAAGCCAGGAGAGGCCGACAGACCCTCTCAGAACAGCTCCTGCACCCCCCACCCCTCAGAAACACGTTCAGTCAG
The DNA here is from genome assembly GCA_004024745.2 of Catagonus wagneri. Lineage (NCBI taxonomy): Eukaryota > Metazoa > Chordata > Mammalia > Artiodactyla > Tayassuidae > Catagonus > Catagonus wagneri. The sequence continues at coordinate 10,657,090 of PVHT021183527.1, read as the reverse complement.
ATAAACCTGGAAAGGACCTCGGCCCCACCCTCAGACATGAGCAAGCACTACAAAGCCATTTAGAATCATCTGGGCAAAACTGGCCAGTGACGTGTATCGTGGAGAATGGGAGCCTGCCCTAGAGCCTAGATACATTCACCTCACACACGGCGGCACATTCAGGCCTTCACTTTTCAGCTTCTTCCGCTGCAGCTTATTTAGAGCGTTATCAAAGGAAGCCGCCGTCCCAAGCCATTGGAACTGCCGCTGTGAACTCTTTGGTTTGATCCCATCCACACACCATGGGCTCTCTAAAGGCAGGAGAGAAATCGTGGCTCTGTGCCAGAATGCAGAGCAAGTCATGGAAACACTTTCGAATGTGGGCAGTGGTGGGGTTACCTCCGGGCTTGCCAGCCATTCTAGATGCCTCGCAGTTCTCGCTCTGAGGGATACTGCTGAAGGGCCTTACCCTCGGACGTCTGGAGGACCAAGGTCTTGCTGTACTGGCTGACTCCTGTTTTGTTGAAGGCCTTGATGCGAGCATTGTATGTGCTGTTGAAGTGAAGACCATCCACGGTGCACATGGTCTCCTTCCCAACATACACTTCCTGAGGGGTGGAAAAGAATAGGCCACCGTTTAAGTCTAGCCCCTCTCTGGGGTTGTTCAGGAGGTAGTGTTGCAGGGTGGACAGGAGCAAGCGCTTTGGTGTCCACCTGATCTGACTCTTCCCGGGAGATGCTGGCACTGAACTGACCTCTTTTAGCCTCAATTTCCTTCTCTGTAAAATGCAGACAAAAATACTTACCTTATGAAGTTGGTGTGAGGATTATGTAAGGTCACATGTGCAAATTGACTGGCACAGTGCCTTGTATTTAGCATGGGTCTGGCAGTAAGGATAGCTTACTGAATGCTAGTTATTAGCAGATACAGCTTAAAAGATTAAAACTGGGTACTTACAGTTATCATTATGCTTATTATTATTGTCAGAATTTATTCAGTATATTATACCCACTGAGATCTTTATTCATCAGTATGATTTGTAAAAATCAGATTTGAAAACATGAGGGTGGTCTCTATGTTGTGTTTATAACCTGCTGATAACTGCAGAAACTGTCACAAAGAGGACATTCAAAGCAACAGAACTTTGGAAGTTTAGGAAGGGAACTCATGAGGCTTCAGATTTTCATCACAGTACAGAGGGAAGAGGGAGGAAACAGGGAAGGGAGGAAGAATGACATTTCAAAAGCTTAAAATAAATCCTAGCATAATGCATCTTTAGCATAGGTTAGGCACTTGCCTCTCTCTTTAGCTGTACACGTTGCAACATTATGCTGATGTAATGAGTAAAAATAATTTGCACCCTAAGCACAGGCTTAAAATGACAACTCTGCTAAGAAGACTGGGGTCTGGGACTGCAGCAAGCCCAGAATTTCATAGGAATTTTCTAAGAGGCTCTTAACAACAAGGGAGTTACTATCATCCCCTTTATACAAATGAGGACCCGACAGCTCAGAGATGAGTCCCCGGGGTTAGTGGCGGAGGTGGGATTTGAAAGCATGCAGTCTGAGCCTGCCTGATTCAGGTGCTGCTGATCTCGCAACACCGCCTGTATTTCCTCTACAGAAGGGTGGGGCAGTTTCCTATTCAGGGGCTCCTTTGTCCTTTGAGGGGACAGGGAGAAAGCAGGCCCCCCGTGAAGGGCAGGCAGACCCTGCTCGGATGGGTCTGAGACTCCACGGTGCGTGCTCTGAGGCCGTCCCGGGTTTCGGTGAGCGCCCGGTAGGTGCTCCACTTACCCGGAACTGACCGCCATTGCCGTCATCCAGCTCCAGAATGTATCCTTCCGCGGGCACCGTAGACAGAGGCGGCTGTTTCCAAGACAGGGTGGCGCTGTTGTTGTGGGTGCAACACTCCTCCAGCTGTAGGATGGGGGTCGCTGGGACTGGAGAGGAAGCTAAACAGAAATTAGTGTAACCCTGGCTTCTGTGGAGCTGCCGATATTTCAGTATCTAGGAATGATAAAGACCCCCCTGTAAACAAGTGTCTAGACTAAGTAGCTAGACCAGGGAGCACAGCGGTGGGGAGGAGGAGGTGGGGGTAGGTGGGAGGTGGGGGTCGGGAAGGGGCGGGGGAAGGGGGAGGGTGGGAAAGGGGAGGGGAGGAAACTGAGCAGAATCCCGCCCCGAGTCTCCACGAGTGGGACTGGTCTCTGGTTTCCTGCGCTGCATTTTCCAAGCTCTTGGTGGCATTTCGTACCTTAGTTGGAGAGGAGACAACAGCTCTTTTCTCACCCCCTTGAGCCCTGAAGGCATAGCCCTTAAAGGGAAATGTTCAACGTGGAGTAAGGATTTCCCAAACAGCCCACTAAAGCCTATTTCATTCATAACCTGGCTAAGTTTATCGGAGTTTATTCTGAGCCTTAAACCTTTAATAAAACGGGGGCTGTGAAACCACTGTTTCTAAGGTTCTTTTTTTTTTTTTAATTATTGATTCTACTCAAGATTTTGAGCACATAAGTAGCTATAACTGGATTTTTGAAAATTTGGTACCAACTGACACAGTGATTTTTCAGTTTTGAAACTCATGAGAAATTTGACCTCATTCTTACAAGGTAGCTATACTTTGAAAATGGCACTAATTCAAGTTTATTCTTTCTGTAGGGGTACAGCAGTCTGCTGCACCGCATGTATTTTCGATAGGGTGTGGGAACAGATGGGGTCTGGCAGGGAGGGTCAGAGTGTCCTCGTGACCTTGTGAGAATCTGTCACAGCGTTACTAGTCACAACACCGCCGTCCTCACTTTCTACAGAGACTCCTATTACTTAAAACTGCGGATTATTTGAAGCTTGAGACATAACAGACATTGAAATGTTAGGGAATGAATAATCCTAGTTCCTAACATGAACTCAATTTATGTACCTGAGAGCAGTGTTTTTACTAACTGTTTAAATTTTTTTTGCAGCACCAAAACATGAATTTATTTTTATACCACTTTAACAACAGGAGAGAACGGGTCAGACCACATCCAGGGACAGAGAGATGAATGAACAAATATTAACTGCAGAACGCCTGGTATGCTGTACCAAAATTGGACTTTGAGTGTCATGCACTGAATTAAGTCTGCTCCTTGCCAGTTACCCCAACTAAGAAGATGGTTAATTTAACAGCAGTTTAGGAAACAGGTTCTATGGTAGATAACCTAGAAAACAAAAGCAGGGACTATCACATGAGAGATATGAAGGTGAAGCAGATCCATTATCTTATACATTGTGGAGAAAACCACTCCTGAGTTATCAGATCAAACATAATTAAATCAAAATCACAACCAGTTAAGTGGAGGTCATCAGTTTAGGAATGGAAATCATATTTCAGGTTTCAATGGCAGAGTCAGAGAACCATGGCTCTTAAACCCCAGAGGTCCCAAGACAGCTGGATTTGGAGGAAAAGAAATCAGTGCATTGCCTTGTTCAATAAATAGGCTATAGGACTGGATGGAAACAGGAGACAGAAAACAGAACTCTCATGAATGATTCTAATGACCATCTATACGTATCAAGTATCACCTAGGGGTTGTAATTGGAAGTTAACTTAAGGCCATTGTTCGAGTTAGGAACTTTGTCATGTAAAGTTTTTACCATATAAGAAAACATCTAAACATATTAACTGTGGAATAAAATCTGACCAGTTTAAGCCAATCATTCTTCAAAGGGGTTCTACAGACAAGGAATGATTCTCCCTGGGGATATTTGTTCTTAATGGTCTTTGTTGGTTGGAGCCTTACAGAAAACAATTCCTTTGACTCTATCTCATTATCTCCTCTATGTCTTCATTTTCCCTTTGCTCTGTTTCAGGCAAGTCTACAGTTCATCGATTTTAATATCAAAGGAAAAGATCACAAGATGGTTTCAACTTGAATCGTACAAATGCTTACAATGTCTCTTGATAAGAAACTCAAATTTCCCACATAGACATAGGTATAATTAAAAGTTTAATTGAAATACACGGTGTCATGTGTAATTAAAACACGTGAACTTCATTTATAAGTCCTCAGTGGGTATATTTTAAAGCTTAAGAAGTTAGAAAAGAGCCCAACCAGTCACTAATCTTTAGATCTTGAAACTGTCCCAAATTTAAGCTTAAGCAAACAAACAAAAAACCAAAGTAACAGAGAGAGTAAGGTGGGGGGGAGAGATTGAGAGAGAGAAGGAAGGAAGAAGGAACCCAGAAACATTTGCGTGAGTCTAAATCTATTTCTCAATGTGTGGAGAATTATTTTTTCTTTTTCCTTATTTACCCCCAAAGGAAAAATGTGACAAAATTACAGCCTCATTAGCAAAGACTAAGGCTGGCATTTCAGAAAAACAGATTTTCTACCAAGTGTTACATTATTACCTTTTTTTTTTTACTTTATTAGAAATAATGTAAATGGTCTATAAGAATTCAAAGTATTTTTAAGTTGATTTGTCTCTTGTGTCTGGGAAATGGATAGCATTACAGTTCCTGGGCTGAATTCTGAGAGAGGATTTTTTTATCTTATTGAAACTCCTGGCACTGGGGCTACAATCTTAACACCTACATGATCATTCCTGAATGTCTTTATTTTTCCTAAAGAACTAGTTTCCCTTGACCTGATCAGAATTTTAGTACTCAGCATCCTTTTAGCCTATAAAATCAAACTTCAGGCTAAAGCTTCTCCTTTTAGATACAGGAGAGTAGCTGTTTTTTTTATTGACTTCCTTAGTGTCTGGTGGAGCCTCCTCTCAAAGTTAAATTCTGCCACAGTGGCTTGTTATACCAGAGTTTTCAAACGTCTTACCTCTTTAAGGTCACTCTAGTTCAAATAATCTCTCATGGTTCTCATCTTTGTTTACTTTTTTCTGTGATCCCTCAGATTGTGAACACTCCCAACCATCCAGACTTCCTCTGAGAGGATTCCCAGGAGTGTGGGGAGGACATGTGATAAAAGGGAGCTGGCCTCCCACCCGCCATGTGGAAACACTGCTGAGGGCCAGACCGTGGGGAGAGCCTTCCACGTGTTCCCTCACTTACTTTGCAACATGACCCCACAAAGATAGGTACTGTTATTATCTCTCTTTGTAGACAAGGAAACTGAAACACAGAAAGGGTTCACAGCTAGTCAGTGGCAGAGCTGGGTTTTGACGCCCAGCAGGCTGGCTCCAGGAGCTGGATTTCCTCTCCAGAGTGGGGTTTAGTAATAGTGAATGAGAGGGAAGGTGTAGGCCTCATTCCAGGAGGAATGTTTCTTTATGGTCCCAACGATGTAGACCATAAAACCTCTCAAGAATCGCTGTATAGATTAATAAAATATTTCACCTTAAACATTTCACCCTAAGAGCTATCGTGCTTGGGAACGTAATTTTTATCTGTCATCTTCTCTGCAGGCCCCTTGGAGGTCTGTCGTTCCTTTTTATGGTGGTTTAACAATACAAATGGCATTTGAGGAAAGTTTAGACTTTAGAGGACTGACAGGCCATTTCTGGAAAACTATCTCTTTGCTAAGGACAAAAGTGAACCCAGGCTTTGAGAACACAAACTCCAGGCCCCTGGACCATGAACAGATTCCCTGCAAGTCCACATGTGGGCTCATCTCCATCACCGCCAAACCTCTGGGTGTCCTTTCTCCATGATTTGTGGGAGGGTCTGTTCAGATCACGCTGTCCTTGTCCATGACCTTGGTGTATACTTAGGGCTTTTAACATTCAAACATGAGTTAATGAAGATAAATGTGACCCTATGTGAGTAGAGGCACTCAAGGGATTAACAGTCATGGGTCTATGGCTTAATGGATTATTAGGTCACTGTTTCATCCTGGGTCAGAACGAGCACACTGGCATTTCATTTCAGTATTGACTCATGAACTTTGGGAGACTTTGTGTACTTACACAATTCTGGGGTAACATTTTTCTGAGAGAGGGTAATTATCTGAAATCTATTCTGAGCCAAGCAGGAGAGCCCTTGATGGACTGGAAAAAAATATTAAAATTTCCTTCTCATGACCTGGTAAGAGTTGAAAACAGCAATTTAGAATTGAGGAAAAATGCTTTTTTTAATTACTTAGTAATAAAGTTTAATCCATTGTTTTCTACAAAAGGAAAGGCCTGATAAATCAAGCACTACTCTTAAAAGTCTGGAAAGAGGGAAAGATGATTTTCTAATCAAAATGTAACCAGAAAACATGTTATTATAATTTAGGGCTATTTGAACAAAGAAGGTTCTAGCATTCTCCACTCAGATCTCAATCGCTTGAGAGTGATGTGGAATCAGAAAGAGCAGATCAGTTAAATCCTTAGTAAATAAGAGGATAATTTTAAGCAATGAATTTTAGCTGAGTAGTAGCTGCCCTAAGTGGGAATATTTAAAAACCAACTGCAGACTTATCTTCTTTGATATGAAAAAAAAGGCAGCTGAGATAAAATTTCAAAACCAGAAAGATGCTCAAATTTGAGTATGGAAGTAAACATATTTCAGTTGTGAGTTTGAGTCTAGCTTTAAATGCACATTTCAAGTAACATTGGAAATATTTTAAACTTTCAGCTAATCCACTTAGCACAATTAGAAATCACATATTGAAGCTAATGAATTGTTATTCTCACAATGGTCAAAGTAAAACCCTTTCAAATACTACTTAAAATGTGGCCATTATATATGGATGTGGGGGGTGCAATTTCTTGAGGTATTTTTACTGACAAGCTGTGAAAGCACAATTTATTTAACTGACTTTGAGTATCCTAAGAAAATAAAAAGACCAAAACTACAGCAGGCATAGTTGTGTGTATGCTAACAGATATCAAAGGGACCAGTAGGGCAACTTAACGAGCACCAATCAAGTTCTACTATGTCATGACCTTTTGGTTTTTCTTTTCCATCAAAAGCATGGCAGATAAAAACTATTCAGATTCTAAGGAGGACTGGGCTCTCGCTGAATTAATTAAACTTAATGAGCACAAAGCAAAAGCATATAAAGTAACTCTGCAGAGGGACAGTTGGCACGTGTGGTGTTCTCTGCTGTGCATACAGTTGTGTCCACACTCACTTCTGTGTGCGGCCCCAAATGGCCAAGCGAGGATGCTTTAGGAATCCGGTCTGTGATGCAACAACACATGAACCTGCAGTTCACACAACAGATGAAGGGCCAGTTCACTCCAATACAAGTATTACCATTGTGCCAACTGGACTGGACACCACCATGGCAGATGGACATGACTGAGATGAATGGGGGAGGAGAGGGTGCTCCAGATGATTAAAGCATCTGCAAGACCTGAGGCTTCTATCCTCTACCCGCCCCTCCTCCTGTCCCATCACCAAGCTAATGGGATTGGCTCATTTTTCTTTTCTCTTCTACCCAAAGCCCTTACATTGCCCTTCTGTGACACATTTTCTCCTGTGAGCTACTCGTGACATAACCTTTCAATGATTCTACCTCGTTGAAGGAACTGGGTACAGAGGGAGGTGGACTGGGGGATTTACCTCAGTCTCTTTATACTCCTTGGATGGTGACACTTCATAGGCTACCATGTAGGTGTTACAATTTTTTTTTTTTTGGTTCTTTTTTGTTGTCATTTTAGGACCGCACCCACGGCATCTGGAGGTTCCCAGGCTAGGGGTCTAATCGGAGCTACAGCTGCCAGCCTACGCCACAGCCACAGCAATGCGGGATCAGAGCCGCGCCTGAAACCTACACCACAGCTCACGGCAACACCAGATCCTTAACCCACTGAGCGAGGCCAGGGACCAACCCTGCAACCTCATGGTTGCTAGTCGGATTCGTTTCCACTGAGCCACAACGGGAAATCCTGCATTTTTTTTTTAAAGTCTGAAAGCACTGCCACTGCAACAACAAAAAATTAAATTTCTTAAGTTTAAGAGAAGAATTCAGTTATTCTTTGAAGAGGCCGTTTAGTAAGGCACTTACTTAACAGCACAAACTAGAAGTTGCAAGTGTGGGTTCTGGAATCACCCTCCCTGGGTTTGAATCCCAGTCCTACCACTCACTAGCTGTGTGAGCTCAGACAAGTTACCCAGTCTTCCTGTGCCTCAGTTGTGAGAACAAAACGAGTTAATCCATAGAAAGCACTTAGGGGTGTGTCTGGTTTAGTAGGCAGCTGGTAAATGCTAAGTATTTTTGTTACTACAGTGGAGCATTTTTATTTACAATCTATACACTGTTTACCTCAAAAATTAATTAAGGCATCCTCCCCAAACAATGCATATTAAAACAGAAAATGAGAAAACTGAAAATAAAAGAGGGCAAAAATCCATTCAAAGGATGAAAGAAGTATATGTTCCAGGGACAAGGATGAGCGTAACTGGATGATGCAAGTAGAGCCCTAACACTCGCTGGGTTATGTGGTTCTGTCTGATAAAAGGACTCATGCGGATTTTTCTTAAGAAACAAAAACTATAAAGCACTGAATTCTAAATTATTTATTATGTGCATGCTTCAATTGGGAGAAGCAAAGAACAAATTGGTACCTTCAGTTTTAAAACAGATCAGGAAGGGACAAAGTTATAGAGATGGAGGACAGATCAGTCATTGCCAGGGACTGGGGATGGCGGAGAGGAAGGTATGGGTGTGACTAAAAGGGGCAACGTGAAGGAAATTTTTGTGGTGATGGGGTAGTTCTGTATTTTGATTGCAGAGGTGGTTACACATGTGACGTGATGCCACAGACCACCCCTCCCCGCCCCACACTGTACTAACGTTAATTTCCTGTTTGAATATTACGTGATGGTTATGCCAGATGTAACCACTGATGGAAACTGGATGAAAGTTAAGGGGGACCTCTCCTTACTATTGTTGCAACCTCCTGTGAATGTATAATTATTCGAAGGAAAAAATTTTTAGAAAATCAAAAGTACTTTTTCAAATGGGATATACTTACACTGTCATAAAAATAGCATTTCATTGCATGGTTGGCTTGAGATTTTACTTTTCTTTGAAAGTTATTTTCTTTGAAAGAAGTAATTGAACTTCCCCTCAGCCACCTCAAAATCTCAAAGAGATCTTGCCATATCCCTTAATCACATAAACCAAAAAGTTTAAAAAGTTCAAGTTCTTCATATTTTCATTTTCCATCTGTATCCAGGCTCTTGTTTTCTTGGCCAGTCTAGGCAGGCCTACTCTGATCCCCTCAGATTCCCACTAATCCCACTCAACTGTTTGTTCTGTCCCTGTGGAAGCAGTTTCAATTCTGAGCTCTCTTGATTTATATCAATGTATTTGGGTTCTTGTCTTTAACAAAATTTATTTTTCTACAGTGATGCTCTCTCTCTTTATTCCTCCTTTTCTATAAGCTCTTCTCTGGTGTTGAGCATGAAATCTCTAAGATTCTCAAAGAGGCAAGCGTTGAGTTGGTCTGGATTTATCTGACTTTCTGAGAGGCAGTTCACATGGCTATGAGGGTACATTACCATTAGACCATAAGATAGGAAGGAACCACTCTGATTTTTGTAACACTAACCAGTGTGTGTGTGTGTGTGTGTGTGTGTGGACTTTCCCACCTCTCAGATGATTTATAAAACTGGTGGCTCCCATTTGTTTGCTTCAATCCGGCAGGTCGCCTTTATCCTGCTCCCAGCACCAGGATCCACTAGGGGCATTGATATGACTGGAGGATGCAGGCACACACCTTTCATCTGCACGAAGTCCAGCTGGTGGATGGACTGCAGCAGAGGGCTGTTGTCCAGACTCAAGTCGAAGTCCGTGGTCATCCTGGGAGTGAGCGTGCCTTTGCCCCACTGATCCTCAGTCAGGTGCACCCTCCTGATGAGGGCGTCAGAAATCTATCACAACAAAGACCACAGCCTAAGAAATGCAGCCCACAGGGACACCACATTCTGCTGCTGGCTGGCTCCCTGAGCATACCACCAACGGCCTTGGGACTTACACCCTTCCGTCTCTAGGGAGGAGGGAGGAGCTGTTGTACAAGGGCGCCCCGTGATTTATCCCCAAAATCTGAACAATCCTGTGAGTCAGATGGGGGCACTATACATAATTAGCAGCTGTTAATTGCTCTAATGTATGATATACACTCTAGATATAGGATCATGCTATTTATGACTGATCACCTAAAGGCCAACAACATTGAATAATAATATGTTAGCGATTAATTAAATCTGCTAGAACCAACAACCCTAAGTTTCTTTTCTTTGATTAAAGAAAAATTATCATACACAAAATTAGAAAGAATAGCATAGGGAAACTCCATGTTTCCATTACCTAGCTTTAACAATTATCAATAGATAGCCAATCTTGTTTTTTTATTAAAAAATTTATTATTATTATTATTATTTTTGCTTTTTAGGGCTGCACCCACAGCACATGGAAGTTCCCAGGCTAGGGGTCGAATCCTAATCGGACCTACAGATGCCGGCCTACACTGCACCCACAGCAACGCAGGATCCTAGCCGCGTCTGTGACCTGCACCACAGCTCACTGCTATGCCGGATCCTGTGGCATATGGAGGTTCCCAGGCTAGGGGTCTAACAGGAGCTGTAGCTGCCAGCCTTCGCCACAGCCACAGCAACGTGGGGTCCAAGCCGTGTCTGCAACCTTCACCACAGCTCACGGCAACGCCGGATCCTTAACCCACTGAGCAAGGCCAGGGATCGAACCCACAACCTCATGGTTCTTAGTCGGATTCGTTAACCACTGAGCCACGACAGGAACTCCTGGAATTACATTTTGATGATTAAACATGAACAAAAACAAAATTTAAAAAGCCCACACACTTCTCAGTCTTGTAGCACATGGTGGCAGAGATTTCTGGAGAACCAGTGAAGTTTTGTGGACACCTGTATACACACACGGCAGCGTGAAAGTGGGTTCTATTGTGGAGGGCCATTAGGAGTCTGGCCTTGGCATCACAGACTCAGTCTCACGGGACATTGAGGATCTGCAGCAGAAACTAGGTGACACTTACCTGCAAAAAGCCACTAGGGTCATTTTCCTTAATCACCTCCAGGCAGTACTCCATGAGACCCGTGGTCTGGCGCAGTTTCACTGTGCAGTGAGAAATCTGATCTCGGACCACCTAGGATTGATGAGACAACAGAATGGTCCTCAATGGCAGGGGGTAGAAAAGAAGCTAATTGGTATTTTGGAAAGCTTTCTCAAACTGGAATCCAAGAGCATCATGGAATGGAACTTAGAATGAATGAGAATGTTTTGTGGCAATGTCTGCTGTGGACAATGGCTCTGGAAGACAGATTGGATGATGGCTCTTACAGGGACTTGTAACAACTGGACCCATAAGAAAAGCACAAAGATGTCAGAACCCTAGGAAGCTATTTACCTTGGTGCCTCAAGGGACATCTTCCATTGGTGCCCCTCACTCCCCTCTTTTGGGAGCTGCTTTAAGTGGGAGAGTCTGTAAAGGAGCTGAGTTCTGCTCTGTGACACGGTTGCCCACCTCCTCCTGCCCTCTACCTGTCACTTCTAAAGAGCAGATGTCACCATCTGAACCCAGATCCTCTCTCATTCTTCTGGATGGGTGGTGGGGTAGAGGTGGAATTTGCTGCCAGACAATGGGCTAATGACAAGTAAGCCACAAACAGAAAGACGCAGAACCAGATTATAACCCACTTAGAACCACTCACCTGGGAAAGCAATTTTAAAAGCCATTCGCTATCAGTCCGCATTAACCTAGAGAAGCATCTGTGAGCATGCACTTTCTGCCTCCAGGGAGGTGTCTGTGCCCAGTGTTGAGCACATGACAGTCCTTGGATCTCCCTTCTTTAGAAATGTTCTCCTTCTGTGTCCTCAGTTCAGTGACCCAAATTCTGAAGCAGTCTTTGAAGCGTAGAGTTGAACAAGAGTTTTCTAGGAACCTCTATTAGTCATCCTGTATGTTTATACTACTTTGCAAAAGCTTCAAAAATAACCTGCATTCTAGATTTTATGGAGGATAACTAAAGGATTTTTTTTAATAAGAATTATTTTAAAACTTATCCTTGTTCCTTATTTTTAGTTTTGATTATAAATTTATTTTGCATGAAAGATAATTACATCCTCTTTCAAGAATAATAGGAAAGTAGATGGAAAGAAAAACAGCAAATCACCTCACCACTCCAACACAGATGTTTAAAGCGTTTTGATATTTCCTTTAAATTTTTTTCCTTGAGCTAGATGTAGGTATAGCAGCAATTACAGTATGTGATAATTTTACCTCTTTTTCACTTAACACCATATCATAGGCATTTTCTGTGTTGCCACCATTAGTAAATGTTACTGGCCACATAAATAGGCTATTAAGTGGGTTATATCATAATTTATTTAACCTATCTTTGACATTTAAAGTTCTTAATTGTCAGCAGTTCATCCATTCATTATTGTTGATCTTCCTTTCTAATTTTTCATTGTGGTAAAAAATATATAACATAATACTTACAATTTTACCTATTTTTAATTGGACACTTCTGTGGCATTAAATATATTCACATTGTTGTGTGACCATCACCACCAACCATCTCTAGAGCTTTTTTTTCTTCCCAGGGTGGAGCTCTGTACCCACCAAACAATAACTCTGCATTCACTCCCCCCCAGCCCCGGCAATTACCATGTTACCTTCTGTCTCTGTGATTTTGACTACTCTAGGTACCTCATGAAGTAGAATCATATAATATCTGTGCTTCGGTGACCGGCTTACTTCACTTGCGTAACATCTTCAAGGTTTATCCATGTTGTAGCTTATGTCTTTTTAAAACTGAATATTATCCCATTGTATGTATATACCACATTTTGTTTAGCCATTCATCCACTGATGAACACTTAGGTTGCTCCGTCTTTTGGCCGTTGTGAATAAAGCTGTTACGAACACGAGAATACAAATATCAGGGCAAGTCCCTGTTTTCACTTTTTTTTTTGTTTATACCCTGGAGTGGTATATACACTTGGATATGACAAGTGGGTATATTGCTGGCTCATATAATAAGCCTCTTTTAATTTTCTTTTTAGAAATTGTCATACTATTTTTCACAGCCCTTGTACCATTTACATTCCCACCAACAATACACAGGAGTTCCAATTTCTCTACATTCTCACTAACATTTATTATTGTCTGTCTTTTGGAGTTCCCTGATGAACTAGCTAGCGGTTGAGGATCTGGTGTTGTCACTGCTATGGTTTGGGTCACTACTGTGGCACGGGTTTGATCCCTGGCCAAGAACTTCTGCATGCCACAGGCACAACCAAAAAATGTGCCTTACTGTCTACTTAAAAAAGCCATCCTAATGGGTGCAATGTGGTATCTCATTGTGGTTTTGATTTGTGCTTCCCCAGTGACTAGTAATCTTGGGCGTCTTTTCATGTGTTTATTGGCCATTTGTATATCTTCTTTGGCAAAAAGTCTATTCAAATCCTTTGCTCATTTTTAAATTCAGTTGTTTGTTTTTTTGTTGTTGCGTTTTGATGGACAAAATTTATGATTTTCATGAAGTCCAATTTGTCTACTTTTTCTTTTGTTGCCTGTGTTGTCATATTCAAGAAATCATTGCTACATCCAATGCCATGAAGCATTTGCCCTATATTTTCATCTAAGGGTTTTATAGTTTCAGTTCCTACATTTAAGTCTTTGACCCACTTTGAGTTAATTTTTATACATGGCTTTGGGTAACAGTCCAACTTCTTTTGCATGTGGATAGCCAGTTTCCCCAGCATCATTTGCTACAAAACTTCCTTTATCCATTGAATGGTCTTGGAACTCTTGTCAAAAAACCATTTAATCATATCTGTGAAAGTTTATTCCTGAGCTCTATTCAATTTCCAGTGATCTTTGTGTCTCTCTTTATGCTAGTACTGTACTTTGTAGCTTTGTAATACATTCTGTAATCAGGACATGTGAGAACTCTAATTTTGCCCTTCTTTTTCAGATTATTTTGACTATTTGGAGTCTCCTAATATTTTGACAGATGATTTGTTATTGCTTTTTAACTTTCAATTTAGTTAAAATTAAAAAAATATAAGATTTAAAATCTCTTTATTGGAGTTGGTGAAAGAAGCCAACTTTGATATAAAGATTATTTGTTCTGTGATTTTGATTGGTGGGGAGAGATCAAATTTTAAATTCACCAGTTCAAAAAGAAAGAAAATAAATAAATTCACCAGTTGATTTATTTTCTTCTGATGTCTAGTACGTTTCTGTTAAACTACCACAACCATCTGCTGGTCTGGGCTCCAGTATTGCAAATTATTACATTTTATTTTTATTTTATTATTTTACTTTAAAATCAGAAAGTAAAGAAAGGTTAAGTTTCTGCTTCTTGGGGCGGGGGGAACCACCTACAAGTAAAACACTTAAAAATGCAAGACAGCTAATATGCCACTTCTCTCTGCTATATGAGGTTTGACAAAATTGTTTACTAACAGAAAATGCTTTTATATTTCAGTAGGCAGTGCATCAGTGAGGCTAGGTAGATATAAAATTCTATATCTGCCTCTATAAATTTGCTTCTCTAGCAAGGGTTATTTGGTGCAACAGGAGCTGTGGGAGTATGAGGGGCTCTGACTGCTCTTAAAAAGTTTCATTGCTGCGGTGCCAAAGGTCGGTGAGTTTCAGGGCTATTTGCCCTTGGCTCCTGTGTTTCATGGTTCACGCTTCTTGGAAGGACTCAGTCAATACCCATGAGTTCCTGGCTCTCAACTCTCACTGTTGCTGCAGTTGGTCCACTTTTACAAACATTTTAATAAACCATTTCACAATGATCACAGTAGCCTGTGATAAAAATTACTCTTAAAAATTAAACAGTGGGGTTCCCAGAAGCAGAATTTTTGGGTGCTTTGTAATCAACTTTTAGTTTCTCAGTTAGTCTAGCAAGACTTTCCGTCTTATGGAAATCAGCCAGATAATTATATCTTTTAAAAGTATAAATACTTTTTTCCCCTCTGAGTGTCTCTATCAGCTTTCTTACTTGCTACCTTCTTCACTCTGTGTTATTTCTACCCCTTCTTATTATTATTTATTTCTACATTATAAAAAATATAAAATGAAAAGCAGTTCTTAGGAAGCCAGTCCCATGTGGCTTTTTCTTTGAGTTCCACATTTCTATGCAGTGGTTCTGATGCTCTGGAGAAATCCTTGGCACTGTGTTTGTAGCTGGCTGGATTTAAGGAGTTTCTTTTCTTCAGAAGGAAATGTACAATGTGAACGAGTGACACAAATAGGAACTGGGAAACAATCTTCCAGTCTTAAAGCCAGTCTTAAAAGCCTGCATTAAAACCTAAACCAGCTCTGGGGGACAATGAATTAATCTGTGGTCCACAGTTTTAGAGAAGGTTTCACAATTTTATCAGCAGTCATCATCTGTTCTGGATGGCAAGTCCTATTGATTGCTTGCGGAGTTTTATTTTGTTAAGCGGCAAATTTATGAAGGTCATTTCTTGGGTCAGTATATGACACTGTACCCTTTTGGAAAAGGAGAATTTGAGAACAGACTGTTGCATCCCTTTGAATGCTTAGATTTTTTTTTAGTAACAGAGAGCAACCCACGATAGCTTGTACAATACAAATGTAAAAATTTTGTTCCGCCTATCCACAACTACATTTTCCCACCCCATTTTGAACAGGCTAATCTTCTGCCACTCAACTCATGTGATATAAAGAGCAGCAAGAACTGAGGTTAATTAAGGAGAATTTCATCATTTCATCTAATATTGACCTTGACACCTTTCTTCCACCTCCATTCACGTCCCCATATTACATGTGGCTCTTTAAAATCTTTCTTTAATTCTTTTTAATAAATACTTTTTATCTTAGTATTCTCTCTCATCATGGGTCTGGAGGGATATCACTGATGAATTTTTAGTCTAAAGACTAATATACTCTCCTATTTTAAGACATTCTTTCTTAAATATACTCTATACCTTTCCATAACCATTTAAAACAATTTCCTCTAAGTATAAGGTAATCTTTTTTTTTTTCTCTAAGGTACAAGTACTTTCAAGATGCAAGCTTGGATAAAGAAGATGTGGTACATATATACAATGGAATATTACTCAGCCATAAAAAGAATGAAATAAGGACATCTGTAGCAACATGGGTGGACCTAGAAATTATTATAGTAAGTGAAGTCAGTCAGACAGAGAAAGACAAATATCATATGAGATCACTAATATGTGGAACCTAGCAAAAAATTATACAAGAAGACTTACAAAACAGAAACAGACCCAAAGATTTTGAAACCAAATTTATGGTTACCAAAGGGGAAATGTAGGCGGGATAAATTAGAGGGTTGGGATTGACATATACAGATTACCATATATAAAATAGGTAACAAGGACCTACTGTATAGGGAACTCTGCTCAATACTGTGTAATAGGATGTGAGCTAAGGGAAAAGAATCTGAAAAGGAACAGATATATGTATATGTATAACTGATTTACTTTGCTGTATACCTGAAACTAACACAACTTTCTCAGTCTCTATACTTCAACAAAATTTATTTACAAAAAAAGGAAGCAGTCTTGAAGGATTTATTCTTCACAGGTCCCTTTGGTCAGTGGGGAGTAGTTTCTTCTATGTGTCCCACCATGTACTCAGGCAAGATGACCAACTGACGCTTGGACCTAACTCATTGGTGATTTATAGGTAAAGTGCTTTGAATTAGATTCATCTAGTAAAATAAATAACTCTCTTGTTTTTATCCTAGAGTAAAATATTATCTCCTATTATATCGTTAATTTCACTGAAAATCAGAGGCATTTAAATTCAGGAAGAGCATTTAAAATTTTTCACATGCCATCATTCTCCCACGTGGTTTATGGAAATATGGCAAATATTTCCCCCATTCTCTTGATACCACCCTCTGTACTAGTGTTATTAATTTAACTACACTGGCAATTAATAATTTCAAAAACAGGTCTAAGGCTTTGAGTTTTAATCAAGAAAAGGATCATTTTGGAGCTCCCATTGTGGCACAGTGGAAACAAACCTGACTAGTATCCATGAAAATGCAGGTTCGATCTCTGGCCTTGCTCAGTGGGTTAAGGATCCAGCTTTGCTGTGAGCTGTGGTGTAGGTTGCAGACTCAGCTTGGATCCCACGTTGCTGTGGCTGTGGCTGTGGCTGTGGCCCACAGCTGTAGCTCCGTTTTGATCCCTTGCCTGCAAACTTCCATATGCTGCAGGTGCAGCCCTGAAAAACAAAACAAAACAAAAAGATCATTTAGGCTTATTAAATAAAACAGATACGTGCTTTGAGGAAGGCTTGAGACTTTCTGTTCACAAAAGTGTGAACTTTTAATCTCAGAAGTGTGGTGAACGTCAATAACCACATCAATAAACACTGAGTGGAATATCTAAGGCATGCTGTTAGTGTATAGAATACTTATCTTTGTACAGAGAAGTCAGTGAAGGAAGAAATACAAGCCGTTTGAGAGATAAGCATCCTGGTGTGGTCCCCCCCACACAGGAGAACACTCACCATTTACAGTGTTCTGCAGTAAAAGTGGTGCAGCTAGTATGGTGTTTTGTAGGATGTGAACTATGGTGGATTATTCCATCATCTTCAACGTATGCTTTAAGGGCCTCCTGGAGTTAAGGGGTATCATTCAGATCTGGGCTTCAGCAAAGGGCATTAAAGAAATTCGGTGACTGCCCTTCATTGGCATTGCCAGAGTGGGTAGAGGGTGTTCAAAGGTATGTCCCCTAGCCTTGGTGAGTATCAGCCGTATGTGGTGGCATTCTGGGGATTCCATGGGCATCTTGGAAACTCTATTCCCCACAGGTGCCCTTTTCCTACTTTTGTTCCTACACAAAAAGGACTTTTGTTCCTATACAAAAAGAGGCAGAGGAGCACAGAATTTGCCAAACAAATTCACCATTAATGACAGACTTATAATCAATAATACCTGTGGTTGTTATTGATTGATCTTTAGAGTTGGCCCCCTAAAGACTTCTGCTGAGGACAGTCAAAGGTTTCAAGTGTGCCTAATTTTTTCGAATGTCTTCATTGTAATGAACTAATGGAACTCCTTGCCAGTTTTATTGGAATTGAGTGGATTATTGACCTTTTCCTTCTAGTTTTTTTCTTTTCTTTCTAGCAATGGCTGTAATAGTCAAATCCTATCTAGTTATTTTTAAATTCTTTGTGAGCTTGGGCAGCTCCTTCCTTCCTTCTTTCTTTCCTTCCTTCCTTCTTTCTTTCCTTCCTTCTTTCTTTCCTTCCTTCCTTCTTTCTTTCCTTCCTTCTTGCCTTCCTCCCCCCCTTCCTTCCCTCCCTCTTTCTTTTCTTCCTTCCTCTTTCTCTCTCCTTCTAAATCTGAATAAAGGATTACTTGCTTATTACGAAGCACTGGCAAAACGGATTAAGCAAGCAATCTGACAAGCCAATAATATCCCTAGAATAAATCTGTACTCTTAATGATTATGGCCATATAATTAATTTTTTTTTGCTAACCTAATGGGAACAAACAGGCAACACATAACAAAGATAATTATGACAATTATGATAATGATTCTAATAAAACCCAATGGTACACTTGGATTCAAAATCAAGCATTGTATAGATAACTATAGTTGGGACATGGAAGCCCTCTGTGAAAGGCAAAGCTCTATAAATAGCAAGCTTTACCATATCCCTCAGCACTCTCACTGAGCAATTTCATTGGTATGTCAGTTTACCAACCACACGTGGAAATTAAAGATTAGTTTTTTTCAGAATATTCTTTCATAACTATAACTGTTTTTTTTTTCTTTCAGAGGACCTTAAGAGTTGCGAGAGAACCAGGAAGACCCCTATCACCTTGTTCTATTCAGCACATGAATTCATTCTAAAACGCTGGGGAGAGAACACACTTATAGAATTATTTCAAGTGCTGAATGTTACATAAATAAGAATCATTCTCAAATATTTCTTTGGGCTTACTACAAGAAAAATGAAATTTGTAAAGTTCCTGAAAAAAGCATAGATCTCATTAATGACACATTTTAAGTGTTGTCACAAATTCCTTGTGAAAATCACAGACAGTGAGGGTATTTTAAGGCCTTACTCAGTTAACAAAGACCTGGGAAGGATGTTAATAAGACATATCGTTCGGACAAGAAACCTGGGGACCCAGCTGACTCTGCTGATAGTGGGAATATTGCCCAAATCGTACCAAACATGAGTTAGCAATATTTTTTGAAAGCTCAAAAGCATTCCCGCCCCCCGCCAGTAGCTTTCTGACATTTTATTAGTTCGCCACATCCTGAAAATATATATTTGTCTCCTAGCGTTTTTTTAAAACCACAGAATGGCATTAACTAATTTACATTTTAAACAGTGTTCCTAAAATATGGTCACATCTGCATATGCCTCAAGGACTTATTCATTTGTTTGTTTGTTTACTTATTTATTTTTTAAAAATAGCTCACCGGAATTCCCATTGTGGCTCAGAGGTTAATAAACTCGACTAGTATCCATGAGGACATGGGTTCCATCCCTGATCTCACTCAGTGGCTTAAGGATCCGGTGTTGCAGTGAGCTGTGGTGTAGGCTGCATCCTGAGTTGCTGTGGCTCTGGCGTAGGCTGGTGGCTACTGCTCTAATTGGACGCCTAGCCCGGGAACCTCCATATGCCACGGGTGCAGCCCTAAAAAGACAAAAAAGAAAAAAAAAAGCTCACTAAGCTTAGTGCACTATTTTATGCGATGATCAATGACAAACTCAAGCCACTAAACAATTCCTTAGGTTCAGAGACAATCACACCCATACATAGGCTAATTCTACAACATGAACTCTGGTAATTATGGAAAACGAGTTCCTAGGAGCACTTCTGTAGGGAGTTAAACTGTATTTCCAGTCTTCCAAGGATAACAGCAATAATAAAGCTAATATCTGAGCACTTGCTAAGGGCTTTACAGTGCCCTGTGAGGTGATAGCTACATCTAGCCTTATCTTACACACAGGTGAAAGAAACAGCTGTTAGAAACCTGGGAAGTTATAAAGTATGTCCTCACACCCCATTCTTTATGCTGGAATCTGGGCTCCTCACCTCTCAGCTCCATCTTGCCTCAGAACCAGAACTGTTCAATCTGCTCCAGCAATCAGTGCTTTCAGAGAGGTCCATGAGTAGGTTATAAAGACTGCCTTTATACACACTTGCTTTCCAGCTCCCCTAGACCTTGGAAGGGATCAAGAAGAGAAAGCTGCCAGAAAACCACACACACAACTCTCCTCTTTGTCAGAGAAAGTAGGGCCCCAGAGAGCTCTGCCAAAGGGAAGCGGAAGGCCCTAAGATTATCCCCTCTGGCCTGTGAGTGATGGGCTGGCCAGCAAAGACAGAACAAAGTACTGTGCTTGGCAAGTGATGACTATAAAAGGCCAGTCTTTTCTCACAAATCTGAGAAGCAACAGAAGTGACAAGACCAAAACCCCCATTGAAAAATGGGCAATGGACCTGAATAGACATTTCTCCAAAGAAGATAAACAGATGGCCAACAAGCACATGAAAAAATGCTCAACATCTCTGATAATTAGAGAAATGCAAATCAAAACTACCATGAGATACCACCTCACACCAGTCAGAATGGCCATCATTAACAAGTCCACAAACAACAAATGCTGGAGGGGG
>PVHT021183527.1:10498684-10635542 GCA_004024745.2 Catagonus wagneri | reverse complement strand
AAAAAAAAAAAAAAAAAAGTGACAAGAAAGGGAAGTGGTAGGAGGAGAAAAGCAGAGGGAGGGAGGCACAGAGGCTGGCATTAGCATTCGAGGTGTTGGCCTCGTTGGCTGTTTTTAGAAGCAGTGACAGATACCATCAGCTGAAAACAGCCAAGAAACAAATCACCCGAGACAGAAGACAGAACAGCTTTGCTGCCGTGGGGGATGACCAGCCACCTGTCTCTTTGCTGGAGCCCTTGGGGATCTGGGGCAGGGACTCCACCCTGGGCAGGCAGCTGCCTCTGCTTATGTCCCCACATGCATCAGTGTGCCGGGCAGGCCACCAGCATGATAGGCCATCACTGGACATGGAGTCCCCTCGACGCATCACAGCTGTTGCTGTGCTGTCTCCATCTGTGCCCACAACACAGACTACAACTGATGTCCACAGAGTCCCGTCCTGCAGAGGCAGCACTAAGGAGGAGGACGGGGTGGGGGGCTTTCATGGTCCTCTGCACTTGTTTCTTCCTCTCCTTTTTGGGCATGTGCAAGTTCCTGGGCCAGGGATCAGCAACAGCAGCTACCAGAACTGCAGCAGTGACAATGCTGAATCCTAACCCACTGAGCTACTAGCGAACTCCCCACTCTGAACTTCTGGATGTGGATAAATGATGTTTTCTCAATCCTTGATTCCCTCATCGGCCCAGAGTGCTGCCCTTGTGTCTCTCCTGAACAGAAAGCCTAGAGCTGCCGTTTAGTCACCCTATGACTTATCGCAAACTGTTCACCATGTTCTCTTTAAAGATGCCAGGAAAGTGTCTGCAGTGTTTTACAAGAGATGTCCAGGAAAGAAAAAGTTAAAATCTTATGGCTACATATGAAAATGGCTGGTCCCCTATTAGAGGGGAAAATTCCAGCTGTGCAGCTCAGGAATGGAAAGAGCTGTGGTTTTGTTTTAGTTACTCTAGGTGGTTCAAATGATATTTTAACTTCCTCTACAGCCATGAAAGTTCTGGGTTTCTGAAGGGTTCTAAAACGGAGGGCTATAATGATCATCTTTTTAATAATGTTGGAGCGGGTGATGGAAAACGAAAGCATCCACCGGTCCTCGTGACTAAGCGGATGGAGCAAGACCAGGATGACTGTGCTGGTCACCCTCTTCCTCCCTCATAGCTCTGCCCATTCCTGCAGGCAAGAACGGAAGCTGCCATCGATGCACGCCTCCCAGAGTCTGGGCTCCAAAACCGGCTTATCCATGAGGAGCTCTGTGACACTTTCAGTGGGAAATAAATTTGCCCTCCTCACAACTTGTCGTGGCATGCACCACCTTCTCCTGGAAACTCACTCCCTACGTGTGTTGGAGTCATTTGTGAGTGTGACAGATCTCACCTATGGGACCATAGGCCCCACAGGGCAGGACTCATCCTGAATTACCTTCCTGTCCCTCTCACCCTGCCCCTGGCTCAGCTCTCAGCTCCCAGAAGGTGTGACTCAGGCAGGTGCTGGCTGGCTGGGGAAGGGATGAGGTGGGGACCCGCCTTCTCCCTGCACTGTACTACCAGCCAGAGGCAGCAGGTGCCATGGTTCAGGTTTTGGCTCTGAAGACAGGTTGCCAGGACTGGAGTTCTAGATCTTTGGACCAGTTCTTACTGTCATGGTGCCATAGTTTCCTCACCTCTACAGTGTGGATAATAGTAATAGTGACCTTGCAGAGTTGTTGAAAGGGATAGATGTTGATACCTCTGACAAATTTGTATAGTGCTGCCTCAAAGAAAGCATCCCTAAATGTGCGCTATTGCTGTCATGAAAGCCAGGGCTTGGGCACCAAGGATGCTCGTTCTGTGTTGCCACTTGGGTAACCACAGAATCACATTTCACAGCACTTCTAGATTTTAATTCAGATTTGAAAAAATGGTAACTCCAGAAGAATTTTTCATTCAGGCCTAACTTAACAATCTTGGATGAAATGTTTATGGACATTTAAATCCATGTCCCAGATTGTCGCAGCTAAATGTATAAAATTAATATCCACATGGTAAAACCTTTAGGGAACTTCTTGGGTAAAAAACAGTAGCTGTAATACTGCCCCTGCTTGCCTCCCCCATATTTTAGGAATTACTACATAAGTTACCATGAAACAAGTCCAGCACTCCTTTACAAAATTCTAAAGCAAATAACCTGATCATAGACACTAAGGGACTGGAGCCTGGAAACTGACGAGCTGGAGAAAGTCATCTCAGTAGAACTTGCCATCATTCAGCACGCTGTGCATCATGCATGAGGCAGGTGAGTGGGGCTGCCTCCCGAGGAAAGCCCAGTGCTCTCCTGATTACCTGCAGTTAGGTGTGAAGACAGCTCCATGAGGCTGGGGTTGACATGGTGCCTCTCGGGAGCATGTGTTCGCTCTAAGATGACCCTGAGAGGGTCTTCCAGTTAGACTTGCCCCCAGGAAACAGTGATGGCCTCTCTGGAAGAAGTGGTAAGATCCCCAGCCTTGGTTTGCTGTCCAAGCCAATAGGCTAAGGCTCTCTGAACATTCAAGCCCTGGGCACTTTTCTTTCCTAATTTCTGGCTCACGTTTCAAGTTCAAGACCTACAAATTTCTTTCATCAAGGAATCTGCTGCACCTCTCCTCAATGCAACTGCTCTGTTGTGTTACCTCAGGAACACTCAAGGGGACATAGCCTTGATACAGCACTAGTAAGGTCAGGCTGCCAAGTTCATCTGGGGGCTCAGCCCTCACAGGCCCCTTCTGACTTGGACCCTGTTGTTGCAGCTCAGCATCCTGCCTGCCTCCATTACAGAGGCCCCCTCAGAGTGACAGGTGGGCAAGACACAAAGGCAGGGGAGAAAGGTTTATATTCCAGGTACATTATTGCCCTGACTTTGGGGAGGAAGAAGCAGGTATGTGGATCTAAGTGTGTTTTGAGGAGCTGCAGGTGGGTAGCAAGGAGGGAACCTTAAGGAGGTAACCAGAGTTGGGGTTAGGCTTCCCCCTGTTGCCTGGCCCCGTCTTCATGGTAGGTCCTGGTGCCCTGGGTCCTGGTATGTGGTGGGTGCAGATTACGTACTGGTGACTCCACTGATCAGGGTACAGCACTGCCAGTCTTGCCGCAGATTTGCTCATGTCTCATGCTCCAGTTAGCAACTGATTTATTGCCTCGTTTCTAGCAACCACAAACTGGATACTGGCCCCGCTCCAAGCTTCCTTGACACCAAGCTTTGGCCCCAAATCTTATAAGCTGTGCTCTCTAGTTCTGCATTTTGAATCTCTTCCTTGGTTCTCTTCTGGATCCCCACTCTTCTAGAGGTGGGACTCTTGTTCTGCAGGGGCTAAAGCCTATTCTAAACCTACTGAGAAAATCTGCCACATCCTGGGCTCTTCACCAGCCACCAGCTCCCCCGGGGCTGAGTCCACTCACTGTTGCCCAATAGTGGAGCTCCCTGATGCTGACTGCCTGACCCCACGGAGAGCCTCACTTCTCCCTGCACCCTGATCCCAGGCCAATAGGGCATACTACCCACCTAGCACCCACTGGTAGCCACCCTGAGATTTGCTGGCCATGTATGTGGCTGTCTCCTGATGGCCTACTTCCTACTTCCTGCTGCTGGGCGTCTCCGGTCTGTGTCTACCCAGTCTGCTTCACGTGTTGTTGCCCTGCTCTTAGGGGGCAAGAGATGGGGAATCAGATCTCTGGAGACCAGTCTTTCTGACAGTAGGGTCCCAGACTTGCGTTTGATTGACTCTGCTGTGTAATGACCAAAGTCTGTACAGCTGTTCAATTGCCTGGTTTGCTTCAGAAGTTAAGACAAATCTTATTTGTTTTCTGGAAAATACAGATACCATTTCCAAATTCAAAAATACATTTGCCTCTGCATGGTCATTCTGGCCACTTTGGCTAAAATTTCAGCCCCCATCCTGGGTACTCCCCATCCTTTTTTCCTTATTTTTTTTTTCTTAGCACTTTTTATTAACATATTGCATATTTTACTTACTTATCTTGCTTACTGTTTCTCCCTTCTAGTAGAATATAAGCCCCAGGAGGCCAGGGATTTTGATGTATTTATTATGCCTGCACCCAGAACAACTCTTGGCCCAGAGAAGTCACTCAATGAGTACTGGTGACATAAAGGAAGGAGTGAGTGGTGAATGGGGGGATGTGCTGCTCCTCACTGGCCAGACTAGTGGCCACCCAGGGCTGTGGGCATCCATCTGGCCGTCACGCACCAGGAGGCTGGCCAGCTGGCCTTCCACTCCCCTCAGGGCGCAACACTCACCTTTAGCTTGTGCTCGTGCTCCTTGTTGACGCGGGCAAGCAGCTGGGCTTTCCTCCTGTTGAGGGCGTCAATGAGGGCGTCACATTGAGCCACCAGGCAGGCCTCGAACTCCACACTGTTCTCCTGTGTGAGAGAGCACAGCTCTCAGCTGCAAGGTGCCTGGACACCTTGGGCTGCTAAAGACAGCAGAGCCCCTGATCATTTGTGGGGTGGAGGCTTCTGCCGAAGGGGAGGATAAGGAACCCTGTCCACAGTGCACATTTGCTTTTTATAAATTATGGAATAAACTTCATTCCACAGTGGTAGTGTTTCACTTTAAATTTAGATCAAAGGGATAAATATCACTTAGTACATTTGTTTTTATCAAAAGTAACTCATCTCTGCAGTTTGAATTATATTAAGTAAAATAAAGTTTTAGTTTGTGGAGTTGAACATGAATCCTTCTGAGGATAGCATATGTCCAGCTGTACATGGCATGGTGGAAGGTGGCATTCAGAAAGGCTGGTTGTGGGAGTTCCTGGCTTAGTGGGTTAAGAAACTGAGGATGCGGGTGTGATCCCTGGCCTCGCTCAGCAGGTTAAGGATCTGGCATTGCTCTGAGCTGCCATGTAGGTCGCAGATGCAGCTCAGATCCTGAGTTGCTGGAGCTGTGGCATAGGATTTGTGGATTTGACCCCTAGCCCAAGAACTTCCATATGCCGCAGGTGTGGCCCTAAAAAGGAAAAAAAAAAAAGGCTGGTTGCCTGAGGAGGGTTGTATTGTTGAGGTGTGAAAGAAAAAAAAATCATCAAATTCAGGGAGAGAAAGGAGCAAGCAAATGGCGATGGTCTTTGATATTAAACAGTAATCCCAAAACAACAGAAGTTTATAAGAATAACCATATGCAAAAGTACTTTCTCCTTTCATTAAAAAAAGCAAATAATGGAGTTTCAGTGGAACACTGGAAACAATGTGGCCCAGTGGAAACAAACCCCACTAGTAACCATAAGGACACGGGTTTGATCCTTAGCCTCACTCAGTGGGTTAAGGATCTGGTGTTACTGTGAGCTGTGGTGTACGTCACCGGTGTGGCTTGGATCTGGAGTTGCTGTGGCTGTGGAGTAGGCCAGTAGCTGTAGCTACAATTTGAACCCTAGCCTGGGAACTTCTATATGCCACTGGTGTGACCTTAAAATGCAAAAAAAGAAAAAAGCAAATAATGAGTGTAGGTAGGCAGTAAAGAACAATAGGCATACATAACAGGCATCAGCTTGCTGTAAAACTCAGACATGAACCCACAGCTTGTGAGGGAACAGGAACCATGTTCTAAATGGATAATAGTTTTCCCATGATTTTTTTGTCTTTTTTTGGGGGGTGGGGCACCCACAGCATGTGGAAGTTCCCAGTCTGGGTTAGGGGTATAATTGGAGCTACAGCTGCCAGCCTATACCGCAGCCACAGTAACCCAGGATCCGAGCCCCGTCTGTGATCTACACCACAGCTCATGGCAATGCCGGAGCCTTAACCCACTGAGCAGAGCCAGAGATCAGACCCGAGTCCTCATGGATACTACTGGGTCCATTACCGCTGAGCCACAATGGGAACTCCAAGTTTCCCATGATTTTTAAATTGAAAGATGGATCTACATTTTTTACTTGATTTAAATCTGTACATGCTATAGACATTTATTTTAAGCAATTCTCTCTCTAAATTATAAGCATTCATTAAAGGCAATCCTTTCAATAAATTCAATATGTAATTTTGATTCTCGAACCATAATCTGAAAAACAATTGTAGTTTACAGGAAATGAAGGCTGAACACACCTCACACACATCATAATAGCATTGAAAAAAGAGCACTCAACTGAGCAAACTGTAAAATTTGGGGTACTTGAAAGGAAGGAAGAGCTTAGCTTATCAAATTTTAATTTATTCCCAAAGTCATCAAGAACTGTGTCTCTTAATATAAAGATCTATGGATAGGTATTAGGTCACTGTTTTCAAATGCAGGGTCTTCTTCTTTTAAGGTGTGCGTTTGTAATTGCTTGAGCAAAGACTTCTACAAATGTTAAGTTTTGGTTTTCATGGCAATTGCTTTTGCGCTCTCACAGAAGGCCCCTGGAAAACAGCACTGAAGAGGCCTCTTTGTCCCAGGCAGGGTAATATTGGAAGGGAGGGGACTCTGATTTAGAGCAGAAAGCTTTGCTCTGATGAAGAGGTGAGGTGCAGAGGCAAGCCTGGGCCTGCACATTTTATGCCAGCAAAAGCAACGAAGAGACCAACTGATAAATTCTATTGCTTTCCAAAACAGAAGCAAGTGTACAACTGTGAGGTTGTAAGGGGATGAAAATGAGGTTGTTACATGGGCCTGAATGCTCAAAAAGGGCAAAGAAATCAGTGTGAGGTGCTTTGGAAGGCTGGCTTACATTTAAAAAGCCATTTCTGCTTTGATATGGGTTAAATATACTCCGAAAGCCAACTGACTAGAGGCCAGAGCTAAGGTGAGGCAAACCTCAAAGCATAAGGACAGTGAACAGTGCAGAGATCATTATTTCAGCATTTCACGCAATATGGCTTCTCCCCTTTAGCTATAAAAGAGAATTCATAAGTTCTCAAATGCTGGCTGATCTGCTGGTCATTGTGTCCAGATAAAGCAACCTGAAATTACAGTCACCAGGGGATAATGGCTGAAAAATTTAAGTGGCTAAGTAGAAGAGAAGCATTATTATGGGATAGGAAGATAGGAAAGAAGGAAGAAAAAAATGTGATCTGTTTGTTACCATCAGATAAGCTATAATTGATGCCAGGAGCTTTGGGAACCTAGAGTTTAAAAACTCAACAATAATGACTGAATTCACAACGAAATAAATGGGCCTCTTTCTAAATGCACAGCAGTAGAGATAGGAGCTCAGGGTGGAAGGTGGGAACCACTTGGAAAATGTTCCTGGCTTGTTGGGAAACTGTAACCATCTCAAGAAGGGGTATATTTGGAGTTGGTCTGTGTGTTTGTGTGTATTAGAAGAGACAGAGCAGGAAAAAAATACACAGGAAATCTCCCAGAAAATTTAAAAATAAAAGACACAGACAACACCCCTGCCCCCTAGTACTCAGTTCTATCTTAACCCGAGGGGCCTGCGCTCTGCCTCAGGTGCAGCCCATACCTGGATCTGCTGGACCATGTTGCGCAGCTGCACCAGGAATTCCTTGGCTTCCTTGGCCCTGTCCGACAGCCCGTTCAGCGCCTGGGAGAGCTGGCTCTGCAGAGACAGAAGGAAACCATGGGGCAATCGTTGCAGGAGGCAGCAATAAGGCCACAAATGATGGTTTTCACCCAAGACCCAAGAGCCCTCACCCTGCTCGACTCCTCTTGTCCGAGCTGGGCCACTTAGCCAACATCTATGGATTCTGCTAATAATGGCCCCCGGGCCCATTCCACAGGCTCCTGAGCAGTGTCTCCCTTGAGGCAGTGAAAACTTCTGGCCGTTGCAGTCAAAGGCCCTTCCCAGCTGGTATCTTCCTGAAAGTTCCTCATCTCATTAATTAATTGATTCAACAAGAGTTTAACTTTATTTTTTATTTCTATTTTTTTGGTCTTTCTGCCTTTTCTAGGGCTGCACTCGTGGCATATGGAGGTTCCCAGGTTAGGCGTCAAATCAGAGCTGTAGCCACTGGCCTACACCGCAGCCACAGCAACACGGGATCCGAGCCGTGTCTGCGACCTACACCACAGCTCATGGCAACGCCGGATCCTTAACCCACTGAGCGAGGCCAGGGATGGAACCTGCAACCTCATGGTTCTTAGTCGGATTCGTTAACCGCTGAGCCACAACGGGAACTCCCCAAGGGTTTAATTTTAAAATTTAAAAAGTGAGTCAGATGACCTGATACTTATCAACATTATTTAGCCTAAAGTGCTAAATAGTGCACTGGGCTGCTCTGGGATTGGGGCAGAAGGAAGGAAGAGAGTAAAGGACAGGATGAGAGAAGGAAGGGTGAGAGCACGGGTGACGCTCTTGGGCCACTTAAATGTAATGGGCAGGACGATGTCCTCCTCATCAATGTCATCTTCCTTCTGCCAGGTACAGCCCTGTTGCCCTGGTGCCTCTCCGCTCTCGCCTCCTAAAACAAGGCATACCCTCTTTCTGACTTCTCACTCCGCCCATCCACATGGGGATGCAATTTTGCAGGGGGGCCCAGGTGACCGGGTAAGTGCTTTTTTTCCCAGCCTCCCTGGCTGCTGGAGACAGCTGATGGAACGTTAAGTGGACATTGGCAGGGGGCTGGAGGGGTCTGAGAAAGCTTCTGCACTTCTGCTAACTTGGGACCAGTGTGGCTGGTGCAGCCTCCTCCCTTTTGTTTCTGACTTTATGGCAGATGTCTTGAGACTCTTATGCGAAGAAGGTCAACATGGTAAGGGAGGAGGGGTGGAAAGAGAAAGTGCCTTTCCAGTGGCATCTCTGAGCACCTGAACTAGCACTTGAAGTCTCCTACCACTAGGCTTCTTGTTATGTGGGGAAAGTTACCTCCTAGTTAAATCTCAGTTCCAGGGTTTTTCATTATTTGCAGCCATTGCCACTGTATTAGACACAAAAATTCCCTCTCCTAGCAGCCTGAGCAACATCCCTCCTGTGAATTACAGAGACAAACTCCTTTTCCCAATACATCTTTGGAATATGAAGCCCGTTCTCCTCCTTGCCAACCATATGCCTCATCCACTCTTTCAGTAAAATGACGAAACTTTAAAATTACATCTTTTAGTCCTACGGATGTTTTTCACTTATACTTGCATTATTAAATATGAAGCCAGGCACTGACTCTCTTTCAAAATGTGCATGCCACATGCTAGGTGGAAGCACTGTGGGATGGCAGAAAGAGCACAAGCTTTGGAAGGGTTCAAATTCTGGCTCTGTCTCTTTCTAAGCATGACCTTGAGAAAGTGACCTCTAGAGTGACCTTTTTACTCCAATGCAAAAAATACTTTGCAGTTAGTGTATTATGAGGGATTAATGCATTCATCACTGTGAAAGCTCCTGCTGGTTAAAGTACAGTGGTTAGGGGAACTATTCTGAATAAATAAATGCTGCCAGTTCCTGGCTGTTTATATATTACACATAATTTTACCTCATCCATAAATGAGAAGAATACTACTATTTCTGGGTTGTGGACACTGCATGAGATACTGTATCTAAAGCCCAGAACCCTGCTGGCACACGGTGCATGCTTAATAAATGTCATAAATGCTGGCTGGTATTAACTCTTACTCAGCTTTTCCTTCCTGCTCACAAACACCTGTAGACAGACTGGTGTGGGATTCGCAGGGTAGAGTCCTGGCAGGAATTCCAGGATGGAGGATACCCTTCATCACCTGATCGATGTGCTCAGACTCTAGGAGGCTAGACCAATGCAACCTAGGATGAAAAAGTACAAAGTGAGCCTACAACTGCTGAAAGGGATACTCAGTTATATGTCATTGGGTTCCAGCTGCACTATAATTTGGGGTAAAAGTTTTCTCCTCAAGAACTTTTTCAGGGGAGTTTCCGTTCTGGCTCAGCAGGTAACAGACCCAACAAATATTCATAAGGACGCAGGTTCAATCCCTGGCCTCGCTTGGTGAGTTAAGGATTCAACATCGCCGGAGAGCTGTGGTGTAGGTTGCAGATGCAGCTCGGATGTGGCATTGCTGTGGCTGTGGTGTAGGCTGGCAGCTGCCGCTCTGATTTGACCCCTAGCCTGGAAACTTCCATATGCCTCAGATGTGGCTACAAAAAGCAAAATAAAAAAGAAAAGAAAAAGAAAGAACTTTTTTAGGAGCCCAAGGGATGAAGGAGGGAAAGAGAGCCTCATTTGGGAGAGCAGGCAGTAGAATGAGAGGTGTATTCTAAAGAAGAAATTTTGTTACTGTGACTTGAGAACTCATATTCCCTCTTTTTCTGAATGAGTCAGTTTGCTGGGCTACCACAGTTTTCTACCTCCTTTTATTGTAACCTAAGCCTTAGTAACCACATTTGGAGGTTTGAATAGAGAAGCCAAATTCACTTGGCTAGGCAGAACTGGAGCTGCCTAATTTCTTGTAGTTCAACCTTGCAATTCAGTGTGTCTGAATAATGCAAGTCAGACCTGATGCCCAATAAGAATTGTTGAGAAGGTGCTGCTATATACGCAGAAAAAATTATACTCTAGTGGACGAAGAATGCTGGTCTTACCCACTCCCTAGATTTTGTATGGCAAAGCAGAGTAAACTGCAAAACTCAATTTATTTGCAGATTTCCTCCCTCTGTGTCTATATTCAGGGTGTCTACCTGGCTAATGATTGTTCTGGTATTTGATAAACAACTGCGTTATAAGATAATGACCTAGAAATCTTTCTCTGGAGCTTTGCCACCTTGTAGGAATTGAGCAGGAGACAATGAAAAATCCTGGAAACATTTATCACTAGAAAATGCTCTTCTTGTAAGGCTTTATGTGTGCATTGCTTTTATAGGACAATCTTTTGATCACATTTATGAGCCACGTCTGATGTAGAACATTATTATTGACTGATTTTGTTTCCCAGATGCATTTAAATTCCTGCTCCAGGCTAACAGAGATGTTCTGTGTTCAGGACCACAGGGCGGCCCCGTAAATTTAGACCGGAACACCAAAAAATGTGAATATTTAGTGTGTGTTTTCGTTACGGCATCTTTGGCTGTACATGTAGCTGTTAGAAGCTGTTTATAATGCCTAAGCAGTGACATTCAGATTTCTTGAATATTTGTTTTCCAATTTACTGAAAAGCTGTCACGATCAGAATAGAAGTGGGAAAAAGACGTAGCCAAAGATGCATCGGCAAATTTCCAGTCAAGAGCTCAGAGCATGATCGGAATGAACTGGATCACCCAGAAAGAGAGCAAGTAGTTCGGAGTTTGAAGGAAGAGAAACAAATAACTCCATCTCCTTCCTTCCTTCCCTCCTGCTTTCCCTGCTCCAACTTCCACCCTGACTGGCTCCGCTAGCCTCCCAAAGGAGTGTATGTTACGAGACTGGAGCTCCACCTGGGAGCCCCGGTAGAGGTTGTTCCAGAACCACTATTATTTAGGCTCAGCAAACGGGTAAGGAATTCAGTGCATCCACCCAGCTGCCAAGCTTTCCCAGACAGAAAGCTGCGTCTTCTTTCCTTTCTCTGCCGTGAATATTATTCATCTGTCATTTCCCCTGTCAATTTACTACGAATATTGGATGGAGCCAAAGTGGGAAAAATGAAAGGAAGCTCCCTGGCTGTCTGAAATCTGAAGATACAAGCATGAGATGGGTCAAAAAGGGTCAACCAAAGAATTGATACAAAATAGATGAGGCAGCAAACACGCAAAGGCAGCTTGATGGCCCCCAAATCGAGCTTGCTGCTTCCCTGGGCAGCTCCTTCACAGTGCACCCCACTCAGGACTGTGGCCCACACCACCTCCTTCCCAGGTACTAAGGTCAACAGGAACTGCAGGAAAAAAGCTAATGCAACTCTGAAGGGAAGCTCCCCTCCCCCACTACCCCCCAGGAGGATAACAATTTTTCTTGAAGAAGTACTGATTTTTGAGTCTCATGACATTATTGACCATTATATAGTTAAAAATTAAAAATAAGAAATTCAAATGGTTACAACATACTGGTCATTTTTTACGAGCCAGGAACTCCGATGGGTGTTTTTAATAGGTGTCCCATTTAACCTCAGTCATCACCCTGCCATTCTGCAGAGTCTCAGACGCATGGATACTTCTGAGTTAAGGTTTTACTACTCACACATGGAAGCCAGAACACACACTCGTCTGATTCTAAAACTGCGCTCTTTGCTTAAGCCTCTTGAGAAGAGAATTCCTTCCTTGCCCACCCAGAAGAACACACAAACAGCCCATGGTGAGAGAATGTAAAACCAAAGAAAGTGAGTTGATGAGGGGATTATGATTATGAGGGAATTCGATTATACTTAACAGTCAGATTACATGTAAACCGTAGTAGGGCTAGTTACCCTATGAATACGTCAACTTTTTTTTACCTGTATAAAGTTTTTTAGCGACTTTAAAAAGGACCCCTGGAGCTCCCACTGTGGTGCCACAGGACTGGCAGCATCTTGGGAGTGCTGGGATGCAGGTTCAATCCCCGGCCCGGCACAGTGGGTAAAGGATTGTGGCTTGGGTTGTGACTGAGGTTTGGATCTAGTCCCTGGCCCGGGAGCTCCATGTGCCATGGGGAGGCCAAAAATGGAAAAAAAAAAACCTGTCAAAGAGAGAGGTCTCATGGGAGAGGGAAACTCTGGGTTGGGGTCCCCTGCTGGCTTTATCACCTACTGACCCAAGCTCTTGGGCAGGGACTGGGCTAAATGTAGATTGAGACGGGAGACTGAGAATTCACAGAGGGACTTGAACCTGGGGAACTGCCAAGCTGAGCTACCCCAGGAGCCGGATTCTCCTCCAGCTAGAACTTCAACTCCTGCCTTACCTTTCTGGCCCCATGAAGGTCTCTTTCCTCTGGTGTCTGTGTTGGTGGAAGATCCTGAGTCTACTCCGGCTCCAGCTCACTGTGGTTTGATGGCTGGGGGCCTCAGAGGCCAGGCTGCCTGAAGATGCCACCCTGTCTCTTGGCCTAACAGCAGGCCTGGCACAGTAAACAGGTTACGATTTGTATGTAAACTTAGGAGCTGGGCCTGAGAACTGAAACACACTGTCTAGGGGTCAGTATGCATATGTGTGCGTGTGTGTGTGTGGCTGTGTGACTATGTGAAAGCGTATGTGTGATCGTACATGCATGTGAGTATGACTGAGTGTGAGTGTGAGTATGTAAGCACTTGAGAGAGCGTGACTGTGTGTATGAGATTTCTGATCAGTGGACTGTGGCTCTGGAGGCTCTTGGCTTTGGATGAGGCTTGTAGCTGAGGAGATTTACAGGTAGGGCCTTGGTCCACCAAACTGCTGCTTACTGCTGATTGGTCGTGACAAAGATTCTCTCTTTGACCATACTCTTATATAACCAGACTCCTCGGAGCCCTCTTTTTACTTTATAGGCCTTTAAATATTTGAACAAACACTAACACAGTTTCTAACAGCTCAAGACAGCATCGCTAGGTCTCAGCCTCCTTAATGTGTCTGCCTTAAAATGTTTGAGAAAATTCAAAGCTGCCTAAAGAATTTACTGTTTTTCTAGCCAACACCTGAAGACAGCCACGCCTGCCCCCAGTCTCTGTGGGAAGGTAGGGGCCTAACCTCAGGAAGCATCAGTTAACAAAACTAGATGTGTTTCATACGGCTGATACCCTTTCCCACTTGTTATAATTTTTCACATCCTTGAATCTACTGCACCCCTTCACACTCTCCCTGCTCCTTCGTTCTCTCTTCAAAATGTCCAGTCATCTCTGCAAATGAAGTTGAGGTCAGTTCCCGCTGGACTCTTTTCTCTATTGCAAAAGTACACTGATGATCAAAACCTGTCTTTACCACTTTAACTAGTGTCTGGCTTTGTTTCTCTTTGACAGCAGCTAACCCTGGCTCTGACCCGGGGAGGGCTGGGATAGCGCCTGGGCAACGAGCTGACCCTTGAGCAGGCCCCAGCTTAACGTTAAGTAAGGAAGCATATCACCAGCAGATCCAAGTTCCCCTCCCTAAGCTGGCACATTTTGCATATATTAACAAATCTCACTATTTTTATTGTGGATCTAACTCAAGCCACCATGTGGAGGACAGAAAGAAGGAAGACTTGATGCACTTTGAATCTAACGTACAGGTATTTATAGTCCCCTCTCCCAACTCCTCAGTGTTACCCGTATATGCAAGTACACAGCTGTTCACACCAAAAACTAGTGCATAATGTCATTTACCCCCTTTTTTTTTTATAATGATTCAACTCCAAACATGCTATTTAGTCTCTCTTTATACCATGAACATATACCAGAATCACCATGATTTCATCAGATAGCAGCAACTGAATGAGACAGATAGTGCAGTGGGGACCAATTTGGCATTGGGGTTAAGAGGATAGACTTTAAAATCAGATGGACTTGGCCTTTTTTTTTGATGCATAGTTGACA
Source organism: Catagonus wagneri (assembly GCA_004024745.2). Classification (NCBI taxonomy): domain Eukaryota; kingdom Metazoa; phylum Chordata; class Mammalia; order Artiodactyla; family Tayassuidae; genus Catagonus; species Catagonus wagneri. The sequence continues at coordinate 10,621,261 of PVHT021183527.1, read as the reverse complement.
TACAATATTATATGTTACAGGTGTATAATATAGTGATTCACAATTTGTAAAGAGTATACCCCATTTATAATTACTATAAAACATTGACTACATTCCCTATGTTGGACGATAACCCTCGGACCTTATTTTATACATAGCAATTTGTATCTCTTACTCCTCTACCCCCATATTGCCCCTTCCCCTTCTGTTTCCTCAGTGGTAACCACTAATTTGTTCTCTGTATTTGAGTCTGTTTCTTTTTTTTTGTTCACTAGTTTGTTATATTTTTTAGAATCCACATATAAGTGATATCATATAGTATTTGTCTTTCTCTGATTTCGCTTAGCATAATGTCCTCCAAGTTCATCCGTGTTTTTGCAAATGGCAAATTTTCATTCTTTTTAATGGCTGAGTAGTGTTCCACTGTATGTATGTGTGTGGATATATATATATATATGCCACATCTTCTTTATCCATTCATTTACTGAGGGACATTTAGGTTGCTTCCCTATCTTGGCAGTTATAAATAATGCTGTTATGAATATTGGGGAACATGTATCTTTTTGAATTTCTATTTTTCTATATATTTTAATATGTGTTTAAATATACATTATATTAAATAAATAAATAAATATATATATATCCAGTAGTAGAATTGCTGGGTCATGTGGTAATTCTATTTTTAGTTTTTTAAGAAACCTCTCTAGTTTTCTATAGTAGCTGCACAAATTTACATTTCTACTAACAGTGTACAAGAGTTCCCCTTCTGCCACATCCTTGCCTATATTTATTTGTGTTCTCTTTGATGTTAGCCATTCTGCCAAGGTAATATTGCATGCGGTTTTGATTTGCATTTTCCTGATGATTAGTAATGTTGACCACCTTCTCATGTGCCTGTTAGCCATCAGCATATCCTCTCTGGAAAAATGTCTATCCAGGTCTTCTACCCATTTTTTAATAAGGTTGTTTGTTTTTTGGATGTTGAGTTGTATGAGCTGTTTATACATTTTGGTTATTAAACTCTATTGATCATATCATTTGCAAATATTTTCTCCCATTCAATAGGAATGTCTTCGCATTTTGTCGATGATTTCCTTTCCTGTGAAAAAGATTTTAAGTTTAATTAGACCCCACTTTTAATTTCTGCTTTTATTTTCTTTGCTTTAGGAGACAGACCCCCCAAAATATTGCTATTATTTATGTCAAAGAGTCCTCTTCCTATTTTTTCCTCTAGGAATTTTAGGCTTTCAGGTCTTACATGTAGGTCTTTAATCCATTTTGTGGTTATTTTTGTGTATGGTGTGAGAGAACGTTCGAAGTTCATTCTTTTACATGTAACTGTCCAGTTTCCCCAGCGCCACCTATTGAAGAGATTGTCTTTTCCCCAAGGTATATTCTTTGCAGTGGGCTTGGGTTTAAATTCCAGCCTTTTATTATCTGTGTGGCTATACACATGACCTAACCCCAGTGCTACTGTGCTGCTCTGCCTGTTACCTTTCAAGGCTCATACATCCTTTTTCCAGGTGGGACTATCTGTTGTTGATAAATTACACTAGGAATTGCTCTTGGCCATAGGAAACTGCATTGCTCAAGGCTATGCCCCCTCCAGGGTATCCCATGGCTAGAGACTGGCTGGGACCACCCCCCGACCTCCACCTTGATTTGAGAATAATCCTAAAGGGCTACCCCAACTCTAGAACTCCCTGTAGGACTGACTGACTGAGGCCCTGCAGATCACCTTCTCCATTTGCTCAATCCCAGCCTTCTTACTTCCTTGTAGGTGGATCTGCTGAGAGCACTGAGAAACTAACCATCCTTCTGCAACTCTCTGAATCTGTGTCCAGAAACCCCATGTAAAAATAAGTTTTCTAGGCTTCAGTTTCCTCACCTGAAATATGGGGATAAGAACAGTATCTGCACCACAGGACTGTGGTGAAGGTTATATGAGAAGTTCCTGTTCTGGCTCAACGGGTTACGAACCTGACTAGTATCTATAAGGATGTGGGTTTAATCTCTGGCAGTGGGTTTAATCTCACTCAGTGGGTTAAGGATCTGGCATTGCTGTGGCTGTGGTGTAGGCATGAAGCTGTAGCTCCAATTAGCCCCTAGCCTGGGAACTTCCATATGCCGCGAGTGCAGCCCTAAAAAGAAAAAAAAAGGCAGAAAGAAAGAAAAAAATATGAAATTATCTACTATATAAAGTTTTTCTATCCAATGCCTGGTATACTGTAAGCATTTAATAAGTAGTATTACTTTTACTATAAGAATTATGTTAAAATATATATACATAAATCATCCAAACACTTTGTCATACCACATGTACCAGTCTGGGGTTTGGTCAATGACAATTACCCAGATAGTAGAGTATACTGATGTACTCACAGTTGTTTGTTCCCTCCCCGTCTCTGCCACAGGGCTTGGAGAACCTCTTGTAGATGGAGCCTCTGTCCCTGCCCTGTTATCATCCTTGGCCATATGATTTGTTTTAGTCTAATGAGGCCTTGTAATGTTCTGCCAGCTCTTTTGCTCTTCTTCTTTGTCACACAGATCCAGGAGTGTATTGATAAATTGACTCTCAAAACCCAAAAACAACAGATTTTGATTTGTAGTGTTTACCAATTTCCATGGTGCAAATACATGGTTGATTTTGTACCACCAACATGGCATCAGTGAAGAGAGTTGGGGAGAGACATGCACCATCAAGTCTTTTTTTTTTTTTTTTGTCTTTTTGCCTTTTATGTAGAGCCGCACCAGAGCATATGGAGGTTCCCAGGCTAGGGGTCTAACAGGAGCTGTAGCCGCCGGCCTTCGCCACAGCCACAGCAACGCGGGATCTGAGACGCGTCTGCAACCTACACCACAGCTCACGGCAACGCCGGATCCTTAACCCACTGAGCAAGGCCAGGGATCGAACCCGCAACCTCATGGTTCTTAGTCCGATTCGTTAACCACTGAGCCACAAAGGGAACTCCAACCATCAAGTCTTTTGAGCTGTGGGCTGGTGTGAGCCAGGTCAGCATGCCTGCATCTGCATCTCCCACACAGTGGGTCTCAGAAAGAAGACACGTAGATGGAAGTTCAGGCTGCTTCCTGTGATATAATATGAGCAAGAAATAAACCTTTGGTTTATAAGCCATTGAAATGCTGAGGGTTGTTTTTTACTGCGGCAAAACCGACTAACATAGATAGTGATGATCATTTTCCCTTCATGATTTATTAACCTAATCAATATTCACGGAGTTTCATCATGAACCAGGCACAGTGATTCATTCCAGGAAAACAATGATAAAGTAGACACAATCCCATCCTTCAAGGAACCACCAGTGCATTAAAACTACCACCATTCCAAGCTTAATAACATCTATTTAAAAGTCCCCTCCCATAGACTCTCTTTTGTAGCAGCAGAAGACCAGAATATTCCAACAACTAACAACAGACATGTAGCTTCTCTGCCTCTTAGGGAAAATGAAAAGTATCTGCCTTTCTAGTAAAACATAGCCAGTTCTGGCCAGAATCTGAATTCTAGAGGTATTCTGCACAGCCTTTAGCCACCAAACTTTAGATATTTCTCTTAGACAGAAAACTCTCAAATTGGACATGCAGGTTTTTTTCAGTAATGAAATAGAGGAGCCACTTTTTGCCTGAGAGCAGAGCAAAAAAAAAAAAAAAAAAAAATCTGTTCCCTCACCCCAGTGTTCATAGTTTCTCAGGGGAAATTGATTTGCCACGTCTCCCTGGCTTTTGCTTAGAATACTAGAAGCTGTGAAAGAATTCATGCAGCAACTACTGTGACCGAAGGCATGAAACTTTAATAAAGCAGTAGGCACAGAGGCTGTATGGTCAACACGACTCTGCCCGAGGCTCTGTCAGAGAGCATGCCTTTCTATGGATATTCTAAACTATCATATGTGTGTTGTTAGGCAGTTACTAAGTATTAACGGCCAAAGATCAAACATATGCCTTCTTTGGGCTAAGCCTTTGTGTAAATATTGGATTTTACATCCCAGAGATGGACTACAGGAGAGATCTCCTTTGTATGTATGTTTCCTTTTCTCTTAGGAGAATTCTAGGGCCCCAGCCAGAAGGCTGAGTCCTGTTCCAGAAAGCTGTTTTCTCTATGGGTCCCCCCCGGCTGCCTTCACATCCACACTGGTCGGTTGTATTCTTCAAACATTCTGCTTTGTCTGCTCTTACCAGGGAACAGTTTAAAGACAAGCAAAACAGATTTGATAGCAATACATTTTCAGTTTTCTACAGTATTTAAGTGTCCCCAGATAGAAATTCACAGCTCTGCAATAAGGGCTTTTCACTAAATAGTTTAAAACATGCTCTTAGAAATATATATATATATATATATATATATATAGAGAGAGAGAGAGAGAGAGAGAGAGAGAGAGAGAGAGAGAGAGAGAGAGGAGGGGGGGGGGAGTTCCCGTCATAGCTCAGCTGTTAAGGAATCTGACTAGGAACCATGAGGTTGCGGGTTCGATCTCTGGCCTCTCTCAGTGGCTTAAGGATCCGGCATTGCCATGAGTTGTGGTGTAGGTTGCAGATGTGGCTCGAATCCTGCATTGCTGTGGCTGTGGTATAGGCCAGAGGCTACAGCTCCAATTAGACCCCTAGCCTGGGAACCTCCATATGCTGCGAGTGTGACTCTAGAAAAGGTAAAAAGACAAAAAAAGAAAAAGAAAAAGAAAAAATATATATATCAATGTAAAGAAATTACTGAACAATTTTTCATACAGAAATGCTTTTCTGGAGACTTGACTGTTAAGTGCCCCAAACAAGAATGACTTTTTACCTATCCCTTCAAATTTCCAGTGAGGAGAACTGGCGAAGGCAAGTCTTCCCATTTGTTTTAAGAAATACTTTTTCCCACCTATTTCAAAGGTAGAACATGCTCATTTAAAAAAAAATCAGAAACAAAAAGATTGAGACGAAAACTTTCAGTCTCACCAGAGACAAAAGGCTACTAAAAGACTTGATAATGAACCCTTGATGTTTATCTTTTGAAATGTTGTGTACTTGTGTACTTGAAATTTTGTACACTTATAGTTAAATATGTATGTCTCCATATAGTGTATATCAACAAAACTGGGTTCATGTCATATACCCACTGTAGTCTGGAAAACTGTTCTTTTCATTTAAAATGCTATGAATATTTCTCCATCTGACTAAATACACTACCACATGTCCAGCTATATAATAGCTATATTAATACTTTGATAATGTTTACTATGAAGCCAGCACTGATTGCAAAACTTTACACAGATTAACTCACCTTTTTTTTCCCCCACAAAATAACTCAGCAAAAGTGGGTACTATTATTATTCATATTTTTTATAGGTGATAGAATGAAGGCAAGGGAGGTTAAATGGTCCAAAGTCATAGAGATGTTATGAAGCATAGCAGGTATTCAAATCTAGGAAGTTTGTGGCCAGAATCTATGCTATTCACTGGTAAACTGTAGGAGAGCCCTCTGTGTCAGTGCATTGTATGTTATTCAATTACAGTCAATGAGAGAGAGATGTGACTACAGAAGAATGACCAGGAAGAAGCCCCACTGCTGGCTCTGAAGTCAGCCATAAGCCAACGGATACAGGCAGCCTCTAGAAGATGGCAAAGGCAAGGAAATAGATCTCCCCAGAGTACAGAAGGGACTCAGCCCTGGGTGATGGACTTTTAACCTCTAAGATAAAAAAATCCATGTAGAGTCCTGAAAGTTGCAGTAATAGAAAATTAACCTGAGAAGGCAGTCAGTTTAAGAGCTGGATGCTTACTCCCTTGATCAATAGCCAAATTTCTTCACCTTACATATTGTAAATTTATTTAGAATGCGCACCTTCTGTTCTCTCTTTGACATTGGAGTAGCTTCTGATGGAAAGTAAAATGGCCACAAAGAATATAAAGCATCTGACCCATTGAAATCTGTGGATACATTTCGAAGTTGAGTTAAGGAATAAGAACTGGATATTCAGCTCTTCTCATACACATGTGAAGCATCTGAGGCACCTGACCTCCTGATAACCTAGAAGGCTAATCACCAAGAGTGAAGCTTCCTCAACAGGCTGGGGTCAGCTATTGAATTTCAGCTGTTTTAAAATAGGGACAGGGAACAGACTGTTGTTTTCTTCACAAGAGGTGGATATTGTTCATTTCAAAAGCTTAAACTGATGTGTGTTTTGGACACCAAAGCATTTCTTTCCACTTAAACATGTTATGATCATCTGTTTACGGCTACCCTAAAATCTCAGCTTACTTGAACTTCTACTTATCCTAGAAAAGCTACATTTTTCAAAGGCATTGGGAGCCTGGGAAATGTTAATCACAATATCCAAATTTTTTTGTTTTTTTGGGGGGGGCATGTGGAAGTTTCTGGCCCAAGGATCGAACCCACGCCACAGCAGAGACCCAAGCCACTGAAATGACAATGCTGGATCCTTAACCTGCTGCACTACCAGAGAACTTCACAATATTTGAGTTTTAACTCTGATCTCAGGAACCTACTATAATATTGAGGCAGACATAAGCACAGCTTTATTAAAAAGATTCTTTAGAAAAAAGGACACACAGAGAGACCACTACACACCCACTAGACTGAAAACATGGAGTGCTGGTGGCGATGAAGAGCCTCACACATTCTAGTGAGAGTTAAAATGGCAAGACCACTTGGGAAAACTGATGTTGTCTAGGAAAGTTAAATATACAGCTACCCTACGTGACAGCATACGTCCACAAAAGACAGATAAAATGTTGAAAGCAGGTTTATTCATAATAACCCCAAGATGGAAACTGCCCAAATGTCTATCAAAGGTAAAATAGATAAATGAATTCTGTATATTCATACAAGAGAATACAGCTTAGGAATGAATATGTTCATACTAATAATATTTTCACAACATAAATGAATTTTAAAACATTATGTTGAGCAAAAGAAGTGGGACCCAAAAAATACATATTGTACTTAGGTGAAGTTCAAGAACAGGCAGAACTAATCCATGGTGATAGAAGTCAGGAAAATGGTGACCTTGGTAGGTGGGGAGATTGGAAAGTGTTATGTGAAATTCTCTGTCGTAGAGATATGCTCTACATCATGATCTAGGTGGTAGATATATATATAATGTAAAAGTCTGTGTGTGTATGTGTGTGTGTATATATATATATATACATATATATATGTATATATATATATATAAATTCATAAAGCTGTAAATTTAAGATGTGTATATTTTACTGTAGATACTTTTCGCTTTTTAAAAATGGACATTTTTGGAGTTCCCTTGTGGCTCAGGAGGGTAAGGATCTGGTGTTGTCATTGCAGTGGCTTGGGTCGCTGCTGTGGTGGGGGCTTAGTCCTTGGCCTCAGAATTTCCACATGCTGTGGGTGAGGCCAAAATGAAAATGGACATTTTTTTCCCAAGGATAAATACTCCTTGTATATAATTAACCTTTGTTTACTGAAACCTCATGCTGTGGGGTAACTTTTACTTCTAAAAAAATTAGTGTTTTTTCTTTTTTTATTTTTTGTCTTTTTGCCTTTTCTAGGGCCGCACTCGTGGCATATGGAGGTTCCCAGGCGAGGGGTCTAATTGGAGCTGTAGCCTCTGGCCTACACCACAGCCACAGCAATGCGGGATCCGAGCTGTGTCTGCAAGCTACACCACAGCTCACAGCAATGCTGGATCCTTAACCCTCTGAGCAAGGCCAAGGATCGAACCCACAACCTCATGGTTCCTAGTCAGATTCATTAACCACTGAGCCACGACGGGAACTCCCAGTATTTTTATCTGATGACCTTTTTTTTTTTTTTAAATTGAGTCTCTGAATTTAAGTAGATACCTACAAACACCTCAAGAATCTTATAAGGTACTACCAGAAATATTTCACTCAATATTTTTCTGTAATACGGGATGTTGGGAGCTGTTGCTGCCTTGGATGAAGACTCATCTCTCATGCCCTTCCTCTGGCCATGTTGTCACTCCTCTTCTGTTGCAGATACCCAGCAGTACCTGAAATCTGGTCACATGGTGATCACTAATTCAGGTCTGCGAGCCCTCTCACAGTGACGTCATTGTTATTTAAAAGACATGTCTGGTTGAAGGAAACACACGCCTCCTCTGAAAAGTGGTAATTCCTCTTCGGGGCCATGGAGTAAGAAAGGGGACAACTCCCACCACTTCTGCTGGTACCTCCATTCATCCCTGGAAATGCTCTGTTCTTTAGGAAGGCACAGATATCATAAGGCTAGAAATACACGTGTCTTTTTTGGTCAGCGCATGATACCATAAGTTTCTAGGAAGAAGGACTTGTGTGTAGTTGTGCTTGGCCTGACTCTGAGTTTGAGATGCATGTGATCTTTTCATATTGATGACAAACTCACATATTCCTTCTCTGACAGCGTTAACATTTAACTTATAAAGCCTAAATATAAGGAAATTAAATTATCCTTAACATAACTCTCCTTCTCACTACCATGGCTGAAATTACTATGAGAACAAACTAAAGCACAACTCTATTATTCTAATAACTGATCCTCTTCATTAGCAAAAGAGAAACTCTTTGGGTTACGTTATATAGCTTCTAAAACACACTCTGATTTTTTTCCCCATCCTGTATTGAAAGGTTTGTTAGGATCCAGTATTTATAGGACAATTTTCCAGACAAAGTAAAATTAATAGTGATCATCAATATTGTTCAGAAAAATGGATTTGAGCCATGTCTGATTTCTTTTCACCCCTTCCCCCTGCATCTTTGTCAATCCATCTCCAGGCAAGTGAACTGCAGCTCCAGCCTAGTGAAATGGGAATAGTTTCCATGACAACAGATTTTCGCTCTGCTAGTTAGAATCTAAGATTTGACTCCCACAGAAATAAATCTCGCCATGAGAATTGGTTGATTTTGTAAACGACTAAATAACTGCAATCATTTCCAAAGCAAAGCTCATCAAAAGCTTGCACGAGCAAGGGTAGGTTATGTGAGGTGACTGCTGAATCTGCTGCTGATGTCATACCGCAGAGCAAAGTGCAGGGAAAGGCTTGCTGGAGCTGCAGCTTCTGTCCTGCACCTGCCAAGTGCGGGCTGCGCAGCCTGGCCCTCCTGTGAATTTCAATGATGTTTTCATCCAAGGTAAAGGGAATAGATTTTTAGAGCACCTCACAGCAAAGGACAAATGTTCACCCCCAAATGTCTTTCCTCTTATTTCCAGAAACTATGAGTTCCTTGAAAAGATGAGATTCCTGGAGCTGTTCTTAAGTATGATATGAATTTAGTTGTTTATTATCTGTTTCTCTGTTAAAATTAGGTGCTGCTATTGTATAAGAATACTCTCTTTTCCTTACCATCATTTCCCCTTCTTAGTAATCTGTCTTATTTTATCAGTTAAAAAGTATAATTAAAATATATTATTTATTCTATGTATTAAAAATATAGAGAAGTCCCCTGGTCTTTAACCTGGCATTGCTGCAGCTGTGGTGTAGGTCGCAGCTGTGGCTCGGGTTTAATCCCTGGCCCAGGAACTTCCACATGCTGTGCGTGTGGCCAAAAAGTCATAAAAAATAATTAAATAAAAATATATAGAAACATTATAAGGTTTTCAATTTTAATTTCAAAACCTAGCATGATGTTGTGTTTCAAATAATGTTCTATAAACATATTTTCCTAATAACACTTACATAAATCATAACAATTAAATCTGATTTGTAAGAAAAAAATTGCTACAGTCTAGCAGTACATAAGTCACAAGGTGAATTCCCCTGGTTCCATGAAGCTACCTTTCCTTGGGGACAATGGGACTCACTGTCGGAGAGGAAAACTCAGTGAGGTCATGACTTCAGCAGAAATCTGAGGAAGGAATGAGCATGCAGCTTTGAATAAGAATGCACCTTATTCAAGACTGTGAAGAGGACCCTCTGTGAATGTGGTAGCTAAGTCATCCCCCCAGCTCCCACCAAGCCTGTGATGCCTTGTGCTGGGTGAGCTGGTTTTTAAATGCCATTGCAAGTATTCGCAATAATTCCTCAGGATCCCGCCTGTCACCGCCACCCAGCAGAAGATAATTTCCCAAATCTGGGAAAGCCTGCCTCTCCGTGTTGTGCACCTTCCTTGTCCCCCTAGCCTGTCCTCTGATGACCAACTCTTCTTCTCCTTCCTCCTCTCAAAGCTAAGGAAGGATCTGATAGCAGATCCTTAAGAATCATCTGCCAAGTACCCCATTATCCTTTCGCTGACATTCATTCACATTAAAATGTTATCTAAACCAAAGATTTCCCTTAAAAATCTTATATTTCTAGTTGTCAGATGAAAGATTTTGTAGTTAAGGGAGCTTTGGTAACACTGAGAAAACTGGGAATAATTTTGGCAAGGGAAGGGGACCTTGGTATTACATTAGTTTTATAACCTTGCTGGCCAAAAGTTTGTAATGATCTTTTCTCTGCTCCCATCCCTCCCACTGGGCAAAATCCTCCTTAGGATAAGGGCAGCCCTCTAAGGCTTTTGGAAGCCTAGTCCTACTGCAAGGTGGTGGTGGAGGAACTGGAGTCCCTTCATCATGAGCCTTTCCCAGGAGCCGAGCCTGGCATGCTCTGGAAAAGCCCTGCCTGCTCCTCCTTCTTCCAGACCTGTCCTCAGCCCTCCCTGGATGAACACAAGGCTGGCCTCCTCTGCCACTTCTAATGTATGTATATATCACACACACATATTCCTGGCATAAAACATTAAGCTCACAGTTAATAATGTTAATGGCATCTAACTTGCTTACATGAGGTCCTAAAATGCATATATCTCCTATAGGATTTCCACTCCTGAATTTCTAACTAAGGATGTTGTTACTAGAGTGAATCAGTTTTATGGCACTTGTCTTCCTGAATGTCTTCTGTCTAGAATATCATCTTTTGCCCATTTCCAGTTGCCATATCAAAATGACGGAACTCACGAATGCTAATGGATAATTAATTAGAGTTAAGTATGGAGAGAGGAGGGGGGGTTGGGGAAGGAAGAAACCAGAGTGTGTAGAATATGTGATCTCATGGGCAAAAGATAGCAGAGACATCAAGCCAGGGGGAGGGGTGTCCTAGAGGGGGAGGCAGAGAATGGCAGGAATGATGGAGAGAAAGGTAAAGAGATGTAGAGAGAAAAGATGAAGAACAAGCTAGACTCAAATACTAGACCATCTGGGGGTAGTGATGACATGCCTGTTGACTCAGAAGCATTCTTGACAAATTCCATCTATGCAGAGTGGCCTCAATGGGGGCTAACTCTAAGCGACGAGACGGTAGCAATGCCACTGAAGTGTTATATGAAATTTGAGCAGGAAAACAAATGCCAGGATTTATAACTTAGAGAATCTTTGTCTGTTTTTATAGGATGTGCAGAGTTAATAGAATTAGGCAGCTCACTAATTTATATGACTGTTTTTCAGTTCTCTGCAGAATGAAACTGAGAAGTGCTGGTGGCTTTGCAATGTGTCAAGGAAGGTACAACTACTTTCTCCAGAATTCCCTTTCCTGGACATCTGGTTAGGGTGGGCCATAAGAGAGATATATGAGGGAGATTTGGAGGGTGAAAGGGAATTATCAGTCATTTTGTAACACACACACATTGTCACTTATCTGCTGGTTCAATTGGTTCGACCTATTTGTTATAATCAAGTTCATCAGAACCATCTTATCAGAGCCATTCACTGTCCTCTTTCTCTTGAGCATCTAAATTACTAGCTCTGACCTGTCACTTCTAATGAAAGTGTTTAAGGCAAGTAATACCACAATACGATGACAATAACATGTCATCTATTCTAATGAAGATTAGTTACATTTTAGAAGCAGAGGACAGTTTAGTGATTGACAGGAGTTAGGAAGGAGGTTGGAGATAGGGGTTGATGGGGATAGTGAGAGAGAAGGTGTGGTTTTAGACTGCTCGCCACGCTACCAAGCCTTAAAAGGGCAATAGGAGGGATACTTGTGGGGTTGAACATATTGATCATCTGAGTGTGGTGGTATCTATACAAACTTATGCCAGTGCTGAAATTATATAGAACTTACACACACACACACACACACACACACACGTAAAATTGGGGAATCTGAAAAAAATTGATGGATTGCATCAAATTTAGTATCCTGTTATATTGTGATACTGTACCACAATTTTACAAAATTACCACTGGGGAAATGGAAAGTGTAGCAGGGATTTCTCAATATTACTTCTTACAACTGCACATGAATCTACAATTATCTCAATTTTAAAAGAAGAAAGAAAGAGCACCTCAAGTGTGATAAACCTGGAAAATATTCTTGGTCTTCCATTCCATGATAGACATTAAAATTTTTTTCACTATCTCAGAAAAAATAAAGGTGATTCTCATTAATAAAATTACTTTTAAAGCCAAGGGGGAGAAAATTTAAGCTTTGGAACCAGACTGCCTGATAGAAACCTGGCTCTCCGACTAATTATCGGTGAAATCTTGGACAAGTGAAAGACTCTGAGTCTTCATTTCTTTCTTAGTAAAATGGGGCAACAATAGCACCCACATTATTGAGCTGTTGTGAGGATTAAATGGCTCAATATATATGCAATGTTTACAACAGAGCTGGTACTTCTTAGGTGCCTAGTAAATCACTGGTTCCTATTGTATGAACATTATTGTACCAGTAATATGAAGTCTGAAAATGAGTGATACTAGAATAGGGATGCATGCATGTATAGTAAGACAATAATCAAATACAAGAAGGTGATAAATACAAGTTCAGGACAAGTCACCTCTGATAATGGGGAAAGGAAAGTCCCTGGGGAAGGGCACACGAGAACATCATTTGTCTGCAGAGTGTGTTATTTCTTGAGTCCTGTAGCTCAAACATCACCTCTTCTGAGACGCTGAACTTGACTGCTCCACCCCAGGTGACCGTCATTCACATTCAGACAGCACCTTCATCTACCACTGCCTTAGCACTCATTCTTCCATAGCTGTGTCCCCACTGGTGCTCCCTGACAGCGAGGACAGGTGCACTGGGCACTGACTGACTATTGAGGAATGAGCAGAATGCTTAGAGAGCCATCCTGTAGGATGATGAAACCATGGGACTGATATGTTATCAGCTGTGCTGCAAACTAAGGAAGCAAGAGAAGACATTTGGAAATGGCCAAAGAAGGGTACCAACCAAATGCTATGGGTAAATCTTGAGAGATTTGAGTTTTTCCCCCAAGTGAGAATAATGCAACACATTTTAGAGAACAAGAACAATGCTTTCAATTGATGTTTAGTGCTTTTAAGAATATTTTATAATATTTTCAATGGAAATACAAAATTTTTAAAAATGTATATTTCATTGTAATTTTTAAAAATACATAAAAGAACAATGTATTTTGAATACTTGTGTTCTTATATAATTTATTCTTTTAAAACAGTCCCCTTAATAAATCTTGTAATTGTAGAGTACCTGTTTCAGGCACTGAAAGGTAATATTTTCCTTTCTGATTATTAGCTTTTTTTTTCTTCTATGGTTGAGCTTTCAGCATATGGAAGTTTCCAGGCCAGGGGTTGAACCATAGCCACAGCAACATCAGATTCAAATTGCATCTGTGACCTATGCCACAGCTTGCAGCCATGCTGGATCCTTAACCCACTGAAAGAGGCCAGGGATTGAACTCACATCCTCATGGACACTCTGTCGAGTTCTTAACCCGCTGAGCCACAATGGGAACTCCTCTGATTAATAACTTGCTCTAAGATGCCATTTTCTAAATTTAACTCATATAAGACTTTGTCGTTAATGTTAGAACAATGAACATGCAGCTATATCAAAGTAAATTCCCCAGCTGTCGTGTTGGGGTTTTCAGGGTTAAATGGATGCCTGGCAGCTTAGGGAAGAATTATCACATGGGTCTGCCTTGGGAGTGTTTGATAGCATGTGATGTAAAGGCTACACTCTGTCCCTGAAGGCCTATCCCTAGAGTTCTCATTGCACAGATTTCACAGACAAGAGCCACATTCAATGTGACAATCTAGGAAGAGAGTCACGAATGCTTTTCCCCAGTGAGAATGATTGCATAGCACTGAGCATGTCTTTCCTCATATTTTCAAGAGTGCTTCTCAACAGAGTACTGTTAAGAAAGCTCACACATTTGTCTGTCTGCCTGTCTATCCATCAAATCCTTCCACTGAGTATGATCTTTGTGAAAATCATCAGTCAATAGGGACACAAAGACCAAGATGACTCAGACTCTGCCCTGGAGAAGCTGGTGATCCAGGAGTGAGGACAGGCATGCAAACTAAAATAAAAAAAAGTGTTATGGTGCCACAAGAAATGTGTGTCAGGCTACTGTGGACTTAACATAAGGAAGTGCCTGGCTCTACTACAAGGTAGATGTGGGTTAAGGGAGTTTCAGAGAGGATGTGAAGCTCAAGAGTGGTAGCATTCATTCCCAGAGAGCAAAGGCATGGAGGAGTAAGATGGCCAGGCTTGGTCAGGAACTGTGAACAGTTTAGCACGCTGCAGCAGGGCGGTAAGGAGACACAGTTCAGGCATTTCTTTCTTTCTTTCTTTCTTTCTTTCTTTCTTTCTTTCTTTAGGGCTGCACTTTAGGTGTATGGAGGTGCGCAGGCTTGGGGTCGAATCGGAACTACAGCTGCCGGCCTACACCACAGCCACAGCAACACAGGATCTGAGCTGCATCTCACGCAATGCCAGATCCTTAATCCACTGAGCGAGGCCAGGGATTGAACCCTCAACCTCATGGTTACTAGTTGGATGGTTTCCATTGTGCCACAATGGGAACCCCATGGTCCAGGGATTTCTTGATGCTTTCTCTGTTTCCCATAGTAAGCAAAGCCATTACTGATCAAGTTGTTGCTAAATTTCTTAAATGACTATGTCTAGCTATTATTCTTGCTTTCATTCTGCTGGCTTTCAGAAAAAGTCTGAACTCTTATCCCCTTAGTAGTACAATTTACCTTGAACTCAGTGATATGCAAGGCAGGTCTGCCTTTAATATTCATTATACAGTCCTATTTACCCTGAAGTTTTAATTCTTTATATTTATCATCATTAAGATAGTGCTACACTATTTCAAAAAGCACTATTTTGCATTTGTTGATTGTGCCATTGAATTCAGCACAATCAACAAATGCAAAAGCAAAGGAATGGGTTGGGTTGGATTCTAATCCACAATTAAAAGTCATTCCATCAGCTTTACCATTTGCATTGACCTAGTTTAGTATAGGCACCATGATGGGCATTTCTCATCTTTTTCATCAACACTGAAGAGATTATACCGGTTCTCACTGTGACCTGGAGTTAGAAGGTATACCGTGCAGTGGAGCGCTGCCCTTCCTAATCCTCCCAGACACATTTATTACAGTGCTGCCACCACTGGTCAGAGCAACATGGGAATGGCCTTGAGGAAGAGGTACCACTTCTTTGTTTTTTCATTCACTCATTCAACACACACAGACACACACAGATACACACACACACACACACACACACCACACACACACACACACACACAGGGCACTCACCCTGGAGTAGACACTGCTCTGTTTCCTGGCCTTGAAGAACCCATATTCTGCTGAGAGGCAAAAGAACAAAGACATACCTATGTCTATATCTAACATACGGCATTATATAGATCTATATCTCGATCTCTCTGTATCCATCCATCCATCCATCCATCCATCCATCCATCCATCCTTCCCTCTCTCTCTCTATCCATGATGTCAGGCAGGGGCAACTAGAGCAAGATAAGGGGACAGAGAGGGAGAGAGAGAAAGAAAGTGAGTGTGTGTGTAGGCATGGCAAGTAGTGAGGGGTTACAGGGAGGACCTTCCTCGGAAGGTAACTTTTAAACAGAGACCTGAATAAAGCAAGGAAGCAAAACATATGACTACCTGGGAAAAGAATCAGTCCAGGCAGAGGGAATGAGCTTAGTATGTGTGAGAAATAGTAAAAAAAAAATGAGTGCAGCTGGAAAAGGGTACATGTGGCCCAGACAGGTAGAAAAAGGGTTCATGGTGAAGGGCAAGGTTATATAAGGCTTTGTAGGTCAGGAATTTTTGGAAGTAACAGATAGAAGGCCATTGGACAAATTGATACTACCTGATCTACCAGTTACATAAAGTAGTTACAATAGGGAGATCCTGTTGTAGCTCAGTGGGTTACGAACCTAACTAGTATCCATGAGGATGGGGGTTTGATCCCTGGCCTTGCTCAGGGAGTCAGGGATCCGGCATTGCTATGAGCTGTACTGTGGTGTAGGTTGCAGACTTGGCTCAGATCCTGTGTTGCTATGGCTGTGACCCTAGCCTGGGAACTTCCATATGCTGCAGGTGCAGCCCTGAAAAAAAAAAAAAGGTAGTATTATTATAACCTTATAACCATGGGAAACCCTCCCCTTGGAAGACGGTATTTTCTAAAGATGGCCATATCCAGGAATTTATCTCTTCCTAGATGTGCTTCTAACAATGTGACGCACCAAGAGAAGCAGTCTATGTTCTCTTTCCTGAAGCTGGAGAGGGGCTTGGAATTGTCCTGGTCAATGGAATATGACAGAAGTGGTCTTATGTGCCTTCTAAGGCCAGGTCACAAAGAGGATACTACTTTCTTCTGTTTGGTTTCCAACCTCTCTCTATCCCTCCCTCCCTCTCTCCATGGACACTCACCACAGGAACCCACGTGCTAGGCTGTGAGGAAGGCCAGAGCACTAGGAGAAGCTGATGTAGACAGAGCTGAGGCTTCCTGTAAATATCCAGCACAACGTGCTGGCCATGAGTGAGAATGGATCCTCTGTCCTTGGAAATGGATTCTCTGTCCCTGCACAAGGCTTCAGAGGACTTTGGCACAAGCTCACGTCTGACTGCAACCTCATGAAAGACCCTGAGCCAGAATCACCAAGCCAAGCCACTCCCCATCCCTACTCACAGGAGTTGTGAGAGAGAAGGAATCATTTGCAGTTATAAGTGGTATCACCAAGTGCTAGATCATGTGAGGCTTAGCAGGTCATGAAAAAGAACTTGGACTTAATTCTAAGTATAATGGAAAATCATAGGAGAGTGTTTAGTAAGGAAATAATGTGCTCTAATTTACCAATTACAAAAATATTTTTATAACCAGATAATGACAGGAGACCCTCTTTGTCCCTAAACATTTTATTTATTTTTTTCTCTTTCCTGTTATCTCTTTACCTTATCCTCCCACCCTTGCTTTTTCTTTGATGTCCCTCCTGTTGCTCCTTTATTTTCTCTGTTCCTCTCATCTCTGCCCTCCTTGGCCTCCTCAGTGCCACTCATCAGAGCTGAGGTTTTCTGAGCCACCACTGTGGGAAAGGACTGAAGAGGAATTTGGGGTGGGTGAGGTGAAGGCAGGCCAATCTTATCTAGCAGGCCCCTGCTACACAATGAGGTTGGGAGATGAGAGATTGTTACACAAAACACTCAGGAAGAGATGTATTCACATAACTTGCTAGTGTGGGTGTAATTAGCAGAGGAGTATAATGCAAATAGCTAAACTTGAACTATTAGTGAGATATAAATGTAGGCTCCCCGAAGAAAAGATGGAGCAAACAATCTACACTTATGGTCTTTTTATATAACAGGCACAATGATCCAGCTACTGAGTTCTATTAGTACCTCATCTGGTTTGTCATTGAATTAATTCTCTCAACACAAATTCTTCCAAAATCATTAACATAGTAGAGAAAGGAACTTTAATGTTTAGTGCAAACTACCAATGCCTTAACACTCTAGGAGACCCTTCAAAAATAATAAAAGAAGCCAAGGTCTGATGGAATTCCTCTTCCCCAGGGAATTAAATTTGATCATCAGCAGCCTTCTCCCTTAGTATTTTGACTATCGTTGTTATTAGTAACACCTAATTTGTGTTTAACCCCTATGGATTTGATTTTGACTGGGAAGGAGACAGAGATTCTTATGGTCTGAAGCAGCACAAGCTGCCCTATCATCACTCATTGATAAGAGTTCTTGATTGCAAAGCAGAAGTTTTGTTGTAGGCATAGAGGTTGCCAAGATTCTGTAATTCAGCTTAGCTGCTGTCGCTATATACTCAGACACTAAAGTTTACGCAGATTCCTCTTCAGGCCTCATTTTTGACTGCAGATACAGACATCATTGGCTAAAAATCTCTAAGTGTTCAGAGTTAGGATTTGCAGGTCATGTCACTTTATTGGTGTGCTGTATAAGCCCCATACCTCACTCCTGACACCAATGGAGAGAACTTGTCATTTTACTGTTTTTTCACTAAGCAAACTCAGAATTGAAAAGAATCTTGAAAAATACCTAGCACAAAGCACTCATTTCATATTTATGAAATGTTTTACTAATGATGGCAAGATGAGCTTTTTTTTTTTCTTTTTAGGGCTGCACCCATGGCATGTGGAAGTTTCCTGGCTAGGGGTCGAATCAGAACTGCAACTGCCAGCCTACGCCACAGCCACAGCAATGCCAGATCCAAGCCCCATCTGCGACCTACACCTACATCACAGTCTGTGACCTACACCACTGCTCATTGCAAGGCTGGATCCTTAGCCCACTGATCGAGGCCAGGGACTGAACCCACATCCTCAGGGATACTAATCGGGTTTGTTACCACTGAGCCACAAAGGGAACTCCCTAGTTGAGCTCTTTTTAAAGGTACACTCAGAGTTTTTATCAGACTCTTAAGGGTGTCAAGATGAGTCATGTTGTCAAATGCCCATTTCTCCCAAAGGCTTGGGGGAAATTTAATTAATTAATTAATTTATTCTTTTAAGGGCTGCAACCACAGCATATGGAAGTTCCCTGCGTGAGGAGTTGAATCAGACCTGCAGCTGCTGGCATACACCACAGCCATAGCAAAGGCAGACTGGAGCACATCCGTGTCCTATGCAGCAGCCGGCAGCAATGCCAGATACTTAACCCATTGACCAAGGCCAGGGATTGAACCCAAATCCTCATGGATATTAGTCGGGTTCTTAACCTACTGAGCTGCAATGGGAACTTCTCCCTACTACTTTCTTTTAAAGAACTTAGTCTTCATGGAGGTGGGGTCATTTATGTATGCGAAGTGATGGACTGTGCACACTGACAACACGGGACGGGGAGGAGATTTCAGTTCAAATGCAGAAAAATTCACTCAACACTCAGTCTGTATTTCACACTTCATACTCTTTGGGACCATCTCAGACACACAGGCTCAACTATAAAACTGATCAGAATGAAGATTTTTAGAGATAGTAGGGGGTTATAAATTGTTATCCAAAGATAAAGATTTTTAAAGTACAGGAAGTATTTATGAGCAAGGATGAATCTAAAGAGGTCTGCTGTCTTAAAATCTTTAATAACGGAAGTTGTCAAATTAATCAGTTGCTGTCTCTAAAGACAGATGAATAGTCAGCCTGAATTTTTAAAATTCATTATCTTAAAATTTAGTAATTGAAATTCAGGGACTATCACAAAATTAGTTAATCTTTCCTGAGAAATAATTTTGGCATTTCGAGAATATGATTAATGACTCACACAGTAGAGAAAGGATTAGATCTTATTTGTACTCATCTGGCTCATTACTTTGAAGTTATCATAAGTTATCTCATTAAGGCTAAATGCCATCAGTCATAAGAAGAACTATTATTTTATGTTCCAGTAAGAAAGAAAAGCATTGCCAGTTAAACTATGAAGGAATTTTTTTTAAAGGAAACATTGATTGTAAGTCATATCCTGATTGCAGAAATGATAAAATGTAAAAAATGTATGTGGTAGGCAGAATAATGGCCCTCAAACATGTACATATTCTGATCTCCAGAACCCATGGATATGTTAGGTATTCATACAGATGAATGCATGCAGATGGAATTAAGGTTGCTAATCAGATGAGGAGATTATTCTGGACTGTAATCACAAGGGTACTTGAAGTGGAAGACACAGGCTGAAGAGTTAGAGGGAGATATGATTACAGAAAAATGGTCAGAGAGGAACAAGATTGTTGTTTTGAAGATGGAGGAAGGGGCTGAGTCCAGAGTTGTGAGTGGCCTCTAGAGGCTAGAAAAGGCATGGAAATAGATTCTCCTCTATAAAGGAATGGAGCTTCCATAGAGGAATGCAGCACTGATAATTCCTTGATTTTAACCCAGAGAGCTCTGTATTTTCTATATAGATCTGCCTAAAGATTGGACTTCTAAGCCATAGAACTGTAAAAGGTAATAAATCTATGTACAGCCATGAAGACTGTATAGTTTTTTATGGTGGGGATAGAAACCTGATACAATCTATATCTTAGAGTCCACGAATATAACCTGTACGAAATTGAAATTATAATATTCATATTTTACTGGTTATATAAATTCATGAAACTTATTCAACTGTTATTCATAAATAACAATTTTAGTCAAGCCTGAAAACCTTAATTATGTACTTCTCTGCCATGGGGGACAACCTTCACTAGGATGTATAAATTCAGATAAATATTCCCGGAAACCAGCCTCACTACTCAACATTCTACTCCATGCCTCTGAAGTTATATGCACTTCTATCTATTACAGGCATGGAAAATGGGACAAAATAATGCCTATGCATTCATAACCCCTGCTACAGCTAAAAAATTAGAATATTCCAGAGTATTAAAATCTCTCTAGCCAGACCAGAAATTAGGTTTTATTCAGTGAATCTTCATCATGAAATGGAATGAAAAATATTAATTGATATTTATCTGGTTTCAAAAATTTCAAAATATCAAATTCTTTGTGTTAGCCCTCAGTCTAACACAAAATACATTCATACTATACAAATACATAGCTTGCAACTGTACTACCTAAATCCAAAGATAAAGTACTAAAAACAAAACAAAATGAACAAACATCTTTGAATAAGCCTCAGTGCCAGATATACTACACTCTAGATCCCAGATCTCATCATCTCATGTATAAAACCTTGACATTAAACAAATGAGTCCAACATTTTTCAGGCAGTTTGGAAATGTCACCTCACATGTGCACAGCGAGCTATCCATCAGAGGGCACAGAGTTCTGCATACAAAATAGATGGCCTGGGCATTGGTTTGAAGCAACAGCTCAGCAAACCATCAAAGAAAATCACTATTTTGTTATCCTTATGCCATTATCCTTTCTTCTAATTTCAAAATTCCAGGATCTTAATTGTAGCAGGTCCAAGATCTTGATTTTTCTGGACAATAGTTTTTCCTTTTTATTTTTGTTTCCTCTATCATTGCTGTCTTGTCAGAAATAATGAAATTTGCTCAAGCATTTCCCTTTTCTCCCTCAGATTGACGGTTAGTATCTCCAGCTTCTAGGATCAAGAAGCAAATATTTCTTAAGGTGAAATAGAGATTTAAGGCAATATTTTGTACCTTAATATTCATCTGGCATGGCTTAGCTTCTGTCCCTCAGGTTAAAAAATGAATAAATGAACCACCTCCCATTCCTTAGCAAAATCATGCAGAGATTTTTACTTTTTGGATCACTTATTGATAAGGTTATTTGGGTAGCCAGCACAGGGCTTCAGATATATCTTCATGGACTGTAATGCTATGCTCTAAGTCTTCTTTCTGATCCTTATTTCATTACCTTAAGACCCCTCTACCCTTTGACAGAAATTGCTGCTCATATTATCGATGGGAAGCAAATTGCTTGGGTGGTCTTGAGTGCAAATAATTGAGCTAATGAATTATTCCATTACTGCTGTTAGCCTGATTGTTAGAATGTTGCTCATTTTATATAATGAAACTGTTTCTGCTTTCTAAAATAACCCAAAGACATTTGCAAGTATTCTTTTAGTTGCCTTCAAAAGGTTATAATGAAAGGTCATAATGAATGTCACATTATCTACTCTTATAGATGAAGGCATTTGCTTTCTAGAAGTCATAATTTAATATTATTAAAACTTGAGTTCCTTATCTTTTATAGTAATATTTTATCTGCTAAAATAAAATGTTAAATTTAAAGTACTGCTTTGTCATTTAAAATTTTTTTCTTAGATTTTTGTCTTTAAAATCTGCTTGTCAATAATTCATTTGTAACTCACTGAAAATAAGACATACATGGGCAGAATAGAATTGCACATCAGCAAACTTCAGAAGACACAAAAATCATGTTTTATTTCTGTTATAAAATTAAAATCATGATCTTTTAATCTAAATTTATTCATCTTTCTTCTAGTAATGTAGTCAGTGACTGAGAAAAATGGCCAAGTTTTTAAAATCTGTAAGTTAAAAAAATTCTATTGAGACCAAAACATTGGTACAAGGCTAAACCTTCTCTCTAGAATTCACTAAGAAAGAAGAGGTCTGTGGAAGAGATGTCTGGAGAGCCAAATTAATATACAAATTTATACACTAATGATCAATGCAAGACAATTTACTCAAAGGAGAGAAAGTTGGGCCCCGACTCCAAGACAATTTACTCTGATTTTAAACTGAATTCTAACAACCTTGATCATTTATTTTCAAAGTCTACAGCTCACTGAAAGTAACATTTCTATGAACAGGTTACAGCAAGAGGCAACAACTGATGGCGTATCAGTAAAGACTGAAAAAAAGTGAGAATGAAGAAACGTCCCATGGTAATCTAGAGGCCAAGGCTAGCACATTTCAACCTCCCTCAGTAGGGCTGAGTGGGTCCTAGCAATACAGTACAATAGAGTCTTGCACTGGAACTCGGAGCTGAAACTGGAGTCTAGTCCAGACATAACCACTTATTATCTAAGCACTCTTGAGCTAGTTACCAAGGTGCTATAAGTCTTTTCTCCACAGAATGGGAAGACTTATTCCTGCCTTTCTTACTCTAGCAATAGATGCTATTGGTTAGGAAGTCTAAATGAGATCACATATGCATGTACTAGTTAGGTTACTGATTCAACTACATATGAATTCTTTCCACCAGAATAAAGACTGCATATCTTAGCCTTTCTCAAAGCTGAAAGTGGTCCTAGAACTAACTTCTGGCCATTGTGGTGGTGAGAATGCAGGTGTGGTGGTGAGCAGTCCTGGGTCATGAGGATGATGGCAACAAGACCAAAGGGGCCTAGGTTCCTGATGACCATTTCAGCTGAACAGACATACTCAGCTCAGACTTTTCTGTAAAAGAAGCAAATTTCTAACATGTTTAAGTGCCTTCAACTCAGCTGCATGTGGTGTGTCTCTATCCCACTAATTCAGAATGACAAGTGCCTTGAACATTCTGGATAAGATTTGTTATAAGATGTTTGAAGAATAAGAAAAATATTGCAGATTCTAGAGCCTAAGAACTGGAGTTTCCTCCATGGCACAGTGAGTTAACAATCTGACTGCAGCAGCTTGGGTTGTGGCAGAGATGCTGGTTCGATCCCCAGCCTGGAGCACTGGTTAAAGGATCTGGCATTATCGCAGCTGTGGCATAGGTTGCAGCTGTGGCTTAGATTCAATCCCTGGTCCAGGAACTTCCACATGCCATGGTTACAACCAAAAAATTAAAAAAAAAAAAAGAATTCTTGTATATTCTCATGATGATGCGTTTTTCTTTTGAGACTGTAATAGGAAACAAGGATTTGGAACCCATGGGCTGACTAGATAATTTTCTAAGACCTAGGCAAGTCAGAATATGTTTTTAGGAGTTCCCGTCGTGGCTCAGTGGTTAACAAATCCGACTAGCAACCACGAGGTTGCGGGTTCTATCCTTGGCCTTGCTCAGTGGGCTAAGGATCCGGCGCTGCCGTGAGCTGTGGTGTAGGTTGCAGACATGGCTCAGATCCCACATTGCTGTGGCTGCGGTGTAGGTCGTCGGCTACAGCTCTGATTAGACCCCTAGCCTGGAACCTCCATATGCCATCCCTAGTGCGGCCCTAGAAAAGGCAAAAAGACAAAAAAAAAAAAAAAAAGAATACGTTTTTAAGGAAGAACTAAAGAAATGGAGGCTAAGTTGGCCAGGCCTAGGACCAGCCCAATATTAGCACAGAGCCCCCTCCTCCCCACAGTGTTTCTTGGGAAATCAATTCTTTCCTCCAAGGAGGGAAACAGTGGAACACAGAAGTTCAGGGGAAAGACAGAGATTTTCTATTTCCCCTGAACACCACTTCTACAACTCTGCCTCATGTTGCCATGGTTACTACCTGACTTTTGAATTAATTTCTCCAGAAACAGCAATTGTGGACATCTATAAGCACAGCATTCACCGAGGTGCCTTCATTAATAGTAGGAAATACAGACCATCTACTAAAAATTACACGTGATGGGGTAGTCTTATCTTTCAACATTTACTTTTGATTATTCATCACAAATTGGAGACATAGAATTTGGGGCACAACTGGAAAAAATGGAGAAACTATACAGTTTCATTAGGGAATTTAATATTCTATTGTGGCTGTGCACATCTCATCATCCATATAGCTTCTTTAGAATACTAATTACTAACAAGGCCCTAGAACAAGGTTCCAAATAATTTATTAAGTAGAAAATAAGGATTAAATTCTGTAAAAGAAATACTTTGTCCCAGTTTCAAGATTTTTATGGCCCATTCATTTGAAAAGAATTCCACTAAACTGGAATACACAGATGAATCACCTCCTGCCTGGAAACCTTCAGAATTTGTGATGGGTTTTGCAGCTTTCTGTTTCCTCCTTCTGTAAAGAAAATTTGACTGGCAGGAGAGTCTTCAGAAATCATTTTTGTCAGATTATTTAATCTGTCAAGAATCTAAATATTATTGTTTTATTTGGTCAATTCTCACTCCCTAGACCATATCGGCCAGTCTTCCTGTTACCATCTTGCCAACCTCTTCGCTCCTTCAGTGTTTCTTAGGTCAACATCATAACATTCTCTGCACATATCATATCATGCTTTTCTTATTTTTACAGAACCATACAGTATGTGTTCTTCTGTGTCAGTTGCTTTTATTCAACATGAAATTTTTGGGATTCATTCATACTGTGACACGTTCATTCCTTTGTGTTAATGAGTAGTATTCCATTCTGTGGTTATTCCACAATTTGTTTACCTATGCTCCTATTCATAGCCATTTGGATTGTTTCCAATATTAGGTTATTATGAACATGACTTCTATGAATATTTTCATACAAGTCCTTTGTAAACATATGTTTTCATTATTCTTGGGTAAATAACCTATGGGTGGTATTACTGGTTCACAGTATTACAGTGATCAATTCATTACCGATTCATGTTTAAATCTCTAAGAAATTGTCAGTTTTCCAAAAATCATCTATTCTCCCACCAGTGACAGATGAAATTTAATTCTTTGCTAGTATTTGGTACTGCTAGTGTTTTTAATTATACAAAAATTATATAAAATTTATATAAAATACAATGTAATCTAAAATAATTATAATGTATAATATAATATAAAATGGTATCTTATTGTGGTTTTAATTCACATTTACTTAATGACAAATGATGTTGAGTACTTTTTCATTTGCTTAATGTCCATTCCTCCATTTTCTTTGGTAAAGTGTCCATTCAAGGATTTTGTCATTTAAAAATTGGATCATTTGCAGGAATTTCCACCGTGGCTCTGTGGGTTAAGAACCCGACTGGCATCCATGAGGATGCTGGTTCAATCTCTGTCCTCGCTCAGTGGGTTAAGGATCCGTTGTTGCCGTGAGCTATGGAGAAGTTTGCAGACGTGGCTCGGATCTGGCATTGCTATGACTGTGGTGTAGGCTGGCAGCTTCAGCTCCCATTTGATCCTGGGGAACTTTCATATACCATGGGTGCAACCCTAAAAAAAGACAAAAAACAAAAACAAAACCACCAAAAACTGGATTGTTTGTTTTTTATTGCAGGAATATATATACCAGATTCTAGTTCTTTGAAATATGTTTTATTTTTTCCTAGTCTATGTCTTGATGCCTTCTGATTTGTAGAAAATTTTAAAACTTTGATGAAGTTAATATATATATTTCTCTCTTAGGGTTAGCATTTTCTGTGGTCCCTCTAAGAAATTTTTGCTTTTTCAAAACTGAAAACATATTCTTTTATGTTTTCTTCTAGAAGCTTTGTGGTTCCAGCTTACACTTTTAGGTCTATGATCCAATTCAAATTAATGGGAATATTCCTGATTCTTTCTGGAATAGTTCAGAATCTTTCTTCTTTCTTATGAGGAAACTTAACACTCACTCCTGAAATAGTTGTTTTCATACTTTGTCTTATTATGTGAGAAAAATTAATGAAGGGGAATAAAGTAATTAGGCTTTTATAACAAACTTGTTTGATATGTCTGATCAACATGTAGCCATCCAAGGAAAATTCCCTAATGTTTGAAATAGTGAACTACTCTTTATAAATTATCTGTATTCTATTCTTGCCATAGAATCAGGTATGCATTAATAGATTGCACTCCCATATATAAATAAGGATTTAAAAAGTAAGACAGCTCACACAATACATAGGAAGAATTCAATTTTTAGCACACAAGGCTCTTAAAAAAAGACTGTAGATAAGGAACAAGGCTTTTCTATTGAGATAAAAGAAGGGGAAAAGAAACCTACCTCTGGAAACTTTTAAAAATTCATATTTAATATGGAATCAGAATGACTTTTTTTGAGGTTACTGAGGCTTCAACTCATTTTTTTCTTATGCTGTTTGAATAGCTCTTACTTTCATTTAAGAAAGAATTTTTCTCTTTTGAAAATGTATTTGCATCTGCACTAAGTATTTGCTGTTAAAAAGACCTGCTCCCTAACTTGCTTTATAATATTGCTAAGTGACACTATGAAACATGCACCAAATCTGACGGCTTGATAGAAAGCAATGCATAGTGCAGAGAAAGCACAGGTGGCGAATCTTTTCTAATTAGCACCTACAGCCCCCAAGGAAAAGCAGCTTATTTCAGAATTAGGATTTTTTAGTATTTGTGAGTAAAAAAAATAAATTTAAAACACTAATGAGTACTAAAAAGGCAAATTACTTAATGGAAGGTGGGCAAATTGCTTAGCTGACTCTTCATAAAAGAGGATAGATATTAAAATGACCAGAGGGCGTTCCCATCGTGGTTCAGCGGAAACAAATCTGACTAGGATCCATGAGGATGCAGGTTCGATCCCTGGCCTCAATCAGTGGGTTAAGGATCCCCTCCCCCCCCAAAAAAGGACCAGAAAACAAATCTCAATAGCGTATGGCACTGGCAAGAACAACACTGTGATACCGCTATATACCTATCAGGAGAGCTAAAGTGAAAACACCGTTAATAGCAAGTGTTGACATGAATGAGGGGTGCTGCTGGTAAGAAAGCACTTTAGCGCCACCATGGGCAACACTGTTTGGCAGCATGTGCTAACACTGAGCTTATGCATACCTCGTGACCCAGCAGCTCCCCTCCTGGGGATAGAATGAACAGAACTGCTTACGTGTGTGCACCCAAAGACGGGTACTATGATGTTCGTCACTGTAATACTCATAACAGCCAAATGTGGAAACTGCCCAAATGCCTACCAATGGTAGAATGGATAAACTGAGGAATCTTCCTAAAATGGAATAGTATAGAACAATGAGAATGAATGATTTAAAACTACACACACCAGTACAAATGAATCCAACAAGCATAAAGATAAGCAAAAGAAAAAAAAAAAGGAGTTCCTTTTGTGGTGCAGAGGAAACGAATCTGACTAGGAACCATGAGGTTGGGGTTTTGATCCCTGGCCTCGCTCGGTGGATTAAGGATCCTGTGTTGCTGTGGCTGTGGCAGAGGATGGCAGCTGTAGCTCTGAATCGGCCCCTAGCCTGAGAAACTCCATATGCTGCGAGTATGGCCCTAAAAAGAAAAAAAAAAGGATAAGCAAAAGAAGCCATGTTGGAGAGTGTGCTGTCTGATCACATTCATGTGAAATACAAAACTAGCCTCAAATCGTATGCTGTTAGAGGCCAGGACACTTGTTCCCCTTGCTGGGGCAGGTGAGGATATTGATTGAGAGGGGCTTCTGGGGACCGATAATATTATTTCTTGATTAGAGCAAATTACACAGATGTGACCAGTTTGTTAAAATTCACTGAGTTGCACATTCATGATTTCTACACCAAAAATTTCTGTAATGTCTCCTTTTTTTTTTCTTGCAGCTGCAGGCTTAAGTAATTTTAGAAATAATTTTAGAAAACTTGCAATCTGGCACTTCCTCTGTCTGACATAAAGCAAAAGAACTAATAATGAGTGGTGGTGTGCTGGAGTTGCCTTGTTCTGACTCTTCCCAAATCCAAGGTCAGTGCTTTCACATCAGGGTAGCTTGAAGTCAGCCATGGCATATGCTGCATATCAGGGCTTTACAATTTTTCGGGCATGCACCGAATCACAGCAGTGACCACCACTACTAAAACCAAATACCTAGTTCTTCTGCATAAGTAATAATCACTTGATATTGAAGAAATGTGGCATCTGAAATGAACAAACATGACTCCCCTTAGAAGATTAGCACCAAACTGGCTCCTGCCCTGAAATAAGGAACTCCACCCACATCAAGACTCAATCTTCAAAATCCCCATGATGGGGAAGTGAGAAGGCAAAAGCACATTAACCCATTTTGTTTTCACCTTTTACTTCTCTCAATCAAATCTTTTCACTTGAGGAAGTAAGCAGTCAAAAACAGTTTTTTATTCCTTCTTGACTATCCTCCTTTGCTCTGACTTTTTCTTCCCCTGCAAGGAAGCAATAATGAGTATCAGCTGTAGACAAGGGTCACTGCAGACCTGTCAGTGGGTTGTCCACCCGGGACAGGGAAGCAGAGGTCACGTGCTCCCCTCTCCCCCTCTGGCTGCCTCTGCCCATTCTGCCCTGCACTGGCAGCCTCCCTGTCACACGGCTCTGGAACTCCTGGGGAACTTCCAAGGCCAGGGTAATATGAGGGGAATGGAAGATGCTGCAGCTACATGGTTCACTTTCTTTTGATTCCCAAATGCTGAAACCTCAACTGAGAAACTTGAAACAGCAGGAGAATTAAAGTGTCTCTTCTCAAAGCCTCAAGCAGCAGGCAGCAGACAGTTTTATCCAAGAAACTCTTTGTCAGGAACTGAGTGAGAGAAGCATCAATAAATCTACTTTCCAATTAAATTTGACACTGATGGTGACCAGGTTCTCACCTAATTTTACATTCTTATTCTATATATAAGAGGCTGGAGGTTCAGGGGAGCCAAGTGGGTTACCCAAGGGTCAGAACAGGGGCCTCTAATGCTGAGTCTCCTGCTTTTTCTATTACACTTGGCCCCCACTTATCTAATTCCTGAAGGATTCCCCTCCCCCACTCTCACTCCATGTTAATGTTGCTGAAATTGGGATGTACCTTACAGTTCTTTTAGAAATTCTTTTTCTTGTTTACTATTTTTTTCTAGATAATATTTGTCTATTATCTTTTCTGTTATTAACTTGGTGCCCTGGAATCTAGGCAATGCAGATTTACAACAGATATTCACATTTGAAAAATATATACCAAAGATTCCTTTCTAGGAAATGTCTCTAGTACATTTAAAACATGATTTTGGGAGTTCCCTTTGTGGCTCATTGGTTAATGAATCCGACTAGGAACCATGAGGTTGCGGGTTTGATTCCTGGCTTCGCTCAGTGGGTTAAGGATCCGGCGTTGCCATGAGCTGTGGTGTAGGTTGCAGATGCGGCTCGGATCCCGCGTTGCTGTGGCTGTGGCGAAGGCTGGCAGCTACAGCTCCTGTCGGGCCCCTAGCCTGGGAACCTCCAAATGCCACAGGTGCGGCTCTAGATAAAGGCAAAAAGACAAAAAAAAAAAAACCAAAATATGATTTTGTTTACATGAGATTTTCAGGAACACATGCCCACTTGGGGCTGCATTTTGGGAGCACTCCTTAGCAGCTTGTTGCCTGTCAATCCTTTTTCCATTTTTTGCTGTCCTCCCTGAGGTCTCGGCCTGAATTCCTTGCAAACACCCAGAGGTGAGTGAGCGTCAGGAAGCCTTGAGGGAGCCACCAGGGAAGAGCAGATGGCAATGCGATGGCTGAGCTGCCCCACTGTCGAGGCTTTTGGGGGACGGGTCTGATTTATCAGGATTTCTCATTGCTCCTGGGCAGCCTCTGACCAACTAAGGTGATGATTAATTTTATGTGTCAGCATGGCTGGATCACAGATATCAGGCCACACATTATTTCTGGGTGTGTCTGTGAGGATGTTTTGGGATAAGATGAAGATTTGGACTGGTGGACTGAGTAAGGCGGACTGCAGTGCGAGCAGGCATTGTCCAGTCTGAGAAGGGCCTGAGTAGAACAATAAGGCGGAGGAAGGGAGAATTCGCCCTCTCTGACTGCTCGAGGTGGCGCATTGTTCTTCCCCTGTCCTCAGGCTGGCAATTATGCCATCACGTCCCCTTGTTCGAAAGCCTTCAGACTCAGAATGAACTGCACCACTGGCTTGTCTGTGTTAATAGCTTGCAGAGGGCAGGTCATGGGACTTAGCCTCCAACTGTGTCAGTCAATTCCTTAAAATAAGTCCTGTACATATATGACTTATTATTTCCTGCGCTCTTTAACAGGTAATAGTAGCTCACATTAATCATGCACTTATTCTGATCAGGTTCTGTTCCAAGAGCTTTGCATCTACTAGTCCTTTCATCCTCACAACAATCCTAGGAGATTGGTCTGATTACTATCTCAGCTTTACAGACAAGACCACCACGGCACTGAGAAGTCAAGTAACTTACCCAAGGTCTCACAGCTAAATAACAGCAAATCTAGAATTTAAACCAAGCAGTCTGTTCTTGCACTGCCTGCATAAAAGCAGACCCAGGAACAGAACTCAGCTTTTCTGGCCTTATACCAGGAAGCTGCATTATACTGTGCAGGCAGTTCCACCGTAGCTGTATCATGAAAAGGTCTCTTCATCTGTCTCTTTGGCCCTAACTCTCATTTTGCGCTCGCAATAAAAGGGCTTTACCAGAGACTAGATTTCACATTCTGCCATGCTCATTCTATTTCCTGTTCCTCCTGACTATTTTGTTCTCTCTTATCTAAATTCCTGCTCTGCATCTCAGATTCTTCTAGCTTATATATAGTGCCCAAATGCTTGTCCTCATTTGCTCTCAGCCAATAAGGCATTGATGTGGCAACGTCACAATGGAATACATGAGCAACTGCCTTTAGGAGAGGGGAGGATGGAATCTCATGTTTCCTGTAGGTGACATGGTGGCTTCAATAGGGTATTTTAAGGTTTGAGGTAAAGTGATTTGAACTTTAGACTTAATCCTGGCCCTCAGTCTCAGCTTCATCATGCCCAAAGCCCTCCTAACTCAATTCTAATGATGATCACTGTTAAAGAAATTGTTCATGGTTGAAAAGACACTGATATGAAATCACATCTCATAACACAGTTCGCACAGCAAATCCTGTCCTAGCAACAGCTGTTCCATGACCTTGGTTTCAATACATTACAAGAACCAGTTCTTCTCAGAGGTGCTTAGGAATTAAATGGTCACAAGCCATTATCTGTGTAACCATCACCCAGTCCTCTTTCTGGGCATGTAAAAGTGCTTTGTTTAAATGGAAACTAATCAAACCTACAAGCTTCTGCACAGCAAAGGAAACCATAG
The DNA here is from genome assembly GCA_004024745.2 of Catagonus wagneri. Classification (NCBI taxonomy): domain Eukaryota; kingdom Metazoa; phylum Chordata; class Mammalia; order Artiodactyla; family Tayassuidae; genus Catagonus; species Catagonus wagneri. The sequence goes on along the minus strand of PVHT021183527.1, from coordinate 10,589,766 downwards.
CAGAATGAAAAGAGAACCTACAAAATAGGAGAAAATATTTGCAAATGATGTGACTGACAAGGGCTTTATCTCCAAAATATACAAACAGCTCGGCTTGTACAACTCAACAACAACAAAACAATCCAATCGAAAAATCTAAATAGACATTTAGAAATAGAAATCTAAATAGACATTTCTCCAAAGAAGACATACAGATGACAAACAGGCACATGAAAAGATGCTCAACATTGCTAATTATTAGAAAACTGCAAATTAAAACGACAGTGAGGTACCACCTCACAGTGGTCAGAATGGCCATCATTAAAGTCCAAAAATAACAAACGCTGGAAAGGGTGTGGAGAAAAGGAAACCCTCCTACACTGTTGGTAGGAATGTAAGTTGGTACAGGCACTGTGGAGAACAGTAGGGAGGTTCTTCTAAAAGCTAAAAATAGAGTTGCCATATGATCTAGTAATCCCACTCCTAGGCATATATCCAGAACAAAACAGTAATTCAAAAAGATACATGTACCCCTGTGTTCATTGCAGCACTAGTCACACTAGCCAAGATGTGGAAACACCTAAATGTTCATCATCAGATGAGTGAATCTATATATCTATATCTACCTACCTATCTCATCTTCTTTATAGAGTAGTATTCCAATCTATCTATAGATACATACTACTTAGCCATAGAAAAGAATGAAATAATGCCATTTGCAGAACATGGATGGACCTAGAGATTATCCTACTAAGTGAAGTAAGTCAGACAGAGAAAGACAAATACCATATGATATCACTTATATGTAGAATCTAAAGTTTAACACAGATGAACTTATCTATGAAACATAAATGGACTCAGACATAGAGAACAGACTTGTGTTTGCCAAAGGGGAGAGGGGGAGAGATGGAGTGGGAGTTTGGGGTTAGCAGATGCAAGCTATTATGTGATTTTACACAACACTGTAAATCATCTATACTTCAATTTTTTAAAAGTGCTATTATGTGATCAAACTGGAAATCTTGTTCATTGTATGATTCTCCCCAGTTAAGCAGCTAAATAACCCTGGAGCTCAGTGCTGCCTAAAGAGCCAGTTGTCTCTCACTACAGCATCAGTATCCTGAACTCGATTCAGCAACAGACAGTAAAGTCCTTACTCAGTCCGCACTGGACCTTGAGTAAGTTACAGCGAGGAAGGAGGTCTGAATACAGATTGTCTGAATTCCTGAACACAGCTGGGAAGATTAAAGGACGGTAGGACACAAAGGAACTAGGGGGTTTAGTAGACTGCTGATAAATACGATTTAATCCTTAAAGAAAATCATGAGAGATGAACAAATATCAAATAAAATTAATTTTCAGATCTGATATTTATGCAAATTTTATACAGTTCTTTCAGATATGCTAACAATGAAATTTTCCTAAAAACACTGCGTAAATTTTTGATGGCTATATCTCATAATACTAACCTTTCATACGTAGAGTTTTTGAAAAGTTAATAATTAACACAAATTAAATAGTGTAAATAGTAAATTGGTGACTTTGTTTTCATAAAAGTAAACAGAAGATGTTAAGGGAGTGAAACTATACTATAATTGAAATATTTGGCTCTGCTCAGAAGAGAGTAATTGACCGGTCTTTGGCTAGCCTCCAAATTGGGTAATAATCTTCTACCTACTAATTCATTCCTTCCCAGCTTTGCAGATGAAATTTATAAATTATTCTTTACTTCTTGTCTTCAGTGTAAGCTGAGGTTCCACGTTCTACTAAATATCTGCCACATATCATTTCAGTGGGGGCTATAAGTCAATGGATTCTGTGTTTGTATTTAGTTAAATCATTTTATGGCATGTTTCAAAAGAAAAGTGTTATGTGAGTTCATTTTTATACAGCCCAGATGTATATGTTGTAATCTTATTTTAACATTACAGGTGATCGGCCAAGTCCATTGCAGTAATCTACTGCTGGGGCCAGTGCCAGCCCTGAAGCTGCTACTCACGAGGTATGAGCTGAGGAGCTGTCAGCACTGGGACCTTTACTGGGAAAGAAGCCAGGGCTGTGAAAATCAGTGTCAGGCTGGAAACAGAGGCTACACAAGCCAGATATGCTGGGTAGAGAGACTCCCCAGCAGTTGCTGGTCAAGGATCTGAAGCTGGATGAGTAGACTGGACGCACAATGGTCAGAGCAAAGCATGGAGATGACCAGGAAGGAAGGTGTGTGCATTGGAACCAAAGCTGGGCTTGCAGACCGGTAAGCAGAAACCAGGAGATTCACAGGAAACTGTAGGGGGAGGGGAGGAGGGGAGTATAGAGGGCTGGTTGTCAGTAAGGTGCCAACAAAGCTGGAAGTAGAGCAGCAGAAGGGTGAGAGGAGCAACAGGAGACTTTTGCTTTAATCTCATAAACTTCTGTCATGTTTTTGGCTAGAGCAGGAGCCAGTCAGGGAACAGCCATGCCGAAGCCCTTCTGTACAAGGGACAAAGGAAAGCCTATTGTCTACAAATTCTTCCTTTTCCAGTTGTTATGTTGAAACTCTACCACTAGATCGATCCTTTGAGCAAAGGCACTGTCTATTGAAGGCCAATGTTATAAAAAAGACTATCTTATTTATAATGAAGAAACATTATTCAACAGTATAGGTATAAAAAATTTCCCCTTAAAGAGAGAAAGAAGTCGAGGTGAGCTTTGATAGTTGTGGTCATCGATGTGGGAAAAAACTGACTATGCCTGTCTGAAGACATGACAGAACCTCCAAAAGAGAGAATAGGTGTTTCAGCTGAGCTTCACACACACACAGGGACACATATGTAAACATGGAAGCAACTGCAAATAGGTCTTTGGATGTCCAGAATAATTAATATAAGTTCTAAGAAATCAAAGGGTATTTTTTTGGAATAATACTGTGTGATTTTTGGTAATTTACCAGAGTATTCTGGTTTTTATTTCTCTGACTTTTGAGGAGGTTGGGCACATGATCTCAAATATCCACTATCCCAATTCTATCAATTTATAACTTTCAAACATAGGGAAAGGGCTCACCACTTTTTCGAATACCACAATGGTAACCCATAAATAACAGAAAACACAGCTTCACTGGAACTTTATAATATTGTACTGAAGTGAATTCCATCACCAAAGTCAGGAAGAGTAGAACTCGAGGTTAAAGAGGAGGCACAGCTAGCATACTCAGTGACTTTGATAACTAAATTATTTTCTCCTCCTGCTTTTGGATTTTCCATGTTTCCTATTTGTTATGAGCCAGTCCTGGTACAGATGATCTGAGCTCTTCCTCAGAATTGGCTGGTAGAGGTTACTGGGCAAGGAAGCAGCAGTAGGTTCTGGTGGTTCGGTCTTGACAAGTTTTTTCTCACATTCAGCTCTGCATCTGCTTGTAATTTCCTGTGTCTCTGGGAGAAGGGAGACTTATAATTCTATCCCTTTCATTCAAAAATTGAATATCAGAATATACACTCTTACAACTCAAGGATAAAAAAGAAGTAACCCAACTTAAAAATGGGCAAGGGCTTTGAATGGACATTTCTCTAAAAAAGATATAAGGACAGCCAATAAACACATACGTGGGAAGATGTTCAACATCGCTGGTCATTAGGGAATTGCAAATCAAAACCACAATACAATACCCTTTTACATCAACTAGGACGGCTCTAGTCAAAATGCCAGACAATAATACCTGTTGGTGAGGACAGAGACAAACTGGAACCTCATCCATTGCTGGTACGATGTAAGATTATGCAGCCTCTTTGGTAAACAAAAATTGAGGATATTCTCAATGCTGGAAGCATTTATTTTCTCTTTGGCTTGGTGGGTTTTTAAACTAATACAAAATACTTATGTGTTGACTTGCTGATTAATACCAATATTTAGTAATATGTTTTGTGACCTTACTATCAATTCAGACTTTTCCACAAAATTTCTATATGCAGTGAACAGAGCAATCATTCCTAGTTCAGGTGGAAAGCTGCCATTTCTGAATGGTAAGGGAACAGTGGCTAGACACTGTACCTTTGCTTATCATGCTTGTTGAAGCCAGTCTGGAAATTCAGTGCTCATACAAGTTCCCATAGTCCATATTTTTTGTCCCTCAAGGTAGAATGTAGAGAAAATTTATTTTAATTCTGAATAATATTTTAGTTCCACCCATGGCAGACTTGCTTCCATATTAGCAGAAGGTAGCCAGATAACATGCACTGAATATAAATATGGAGCTTCTTCATACTGTATTGACTGTGTGCTGAAAGCTGTTTATCATATTTCCTTGCTAAGTCTTGGCCAGATTGATTGATGGACATTGAAATCAATAACAACTCCTTGTTAAAAGCACCACAGATTTATCTGTGCCATGGAAGATTTATTAGATTGGATGAAAGTCCAATTTTACATTTGAGTGTATGTGACTAATGCTCCTGGGATAACATTTCATAGAGACGGGTAGGGATGGCGTAGTATAAGTGACATCATTTCATCAAGCCCAAGAAGTGACGAGTCTGGATGCTGGCGTAAATGTCATGAGTAACACTGTGTAATGGACTACACACATCTATAGTAAAACCAGCTGTTGATTATTTGCACTGATGAAAAGAAATTACAGATGATAAAAAGAGGTAGATTATGTTATAGAGTCATTCCCCTATGGCTTCGGGTGAGTTATAATTACAGCTGAATCTGTGTGTATTTGACCTTCCAAGCATTTGCTCCCTACAAAATCAAAAAGCCTGTTATGAAGACCTGCTTTAGGTAGAAACTGTTTAATCCCTCACATCTACATTTACTTTTCTGCACAACCAGCTTTGTTCAGAGACTAGATCACGTCTTAGACTGATTGATGTACAGCCCAGGTCAGAGTTGCACAGCCCTCTCGTAGGTTTTCCCCGGAGCACAAGAGACAGTGATAAGTGTCTGGTGTCAAACAGTAGCTTCTTAAAATGCAAGCTGCAAGCATAGTAAGAGTAAAGAGAAGATGAAGAAAAATCTCAATAAGATGAATTGGTGCTATCTTTCTGGAAAGTCAGCTTCACACAAATAAATCAGCAGTAGATGAGGATTAACCATCTACGTGTACTGGCTAATAACAGAAGCTGGCCATTCCCACCCCAAAGAACAATGTTCAGCGTTCTGCTTCCACAGTAAATCCTTTAAAGAATAGTTTCCTTTTTGTTTTTTTAAATGATTTTTATTTTTTCCATTATAGTTGGTTTACAGTGTTCTGTCAATTTTCTACTGTACAGCGAAGTGACCCAGTCACACATAACATATATACATTCTTTTCCTCACATTATCCTCCATTATGCTCCATCATAAGTGACTATAGTTCCCAGTGCTATACAGCAGGATCTCATTGCTTATCTATTCCGAAAGCAATAGTTTGCATCACTTCTCTTTTTGATCAGAGCTCCTAGTATAAAACATGCATCTCCAATGCAATTCTATGCAAGGCTGATGAAAAGCAGTTTTATTTGGCTGCACTTTAATCCCCATTCTTCAACAATAGATTTTCCAGGTCACATATTCCTTTTTATGTTTATGGTAAAAGGCAGGTCAGGTCTTTTCTTGAACAGGAATATATGCAGTTTTTTTTTAAACCATCTTGGCAAAAAGTATAAGAAAAAATTGAAAGTGCACCTATTAGCTTATTAACTGTAAGCTGATACCTGCTTACAGTTTGAACATATGTCTGTTTTCCTGGATAGACTTATAAATGTTTTAGATCTACAGAAATAAAGATACTTAAAATGCCAAAAATATACTTATTCCTTTATATCATCTCTGCCTATAAATTTTGAGATGATTATTTTGTTAGAAGAGGGACAATGAATCCACGCCTGAGCTGATAGGATCTTACTGCCCATCTGTCACTTGCTTGGTTCTGACAAGAAGGCAGAAGTAATCTGGCCGACCCAGCCTACCTCTGACGAACTGGTCTATGGAATATTCAACATACTGCTCTCTCCCTTCCCTTGACCCCATATTTTCCTCTTTAAATTTATTTCATCACAAGGAACTTATGAGACAAGTGACTTAATTTCTGAGGAATTTTCACAGATGAGAACTCAAAGATCTCAGTTATTTATTACATTATTTTAGTTATGACTGTAAAAACTGTGCTTTGCAGGTCATATATTTCCTGCAATTATGAGAAAGTAGGACAGAACAGCAGTTCAATACAGGAGCTCTGGAGTTGGGATAGCCTGGATTCAAAGCTTGACCCTGACTCTTACAATGGGTATGACTTTATAACCTTTCTGTGCCCCAGTTTTCTCAGAGGAAGACGTGTGAATTCTGAAGATTAAATGAGAAAGTGCCCAGAAAGAGCTTAGAACAGTACCTGGCACATAGGAAGTGCTTGGCACCTTTTCACAAAAAGTGTGAAATACAAGTTTTCAAATTAATTATTACTGTCAGGCTCACACAAGAAACTTAAAATTTTGGGATATCTGCTAAGTATTAATCTTCTTACTGATTCTTTTTTCATTAAACAAACCTTTAAAAAAAACCTTCTAAGGGCAGAAAGAGGGAAACAGAGATATAAAAGAGACATGAGAAACCGTCTATGATTTTTGAGTTATTAGGGTCTGGTAGAAGCTTTAAAAATATGCAGTTATAATACAAGTGGGAGGATGTTTAGTGTTAGAATGGAGATGGGAGCTATGGAGGGGGCATGGATGGAAGCTCGAAGAGGGCTTGGGACCACATTGTGAAAGAGACGGGCTGAAATGACCAACTCTGTTTCAGACATTCAGGTATAAGCAGGAGTTGAAACTCTGGAGTAAATGGGTCCCTAAAGTCAGGTGCATTAAGGAGGACAGAAAAGTCAGTGATGTTTATTCATGGCTGGAAATTCAAGACCAGTCTTCTTGCTCTTTCAGCTTAACATGAATCACTCAAAATCTTTACAATTAAGGAAAAAATGTGTCTAAGGACCTCTGTATAGCATGGGGAATTATATTCAGTACCTTCTAATAATCTATAGTAGAAAAGAATCTGAAAAAGAATATATATATATATATAAAACTGAATCACTGTGCTGGACATCTAAAACACTGTAAATCAACTATACTTAATTAAAAAAAAGAGTGTCTGTAATGAAACCAGCTGGGGAACTCGGAGTAGCACACAGGCTCCCGGCTGGCAGGTTGGTCTGGGGCAAGGTGTCAAGGTTGGTTTATGGGAGGTGGGCTTGACAAGCTTAGTCAGGAGATTTGAAAGTCTAGTTTAAGAAAAATGTGAAGGGCAGGCCTGGTGAACAGGAAGAAGGCTGGTGGAGAAGTTAGTTGGAAGGTCATGAGGTCAAGAAGGAAGAGGTAACTTAGGCAGATGGGACTGTGGTTGGATCCACGGCCAACAGCTGCAGTGTAAACTAGATGGCAAAGCTAAGGCCAAATAAAAGTGAAATGAAGTGAGGATTTCTCTGATGATGATGTCAAGTGTATCCTGCTTGGGTTTTTCTGAGTAATCTTACTCTAAGATAGTTCTCATTTTAAGACAGGGGCTCATTTAGGGTTGGGGGTAAAACTGCTGTGAGAACACCCCAGGGTTTTTTGGCTTTGTGATGTCTTTTGGGATGAATTTGACATGCTTCTGACAAAATCTAGATGGTCTCTGATAATCTAGGTTCACTGCTGGCGGGCATTTTTTTTTTTTTAATGGCCGAACCCATGGCATATGGAGTTTCCCACGCTAGGGGTCAAATTGAAGCTATAGCTACTGGCCTACGCCACAGCCACAGCAACGCTAGATCCAAGCTGCATCTGTGACTTACACCACAGCTCACGGCAACGCCGGATCCTTAAGCCACTGAGCAAGGCCAGGGATCGAAACTGCGTCCTCATGGATCCTAGTCAGATTCATTTTCACTGAGCCACGATGGGAACTCCCCTGGTGCCCATTTTATACTAACTCTTCTTCCAAGGTTAAAAACTGATCCTGAGTGTCAATATGAAAATATTAGAAAGTCTGAGATGTAATAGGCAGAGCACTACTCAACTTTCACATACTGTTCTGCTCTGTTGTCACAAGGGCAGCATTAATTTTGACTTTTTAATATTGTTCTTTTTTTTTCTTTATCAAAAGGACTTTTAAAACAATTTTGGAGTTTCCCCTGTGGCACAACAGGGTCAGCGGTGTCTCTTCAGCACCAGGATGCAGGTTCAATCCCCAGCCCAGCACAGTGGGTTAAAGGAACTGGCCTTGCTGCAAGATGCAGGGTGGCCAAAAAAACAAATAAACAATTTATTTCTATCTACCACAAATTAATGAAAGACACTATCAAATCAATCATTTGACATCATGCATACAAAGCCTAAAAAGTGTCAAAAGTAGATCAAAGCAGTTATTTTTAATTGAATACATTAAGTATTATGGATGTCTAAAATAATTTTTTTCAGTTATTTATACTAGAAAAAAGTAACATATATTAAATGTATGTATATGGATACCACAAAAATTTACATTAGTTGCTCTTACCCTTTTGACTTTAATATTTAAGGAATAACATAAATTTAACTTTTAATATTTAAGAATAACATAAGATTTAAGGATAGGCTTATTGGGGACGTTTATCCACAGGCTGGAGTTTGAGAGTCATCTACAAACACAAGAAATTAAGAACACTGATCTCCTTACTGACTTCTTGGCTAATCATTGCCTACAGTGCTGTTTCCCAAACTTGTGTGGAAGCAAAAAGAGCTTCCATAACGTTAAGTGTCCATAATCCATTCATCTGTTGAATGCGTAAAGAAAATTTGGTATATATGTGTATACACACACACACACACACACACACACACACACACAATGGAGTGGTAGTCAGTCATAAAAAAATAAGGAGACCCTGCCATCTGTGACAGCATGGATGGAACTTGAGGGCATTATGCTAAGTGAAATAAGTCAGACAGAGAAAGAGAAATACTTTACAGGTGTAATCTAAAAAAGCTGAACTCTGGAGTTTCTGTCGTAGCTCAGCTGTAACAAACTTGACTAGTATCCATGAGGACACAGGTTCGATTCCTGGCCTCGCTCAGTGAGTTAAGGATCCGTCATTGCCCTGAGCTGTGGTGAAGGTCGCAGATGCGGCTCAGATCCTATGTTGCTGTGGCTATAGTGAAGGCCGGCAGCTACATCTCTGATTGGACCCCTAGCCTGGGAAATTCCATAGGCCATGGGTACAGCCCTAACAATACAAAATAAAATAAAATGAAAATAAAAAAGCTAAACTCAAAGAAATAGAGAGCAGAAGGGTGGTTGCAAGGGCTGGGAGTTGGATGGCGACATTTGGGGGGTAAATGGAGAGATGTTGGTTAAAGGGTGCAAATTTCCAGCTACAGGATGAATAAGTTATGGTAAACTATAATTCACAATGCTGTATTACATACTTGAGAGTTGTTAAGAGAGTAAATCTTAAAAGTTATCACTAAGTAAAAAAGGTAATTATGTGAGGGGATAGAAGTGTTAACTAACCTCGCTGTGGAAACAAGTTCATAATATTACATGTATCAAATCATCATACTATACACCTTAAGTTTACATATATATCAACAATGTCTCAATAAAGTTGAAAAAATGAAAAAAGGAAACTAAAAAAAATAATTTCCAAAGTCAAATAAGTCTGGAAAATACTAGGTTGAAGCAAGTAGGTTTCTTTGCTTCAAGAGTGAGTGGTACACTGATATACCCACTGGTATACCCAATATGAACCACCAAGAGCATGTTTAGGGAGTCATAAATTTATTTAATTATGGAAACGAACTTTGTGGGAACACACTTAAAAAATTCCAGTCTAGAGAATGGGTCAAAATAACATGTATGTCTTCAGAAGTTTCTTGCCTTTGAAAACAAACAAAATTGATTATTGGCAGAAGTTTGATTTAAGAACCTATCTGTTCAGCCTATTGGTCTTAATTGTAACATAATCATATATGCCAAGTAATTTAGAGCTGGTTAAAAAAAAAATTCCCTTAGACTTCTTTGTAAGCAATCCCTCAGTAAGAATAGAAGAAACTAATCTGTAAGTCAGCAAAAGTGACACAGTGGTAAATGAGTAGACAGTATTAGATTAAATGTCATATAATTTCTGCTTCTTGAACCAAAGCTGTTTTTTTCATTTATGGCATCAGAATGCAGCCTGCCAAGTATATTCTAGAGATGATACTTACAATTAATAAGACTTTGTATCTTCTGAAAACTATTATATAGAGGATGGATAAACAACAAGGTCCTACCGTGTAACACAGAGAATTATATTCAGTATCCTGTGATAAACCATAATGGAAAATAATATGAAAAATAATGTATATAACTGAATCACTTTGCTGTTAAGCAGAACTTAACACAACACTGTAAATCAACTAAATTTCAATACAAATTTTAAAAAGAATTAGCATCCTCAAATACAAATGTTTATATGTGTTAAATCATGTTTCTATAAGTAAATCAGGATTTCTCAGTTGAAAGTGTCAGAAAATCAACATAAACTACCTAAAGCAAAAAAGGAAGGGGAGGAGAGCTTACCTGCCTGCCTGCTTGCATGCTTGCATCTCTCACAAGTGTCCTATCTTAATAAGTCTATTTCTTGTCCATCAAAAGAAAAAAAAAAAAAAAAAGGAAGGGGAGGTTTGTTAACTCACATAACTGAAAAGGCAGGAGTCATGAAGGGCTCCAAGGGCTCAAACAGTGTTCTCAGACTTCTCTGTTTCTTAGCTCTGTATCTCTGTGGCTCGTCTTACTTTCTTCTAGTAATGGAGGAGGAGGAGGAAGAAGGCATGGACACAGAAACCTCCTGGCTTTTATTCCAGCTACAACAAGCCCAGAGGAAGGCAAGGCTTTTCTGTCCGTGACTCATTATTTATAAACTTCAGAAAAGGACTCTGGGTTGGCTTGTACCACATGTTCATCCTTTGAATGAATTACTTTGGCCAGAGAGGGAGTTTGATGATGGGTCAGGCCTATGACACATGCCTTCCTACTTGGCCAGGTAAGGCAGAGCACCGGATTGGCAGTCCCACCAGAATCACAAGGACTGGGCAGAGGCAGGGATGTGACAATGAGGGGAGGCACCTAACTGAGAAGGGTACTGTCATTAAAGACCAAAACAAAAACATAAAACACTAAACCCCATGGCTACTAAAGCTCTTCTTTTCTTCTAACAAATAGATAGACTCATTGAAACGAAACTATATGGCTCCCCTACTCCCAACCCAATCACAGGTTTAAAGGAGGTACCAGAGTTGGTGCAAAATCATGTTTTGCCACCTTCTGTCATTCTTTCTCCACTCAGACACAAGCCAAGTGAGGGACCGTTTTGTTCTCAGGTGGCCACATTGACCATGATATATAATGGCAGTGGGAATAAGCACACAAACCACTTGGTGGTGGAGCACTATTAGGGAGAGGAAGCACAGAGCTACAGCTGTCCGAGTTCTTTACACTTCTCGGTCTACTTTTCCTTCATCAAAAATTGACTCTGTTTCTTCTGTTTGAAGCATCTCCAGAAATTAGTGTGGTAGTTAAAATGCAGAAGACCCAGGTAGAGCACAAAGGCTTCCTTCTACACTCGGATTGGCTTCCTCGTAGACTGCATGAGAAGTTCTGGTCATTATCTCCCTCCCCCACTGCTCACAAAGGCTTTCTGCCCTGGGCTTTCCTCCGGCTGAGCAGTAAAACTAGGAGCTAGATTTATATCGTCCATCAGGGCCAGGACTAGGGTGAGAGGAATTGAGGCACTTTCTTTGGGTGCAGAATTTAAAGGGGTGCCCCAAACCTCAGTCAACATAAATAATATTTTAATGCAATGTTTTTATAAAATAAAAATGAATGCCAAAGAGTTCATGATGAACACAAGATCAAAATCTTAAACAAAAGACAGGATCAATATCTTCCCTTCTGACTCAGGCTCTAATATGGCTCAGCATGGCACTATTACTGACCTTGTCTGTATTTTAAATGTTGATCTGCACAATATACACTTATTTTTTGCATTTTAAAAAAGATATTGCCTTACAATATTTTTTATCCTGATGGCTGAGTTTTGGTGCCCCTTCAGTTTGCCATCCAGGTGAGTTCCTCACTTGTCTTACCCAAGTCTTCTGCATCCACCTCATTAAAGGGGTGGGCTTGTGACCTAGATGGTTATCAGTAAACCCCTGACTCAAGCTGAACCAATCAGAGTTTTTCTCTAAACCTGAAAATGTGGCCTAAGAGACACAGAGACACTAGTTAGATAAGAGTGGACCCTTGAAGTGAAATGTCACGCTGCGTGAGGGATGGAGAAGTCATGTCAGGCCTCGTGCAGGCCAAGGAAGCCCAGTTTAGGCATGTTAGGCATGTGCCAGATTGTATTATTTGCTCAAAATATTCTCTACCCTCCTCTATAAAGCCTCCTCTGGTACCTCTCTCTGTTGGAAGAGTGAAATTCCTGCAGACTGGATGACAGTCTTCGCCACGTGACTTGTTTCAGCCAATGGAATATAAGCAGAAGTGATATACCATGTCTGAGTGGGAACTTTAAGTGCCAACAGAGTGGTTCTGCTTTGCTATTTTCTCTCTGACGTAATGTTCGCATATTCCAAATATGCACTTTCAGTCTAAATTCAAGAATAAGGAGGATGTGGAGAAGGGCTACAGTTGACTCTCAGTGGGTATTGGTGTAAGAAATTATATGGTAATGTTGCATTTCACTAAGACTTGGAGATTGCTTATTACTGTAACATAACTTAGTCCAAGCTGACTGACACACAGAGAGTGAACTTAATCTCTAGCTTTACAGTTCCATTCTCCTTGTGAATTGATTTTATTTCCCTTGAAATCCTCTGAGATCCACAAGTGGGTTTATTTCCTTACAGTGAACAATCCCTGATAAAGAACAATATTATTCTAAACTCTTTTCTCTCTCGCTCTTTTTTTTTTTTTTTTTTGCTTTTTAGGGCCACATAATGGAGGTTCCCAGGCTAGGGGCTGAACTGGAGCTGTAGCCACTGGCCTACACCACAGCCACAGCAACGCTGGATCTGAGCCGCGCCTGCAACCTACACCACAGCTCACGGCAACACTGGATACTTAGCCTTCTGAGCAAGGCCAGGGATCGAACCCACAATCTCATGGGTCCTGGTCGGAATTGTTAACTGCTGAGCCATGCTGGGAACTCCGAAACTCTTTTGTGTTTAAACATTTATCATGTAATGGGTTCTAGTCTCTTCTGTGGCAAGGTTAAGTTACATGCATACACACACTTTAAAAGATGTTTAGGTGAGAGAAGAGCAATGCGTTGTGCTCATGGTAAGGACAGTTTTTACCTGTGCATTATTCTTATTACTCAAAGACAGAGATTGTGAGAGTTTTCTTTTACTTCCGTTTTCAAAACCGATTTGACCTGAAATTCTAATCAATAGCATCTTTTCATGGTATATACAGGAAGAACAATTTCTGCTACTTCAAAGTGTATCTTCCTTCATTGGAGCATCTGAAAAAAACTGAGTCGCATCAGTTATCATTTTAGCTTTGTAACTGAAAACCAAATTTTGTGTCTTTGGCCACACCTGGTGCATATAGAAGTTCCAGGGCCAGGGATCGAATCTGAGCTGCAGCTGTGACCTACACCACAGCTGTGGCAATTCAGGATCCTTAACCCACTGCACTGGGCCAGGATCAAACCTGGCCAAGCTGCCGCAGAGACAATAGCAGATCCTTAACCTGCTGTGCCAGAGTGGGGAACTCTAAAAATACTTTTGTGTGACATACAACTACATCTTTGTGCAGTGTTCTTGTTCCTTGGGCTTAATTCAACCGACTGTTCTCTCAGGATCTGTGAGAATGTGGCTCACTCTTTTAGACCACCTTCAAGAGTAGCCTCTGTACTGCATTCTATACTCTGTAAAGAGCAAACAAAGTATCCTAAGTTGGGAGATGAGATTTTTATGCAGTAACTGTAGACCAGTGAGACGACAATTTCTGTTTTATGTGAAAACTTTCTGTTTTGCCAAATTGAAAGTAGTGTTATAAACATTTGAATTATTTTTTCAAAACACTTTCATAGAGTTTTAGCTCCTTTACATCCTACGAGTACAAAGCACAGGGAGACTATGAGACTTGCTTAAATTTACCAGTTAAGTGGCAGCCTCAGGTCTGGAACCCAAAACCTCACCTTGTTCTTTCTATTTTGCCTCAGTACAAAGAGGAACAATCCATTCCTCTTTAACATTCTCCTTAATACCTGTAAGGATGTTTACACTGCACACAGAATGTTCTGATTATACTAGAAGTAAATTTTTAAAAAGTTAAAAACATGGACATATGTTACTTCTTATATTTACCGCAGGAACATTTAGATTAGATGTATTTACTGCTGTGTGTGTGTCTGTGTGTGTGTGTGTGTGTGTGTATAAAATTGAGCATTATTTTAGTTACATTAAATAACACACTTACTACACAAATATTTGATGAGAGGCCACCATAGAACAAAGCAGGTATTTTTTCCAGAATGCTTTGAAGATGAAAGCATAATAACTGATGATTTATTTTAAAATGTTTAAATTGCAAATATTTGTTTTAAAATAAGAAGGAAAGTGAAAAATAATATTTGAGACAAGATTCAGAATGAATAGCCAGTGTTAGGGTAGGAAGGAAAAGACAATTCTTGCTCAACAGTACAAACACAAAGGTATGGTTACAAATATATTACTGATTCAGGGATTGATAAAATATACCAGGAATTCAAAGAAAATGTTAGATTTAGAAATATGAATTGCTATAATCACAAAGTAATAATAATGATTCCAATTGCCTATATGGAAGTGTCTACAAAAATCTTTTTTTGTGTGTGTAATTCTTTATATCAGCCTAAGTTTGATTAAGGAATAGAGCAAATTCTGATATTAAATAAAAGTGATACTAGATATTTGTCTTATAAGGCCACTTCCTGTACTATTATTTTTCATGGATTTTGAAGGCCATATATGTCTGAAAAGTGTTTTAATTTGGTCAACTGACAACTAATGAATTTCAACCAATTGTTTTAAAACCACCTACAAGATAAACATCAGCCATTTTGTCTTGAATGTGTAAGATGTTGACCTCCCGAAAGAAACACTTATTCACAGGGTTTTATAACTAGAAATGACTATTAATGAGAACTTTCAGGTCTAGTGATAACCTGTGTTGATAACTACCCAACTTTGGGAAAACTAACTACCTAGTGTAATTCTTTGCTCTCCATGTTTTGAAGGACCTAGAAATTCTGGCCCATGAACTTTTTGTGAGGATGGAAGATAAACAGATTGTATAAAAAAACTGAATATTAACACATTAACTACCTTATCAAGGAGATAAGGTGGGGGAGTAATATTTGTTCATCTAACAGATGATAAGTGAGGGTTAAATCGGTCATCCTTTTGCCTTATAATTCTTGGTAGTTTAAAAATCTTGATACTGACTGAACAAAAATTGTAACTACTATTTTGAAAAAAAAAGCAAAAGATCAGAGAGGAAATGGTCTTTTAAAAAAATGAACCAATATTCCCTTCCTAGCCTACTTATGTCATATCTTATTGTTTAGTAGATATCCAGATTTCAACTCTGCACCACAATGTCTACTCACAACATCCATTACTGATAAAGCAAATGGTTTAATATTTCAAATCTACATGGAGCTTGACAGAGATTTAAAGGTTGCCTTTGGTCTTAATGGATAAAGTATAGGTTTTTCTGTACATAAAAAAGAATAATGCTGTGGTTTAACCATTCTAGTTAGCTTGTATCTCTTAAGTTCTTCTTCTAGACAGGATGATTAATTTCTAAAATTCCAAGGATAGTCTTGGAGGGCAATTTTAGCAGAGGCAATAGTTAACAGTTTAAAAGCGAAATTGTAATATGAAGAAAAAATTTGCTACAAACAAAAGTTTTAAAAATTAAATATCAATTAAAAATTTAAATTGAAATGTTTAAAAAATAGCGGGGGGGCCCTCAAATTTGTGCTAAATTGAATCTCCATCAGTACTAATATGGTTTAACAGATTATAGGTGAGACTGTAAACATGGGTCACTTTCAATTAATATTGAGTTGAGCTCCCCTATTGCTGAAAACGGTGATGTTTTATTTTTTTCTTACTGTAAATAAAATAGTCAAGACTTAATCCCAGGCCCTTTCTCAAAGACTCAACTTTCTAGTCTTCAGGGAATGCTGGGAAACTCTGAGTGGGGAATAGCTGAGGCTTGAACACCATATCTGCTGCCCTGCCTCATCCTTGGGCTTGCAGCTCAACGATGTGAAGAAAACCTCCCTACAATAGTCCTAAACCCCTGCTCTGCCCTCTGCACCCCCAACTAAGCGGATTATTTAAAAAGTAAAAGTCAGATTCATGCACATCTCCTCAAGAGTGGTTTCCTTTTTCTAAGCAGTGTGGGCAATAACATTATAAAGATCTCTTTCCTCATGAAGTGTGTGTGTGTTGAGGGAGCAATAGATAAATACAAAAGTAACATGATAATTAAAATATACAGCATGTTAGTGATAAGTACTACTGGTAAAAATAAAACAGGGAGAGAACTAGGGGATCAGAAGGTCTCACAGCAAGGCTAAGTCTAAGCAATGATCTCAAGGAGGCAAAAGAGTGAAATATTCGGATACAGGGCATTAGTTTCAGGCTGAAGGAATATCAAATGCAAAGGCCCTGGGGCCAGAAAGGGCCTGGTGGTGGTGGAGGAACAAACAAGAGGGACAGCATGGCTGAAGCAGAGGGAATGGGAGGAAATGAATTTGATGAGACCAAACGGGAGCATATCATGTAAGGCCCTGGTGTACCATCCTAAGGGCCGTCTAAGAAAAGTGGGGGACAATTTTGAGCAGAGTAGTGGCATGATTTAACAAGTTGTTAAAGGCCCTGTTCTTGAAGCTAGCTTTGGCAGAAGCTCCATCAAAAGAAATGAGAGGTAAATTTGCTAATAGGTGTCTCAAAGTTACACAGACAACTACTGACAAAGGGAAAGCGTTGAATCCTGGACAAATGGGTGTGTGGGTGATCGGTAGAGGGGGTTAGCAGGGAAGGTTGGGAGATGCACGTGCCTAGGTTTCAGGCCGCGACCGCGCAGAAACCTCCAGTCCGGCCGACTCCCGCCCATATCCCCTCCGCGAGGGTCAGGGACACAGCCTTCAGGCCATGTTGCCATGGCGACTACGGGATTTTTTTTTTTTTTTCCCCCTCCAACCCACTCTCCATTCGTCTACCTTGTGAACGCAAAGCACCCGGACCTGCACCCTTTCCAGCGCGGACGCAGGGTCTGGGCCAGCACCGACTTATCAGTATTCTGCTTGTGGCTCTTTCCCCCACCCCCACCGCGACTCCAGGCGTCAGCCTATCCAGCAGCTCCAACTCCCAGCGGTCTGTGCTGCTCAACCGCCCCCATCTTCTCCCTGGGGGGCCACGGCCGGAGTCCCACAACCACCTCTCCTCTGGAGCGTCTCTGGCAGCCCCGAGCGTAGCCGCTGGTCGGCCCAGTTACGCATCGCTTTCCCTCACGCTGGTGGCGGCCTAGAGCTGCCTGTCAGCTCGGGGAGTGGGCACCCTGCACCAGGTTCGTAGGCAGCGCGCCCCAGGAGAACCTCTCTGCGCACCCCCGAAACAAGTCTCTACAGAGATTCCACTCCCCTGTGCGCCGTGTAAGGTCCCTCTGCGCCTCCTGCAATGCGCCAGGCAGGGGAAGCAGGTATTTGAAGCACCTGCATTGCGCCCCCGCTGGGATGCACTGTGCGCTAAAAGACAGCGCAAAACCAGAGGATCAGAGGCGCGGGGAGTTAGGGATGGGTTTTCTTAGGACTCACCTTGTGCAGTTTCCACATGGCCCCCAGAGCCTTGACTTCGTGGCTGGAGTGCTTGCCCTCCTCTAAGCACTGGTAACACACGGGCATCTTGCACTGCACGCAGTACATGCTGTGGTTCTCCAGCTCGTGGTCTGTACAGGTGGAGACCTTTCGCGGGCTCAGCCTCCGGCTCACGCGGCCCTGGGCCGGGGGCACCAGGCGGTGCTTGGCTAGGGGCCCCCGGGGTGGGTGGCAGCGCAGGCGGCACGGATCACAGTAGAAGACATCGCACTGTTCGCACATGACGGTGGCCTCCTTGGGTGCCTTCTCGCAGAGCTGGCACTTAAGGGCCGCCGCTTTGCTCTGCTGGTAGCGGTCAATTACCCCTTCCAGAACGCGGTTCTTGGGAAAGCCGCGGAGCCCCCGGTCATCCAGGATGAGGCTGCGGTGGCACTGGGGGCAGGTGATACAGGAGTTGCGGGGCACCGAGGCCAAGGCCGGTGACAGGTGGGTGGCCGGTGGCGGCATAGCGGGGGGAAATACTCGAACGCCGTTGGGGGACTTCTGGCACGGGGTAGTGGGGGCGCTGGCGAACCCCCCGTAGGAGCCATAGCCGCTGTCCGCCTCGCTGTACAGGCTCATCTTGTCCAGGTCCAGATAGTCATAGTCGGAGACCCCGGAGCCCGAGGCCCGTCGGCTTTGAGGGGACTCCGACTCAGGGGTCTGCACCAGGATGTTGCGGGCGCACGCCTGACATATATTGTGAGAGCAGGGCAGGATGATGGGCTCCCGGTAGAAGGAGCCGCACACGGGGCATTTTAACTCTTCTTCCATCTCTTCCATGGGGACTGGGCTGGGAGTGAAGCAGCGGCGGCTGCAACGGGCGCCTGATCTGACGAGTGGCCGACTGGCCTGTTGTGTCCAGCACCTTGGCCAGCAGCGGCGGCTGTGGCGGTGGCGCCTTCCCGCGTCGCCTAGGCGCCGACTCCTGGTGAGGAGCTCTCTCTCTGTGAGCCACGGAACAGCAGCGGCGCGCGCCAACCCGGGACCGCCCCGTCCTACCCTCCTAGTCCCGCCCCTGCCTATAAACAGCGGCCTATTGGACGGCGGGCTAAAGAGCGAAGCTCTCATTGGCCACAGCACCCGTCAATCTCCTCTCCTCCGCAGGCCACGGGGGGTTTAGCGGAGGACTCCGAAGAAGAGGGGAATCTTCGCTCCCGGCTGCAAGATCTCGGGAGGGGGCCGGCGTGCGGAGGCGAGGGGACCGGGAAGGAGGAATTAGGCGGGATGACTCATCCCTCGCCTCGCTTCCTTCCGACCTCCGGCGCAGTCACCCGAGAGCGGGGCGTGAGAAACCCCTCCCCGCAGCGAGGGGGCTGGCGGAGGGGCTGGTGCTACTCGCCCGCTTCTGCAGTTGGCTTGCAGCTCTGGTCTCCGCGCCGACCTCCCCTCGATTGGCGCCGCGCCGCGCGGGAGACCCCCCTTCTTCCGCTTCTGGCACCGCCTCACCCAGGCCTATGTTTCTGTGCTGCAGCCGGGCGTTTCTCCCCCTCAGGAACCCGAGGAAGCCCGCCCCCGGCGCTGCTGCATCTCGTTGTCTGACAGGCCCGGCCGCGAGCCCCGAGGGAGTATCTTCGCTTCTTTCACCCTCAATTTTTTACTGTCTCAAAGGGGGCTGATAATATCGACTACCTAGTGTTGCCATGAGATTTAAACTAGGTCACGGATGTAAAGGTTTGGAATGTTAGTTAAAAGCTTTGCCCCCTTCATTTCACGCTTTCAATTCAGGCTCGGCCCAGAGGCTTCTTACTGTTTGGTGTGAACGAGTCTAGGTCCCCTGTCCCCTCTCAGTTACAACCACTCCCCAGCCCCCGCACCCCCCAAAGTTCAGTACCTGGCTGAGCTTTCACAGAGCCAGTAGAACCTTTGATTCAATTGAGGCAGAAATGGGTTGCCTGAGTGACCATAGTTTAGTAAACTAGCTCTGGACAGGAAACATCGTGTCACTGTAAAGTCTCATGTGTCTCCAGATAGACTTATTCAATGTTAGTGGCCCGAGCATCTACCACAGCGTCCAAGATGATGGTTTCTTTCTGTTTCTTTCGGTGAAGTGTGTGGCCGTGATAGTGATGCGGGTGGGGGTGGTTAGCTCTAGTGTTAGTCTTCATGTATTAAGCATGCTTCTCCCTCTCCCCAGTCATTGCTGGTCCTGCCCTTGCCGCAAGAACTGATTGGGTTTTTTGTTTCATTTTGTTTTTGTAATAAGATGCATTTATTTTGTTTTTTAATCATCAAAACATTTTTCCAGTTCTTGAAGATTTGTCTAGTTTTCCAACAGGCATACACAGTAATAACATAATGGCAACAAGAAAATTACTTTCAGGAAGCCAGATTAGGAAAAGGGGGCCAGATGAGAAATCAGAATTTAGAGTCCTCTAATTTTTTCTTTTAAAAAGCTGAAAGACGAGTACAGTGAACACCCATATGGGCACTCTTCACCTAGGTTTCACTCGTCATTTATATGTTATAAATACCATGTTTGTTCTATCACTAATGTCTTCCTCAGGCTCCATACATCCCAGTGCAGTCTGGGATTTTTTTTTTTTTTTGTAAGGGCTGCACGTGGGGCACATGGAAGTTCTCAAGCTAGGGATCTAATCCAAGCAGCATCTGTGACCTACACCACAGCTAATGGCAACACCTAATCCTTAACCCACTGAGCAAGGCCAGGGATCAAACCTGCATCCTCACGGATACTAGTCGTATTCGTTTCCACTGCACCACAATGGGAACTCCTGGGATCCTTTTAATCTTTCAACAGCTTCATCGCAATGTCCTCCCCAGACATTGTCCTGTGAAATTGTATAGCAGCATTATTCTCCTAGCACCAGAGCTGCTGGTCTGGTATCCTCAAAGGTACTGTAGATCTGAGGGGGCTACCTGCTGTTACAACTTGGATGTGGGCCCTTTTATGGTCTAGAAAAATCACAAGAACTCAGCATTAATTGAATTGGTCATTGACTTTTGTCAGATGGCCTGCAGAACTGTTGATTTGATGATGTGGGACAAAAAAAAAAAAAACCCAGTCCCTTCCCCGCAAATTTTTAAGTGACATAGTGATATTCTGAGGTAGTAACTTATTTGCCTTTTGCTGAATGATTCATGAAATAAATGACAAAAATTCTTTTCAAGATCTAAGAAATCTTCCAATTTTCAGTCTTCCAAAAAAGAGATAAATTGATTATATGCAGCTCATTGAAACGTCTATACTGCACACACACACACAAAAAAAGCCAACAAACAGCAACAAAAAAACACAGACTTTTTATAACCCTGCCCTTGGAGAAATAGTCCAATAAACTAGGTTATCTTTCCAATACCTTCTTCAATTGCAATAAAAATAGCATGTGATCATTGGGGGAAAAGTTCTCATTGTTATTTAAAGTTATGCTAATCACAACTGCTATGTAATTTATTTTTAACCTAGCTTTTAACTAGTTAAGTTCAGAATATCCAAAGACATATAAGTACTGTTTACAGATACTGAACTTCTTCATGTAAGTTTGGAACATCATGTACAGGATACATCTAATTTACAGATCTCAAGAGAATTTGCTAATAACAAGTAATTAATTTTTAATAAATTGTTAGAAAGGAGTGCCAGTACCACTCATAATTTGCAGTCCTTTAAACGACTTTTATATGTATTTGGCCAGCTGTAGTAGCCTTGGGTCAGTGCTTTGTACATTTCAAGGTGAACAGTTGTTACTCTTTTTTTTTTTTTTTTTGGCTGCATGCCCAGGGCATGTTGAAGTTCCCAGGCCAGGGATCTAACTGGTGACACAGGAGAGACCCAAGCCAGGAACCCCAGAGCAGCTGTTAGTCTTCTATGAGTCTGAGCTTTGCTTATCACAGTATATCAACTGCTATGGATTGAACGTGTCTCTCCAAAATTCCTATCTTGAAATCCTAACACCCAAGGCGATGGTATTAGGAGGTACAGCCCTTGGCAAAACGTTCATGAATGGAATTAGTGCCCTTATAAAAGTGGCCCAAGAAAGCTCCCTTGCCCCCTCCCATCATATGAAGTTACCACGAGAAGACCACCGCTGTAAGGAAGCAGATCCTTCCCAGATAACAAATTTGGTGACACCTTAATCTTATACTTCCCAGCTTCCAGAACTGAGACAGGCTAATTTCTGTTGTTTACAATCTACCCAGTCTGTGGTATTTTGTTTCAGCAGCCTGAACAGACTAAGACATCAACTAAGAATCTGTTTATTAGCAGAAAATTTATGCTTAGTTCAAAATAAACATAGTCTTAAGGAATGTCAGTGGCATATTACACTAGTGGTTTCACAGAAACACAACAGAATGCAAATTTATAATATAATCAATATATAATGATTTGATCTATTTTGAAACATATTGAGATGATTTAATTATTGGATTTGGCCAAGAATTAGTTAAATCAATTTAATCAGGAGATTCAAATGACTATCATTTCTTTAGTGTTCACGCTGTTCCAGGTAGTAATTTATTTACATGCAAAACTTAGTTCAGTCTCTGTAACAACAAGAGATGGGTACAGGGAAATCCTGTGGTGGCGCAGTGGTTAATGAATCCAACTAGGAACCATGAGGTTGTGGGTTCGATCCCTGGCCTTGCTCAGTGGGTTAAGGATCTGGCGTTGCCGTGAACTGTGGTGTAGGTCACAGACGCGGCTCGGATCTGGCGTGGCTGTGGCTGTGGCGTAGGCCTGCAGCTGTAGCTCTAATTGTACCCCTACACTGGGAACCTACATATGCCGCAGGTGTGGCCCTACAAAAGCAAAAAAAAAAAAAAAAAGAGAGAGAGAGAGAGAGATGGTTACAATTATCTCCATTTTAAAGATGAGTAAACTGAGGATAAGCAAAGTACTGAAGGTCAAATATTGGTAAAGTTGGGATTTCTTTCTTTCTCCATTCATTCATTCAACAAATTCTGAGGTCTACTCTCTGTCAGGTTCTGTGTATGATAAATACCCAAAATGATTTTTGTTAACTTTTATGCTTATTCTGCATAACTTCCCTGTTTATCATTTTCTTAATTTATTTCTCTAAAATATTTTTATATTTTCCCCTCATGTTGCAGTACTTGTCCATACTGTACTTTAAAGCTCTCTCAAAGGGTTGTGTTTAAAAGGAAATGAAAATCTGAATGTAGTTGATATTATAGGAACACTATAGGGAATATCTTATCTCTTCCAGCTGGTGATCAACCCATGCCCTGAAGCACGAGGATTGATGGCCCTGTAATTTCATCATTCCTGTGGTGACTGCAGATGTTCTCATTTGTGTGAAGTGTTTGATTATCCTCTGAAACTTACTATTCATCCAGATGATATTCTTTAGCAATAAGCTAAGCAAATTTATTTATTTATTTTGTCTTTTTTCCCTTATCTAGGGCCACACCCTCGGCATATGGAGGTTCCCAGGCTAGGGGCCCAACAGGAGCTGTAGCCACCGGCCCACACCAGAGCCACAGCAACACAGGATCCGAGCCGCGTCTGTGACCTACACCACAGCTCACGGCAACACCGGATCCTTAACCTACTGAGCAAGGCCAGGTATCGAACCCACAACCTCATGGTTCCTAGTCGGATTCGTTAACCACTGAGCCACGATGGGAACTCCGAGCTGAGCAAGTTTAAAATGTACTAATGGCTTTTCCATTTTTTAAAAAAGATGAATGTTTTCTGATGAAAACTTAGGTGTTTTCCCATTTACTTTTGACTATAATGCTGATTATTAATGCAGCAGTCTCTGACTCTAAAGAATGAACACTCAGAGAAGAAAGAATTCTCTATCTTCTCCCCACATTCCCTTCTAGAGCCACTAATCCTTAGGTACAGGGGAAAGGTCAGTGGAAGAAAGGAGCTGATTATAGGCTCTGGAACTTTAAGACCATCTGATATATAGATAAAAATATTCTGTATTTACATTGTGATTAAGGATATTGCTGAATGTGTTTTATAAAAATTGCATTATTTGAAGGTAATGGAGATGGTATTCTATTTCAAAAGAAATTCTGGGGAAACTTCTTTATTTTTTTGGTATTTTTAGGGCTGCACCTGCAACATATGGAAATTCCCAGGCTAGGGGTCCAGTTGGGGCTGCAGCTGCTGCCCTACACCGCAGTCACAACAATGCAGGATCCAAGCCGTGTTTGAGAATTACAGCACAGCTCAGGGCAATGCTGGATCCTTAATCCACTGAACAAGGACAGGGATCAAACCCGTGTCCTCATGGATATAAGTTGGGTTTGTTACCACTAAGCCACAATGGGAACGTCCATGAAGAACCTTTTTTTAATGGGGTAATTTAACCAATAATATTTAATTTTGAATTTTTAATATTTGCACCATCTTTAAATTTTAAATTTGTAATATTTGTACCATATTTATTTATTGTTTATACTCTTTTGTCTTTTTAATTATGCATAATTATAATAAATTAAGAGTGTTTTGCCCATTTAGTACTACTGGAAGATGACCTTATTCAAATTTTGTAGTATTTCTAACTACATGTAATATAGGACTAATACTTTGGAAGGGGTAGATGATGAAATGAAAAGGTGAAATCTATGAAGATGAAAGTTTAATGAATCTTATATTAAGGTAATACAGTTGGAAGATAAATCCAGGAGACTCAGCTTGTGAATAATAAGAACCCTAGAAAGAGGAAAAGGCACAGATGGAGGAAAATCACAACTGAAAGAATAATTTTCCTTAATCAAATAAAGATATGAGATTATAGACTGAAAGGATTTTAGCATTATCTATGACATTAATTTAAAAAAAGACCCAAGCACATACAGATAAAATTCTTGAACTCCAAGGAAAAAAGGAACATCTAGAAGTTCCCAGTGAGAAAAATCTTAATTATAAAAAGAAAAGAATCAGATTGGCATTGGACTTCTTTTTGCAGCCTGGAAGGCAGGAAGAATGTGAAATAAGTCTTCAGCCTACTAAAGGTAAAAGAAGGCATCCTAAGTACTGTATAGCCAGCCAAGAGATCACTTGATTCTCAGGTTAAAGGAAGACTGCAAGAATTTAGAGAACACAACACTCACATACTCCATCTAAGGAAAATACTTCAGAAAGAACTTTAAACTAAATAAATCTGAGAGTCTTTGAGATGGGGTAAGGAGCTAATGGGAAAGTAAAAGTATTCCAAAGATCTGCTATTATTGAGGAGAGAGGAAAAACTGAGAAAGGCTAGGTGAGAAATAGAATATTTTTGTTGTAGGAATTATTCATTATCTTTTACTTTTCACATAATAGTAAACAAATTCATGTATTATTAGGTCTGACAAAAGAAATATAACTATTAACATAATAGGAAGAACAAGTGAATTCACAATTAAATGTGGAAAATACTATGTGAAACTCTGTGACAGCAAATTTTAAAGCCTAATGAAATGGATATTTTCTTGGCAAAGTATATATTAACTGCATTAATCATTCAAAGTAGAAAGCTTGAATAGACCAACCTCCATAAAAGAGATTTGGAAGGTTATTTTCAATTTATCATTAAAAATGTTACAATGGTTGTACAGATGAGCTCTAGTTAACTTTCTAAGAACAAGTAAATTAAAGTTATTAAAATAACCTAAATTAAAGAAAAATGTAGAATGTTCCCTAGTCCACTTTATAAAGCCATTATAACTTTAATAACAAAATATATTATAGTTAACAGAAAATGCAATAAACCAAAAACTATAGACCTAAACCATCTAAGTAGTAGATATAAAAGTGCTAAGCAGGATATTAGCAAATAGATTTCAACATTGTACCAAAAAATTAATAAACTACTACCAAGTAGGGATTTCCCCAGGAATCTAAGTATGGTTGAGTTTCAGGAAAACTATCAACACAAATTATAACATAAAAAATTAAAGAGGCGAAGTTCCTTCCCTCTTTGGACCATATGGGAATAATCCTCCTTCTGTAAATGACTAAAAAGCAGGATTAACTATAGGAATCAATTATTGTCAGAGAACGAGTATCAAGGCATCTGCATGGGGATTTGCTAGGGTCTTTGACTGAACACAATATGTGCACGTACAGGGTGAATCTCCACCAGGATGGGCAATAACAACTGAGGAAAGAGCAATTATTGGAGTTGTAATATAAACAATTCTCAGAGCACACACAGAACCAGAAATCATTCGTATTCTCTTCAACCATTATGAAGAAAATGCATTGAATATAGAAAAAACAATTGTATCTATCTATCTATCTGCAATGCACAATTAGCAATTGAGATTAAAAACTATACAATTTATAACAGCATCAAAACACATGAAATTAAGAGTGGTAAATTAGAAGTTTGGGATTAGCAGATAAAAACTACTATATGAAAAATAGAAAAACAACAAGGTCCTACTGTACAGAGGGAACTATATTCAATATCTTGTAACAACCTATAATGGAAAAGAATCTGAAAAAGAATACATATATAACTGAATACGTATACAACTGAGTCACTTTGCTGTACACCAGTAACTAGCACAACATTGTAAATCAACTATACTTCAATTAAAAAGACCCATCAAATTGAAATAACAACATGTGTATAAGATCAATACACTGACAACTACAAAACATTCCAGAGAAAAATTAAAAGCAAACTTAATAAACGGTGAGATATACTATGTTCACAGATTGGTAAACTCAATATTGCTAAGATGACAATTTTTCCTAAATTGATCTTAGAATCAGTGCAATTCCAATGAAAATTTTCAGAAGGCTTTTCTTGGGGGGGATAAGAAATTGCCAAGTTGGTTCTAAAATCTGCTTGAAGATGCAAAGAAGCTAGACTAGTCAAAAGTATTGAAAAGAGATCTGACTTGAAAGATTTATACTGATAGCGACTTACCATAAAGCTATAGTAATTAACTTGTGTGTTAGTGGCTTAAGGATAGAAATATATATCAATGAAACAAAACAGAGTCCGCAAATAGACTCACATGTCTATGGTCAACTGATTATAAATAAAGATTCTAAGTAAGATGTGTGGAAACATCTATTAAAGTTAAAAACACATCAATAAAGTTAAAAATTTCAAAGAGCAAAGAGAGTTAATTGGTTTAGTCTTTATAGCCTTTGTTTAGGTTATTTCACTTTTTATAGCAAGCATGTGTTATAAATGTGTTATAACTT
Organism: Catagonus wagneri; assembly: GCA_004024745.2. Taxonomy (NCBI): domain Eukaryota; kingdom Metazoa; phylum Chordata; class Mammalia; order Artiodactyla; family Tayassuidae; genus Catagonus; species Catagonus wagneri. The sequence goes on along the minus strand of PVHT021183527.1, from coordinate 10,562,779 downwards.
GAAAAATATCTAATAAATAATTTTTAGAATAATTTTGAAGTGATTTCTCAAGGAGGTCACCCTTGGAATTCCCTTTCTCCTATCTAATCTTCACATGCCAGAATTAAAATCATCTCCTATGATTCCGATCTTAAGTTTTGGAATTCTACTTTACATATATGAATTTGCTATAGTATTAATTTGACTTTTATATTAGTTACTCTCTCCTAATTAGAAATCAGAGCTACTTTCTCCTTAAGCTTCCCAGTACAAACCCAATGCCATTGTTCCTTATAATGTTCTCTGGAGCTGTCTTCCTGGTGAATTTCTCTACATTCTGTAAGTTTTCAAATATTTTTTCCCTGCCTTTCAGCAGATAATTTGTTAGAAAAAGTCAACCTGTTGGCAGAATTATTTTTCTTTAGGTGTTCAATAAACATTGCCCTAGGCTCTTCTCTAATGTTTGTTTAATCCTCCAATTCAGAAGTCATTCACGATTTCTTTTAAATTACCTGTTTTCTTGGTGTTCCCATCGTGGCTCAGTGGTTAACGAAACCAACTAATAACTATGAGATTGCGGGTTAGATCCCTGGCCTTACTCAGTGGGTTAAGGATCCGGCGTTGCCCTGAGCTGTGGTGTAGGTTGCAGATGCGGCTCGGATCCTGCGTTGCTGTGGCTGTGGCGAAGGCCGGCAGCTACAGCTCTTGTTAGACCCCTAGCCTGGGAACCTCCATATGCCGCGAGTGCAGTCCTAGGAAAAAAGCAAAAAGACAAAAAAAAAAAATTACCTGTTTCTTCTTTTGGTAATACTGGAAGACCAATATAGGAGAATACAGGATACAAGGTATAGGAACTCTTAGGATTTTGAAATTGGAAAACTGGAAGACAGTATGTTAACTGGGAGTGCTAAACAGAAAGGTCACGAACTGTGCTAGGGGGCAAATGAACCAATACAGGTACATGGGCTAAATTTTCCAAAAACATGTCTGGTGTGGCAGAGGTTATCAGTACCTGGCTTTAGTATCCATATTATATTCCTGGGATGAAGGAGGAGGAAAATGAGAAGTGGATGAAAAAGAAGTAAAAGGAGGAGTATGAGGAAGAGAAGGGGAAGAGGAGGGAGAGAAGAAAGAGCACCTGCCCTGTGGTCTTCAAGGAAAATCTGTTTCAGATCTTTTTTTCTCTGTGCTAGATGAGAATGAGAATAGGCTCTGGGGGATGCAATACTTAAAAAATCCTGTATAAGTTCTTGCAGTAAGTGAAAAATCTGAATCACTTGCTACATGATGACAAGTGAATAGAATAAAATAGAGCTGAAACTCATTTGGGGGAGGAACACTGATAAAATATGGCTATAGTACGGTAGACATTTCATTATTAATTCCTGTTCTTTGGTATGAATTTTCATTCAAATTTCAAGCAGAAAATATCTATGTATGCCTTAAAATAAAATACAAGTTTAATGTAATAAACATATTGACTTAATGTTCAAGCAGAGAAATAAATATAATAATGCCTTTGGTAGGGTACCTAATTCTTCACTAACATTTCATGTATTAGATGTCATTTAGCTTTCATAACCCTGGTGGGTAAGTGACTTTATACACACAGAGATTCTGAAAGGTTAAATGGTGTGCCTGGGGTCACGTAGACAGCATTGGGCTAGAATTCAGGTCATAGGTAGGAGTAGCCAAAACAACTTGTAAGAGAGCACTTTGTTGTCATAATCTAATAGTAGCCTTCTACCATACAATGTTTTTCTCAGCCTCAGTGACATTTACCTGAAATCCCAGTCTTTATGAAGTGGCTAATATTTATTGCTCCATATTCTACTCCGTTAATGCCACCAGTGGAGACTCTATTAGAAGGTTTTTATGTAGATTTTTGGATAGTTTCATTTATTGCTGGTTTTTGAACTCCAGATTTTCCATTTTACTGATCTACTTCTCATGAGAGCCTGAATAAGCAAGATCATTATTCTTGCCCCCAAACCCATGATTCAGATCTCTTTGAATTGCTTACAATTAGCTTTTAATTGATTGGCTATTCAATTATTTTATAACACTTCACAAACTTGTATGTTCATTTGGTTCTTCACTGCAACCTCCAATTATCTTGGAATAATTATTTGTGCAGTGTAGATGACAAATTATTATTTACAGTTGAATGAAAATCCTCTCTTACATTCTTACAGATTTAATAACTGTAATATGGGCTTTTAGTTATGTGGCATGTTTCTTTGTGCTTTTGAAAATAAATAGCTGGTTCTTTCTTTATTTACTTTTTTTGTCTTTTGTCATTTTAGGGCTGCACCCATGGCATGTGGATGTTCTCAGGCCAGGGGTCTAATGGGAGCTACAGCTGCCGGCCTACACCACAGCCACAGCAGCAAGGAATCCAAGCCGCGTCTGCAAGCTACACCACAGCTCATGGCAACGCCAGATCGTTAACCTACTGAGCGAGGCCAGGGATCAAACCCACAACCTCATGGTTCCTAGTCGGATTCATTTCTGCTGAGCCAGGACAGGAACTCCCAATAGCTGGTTCTTTAAAATGACAATTTGAAAAAAATCTTAGTAGAGATTTTGGGCTTAATTTTAAAAAAACCCAATCAATTAAGAAATTCATTGCTCACTTGTTGATTATGAGAGACCAAAGGAAGACATCCCTGCCCTCACAGTGAATGTTTATAAGAGAATAAGACAAAATGACTCAAAAAATCCCAGTCTAAGACCATGAATGCCAGAAAAGGGTCTATAGTGTCATGGGGGTCAGAAGAGGGAGATGGCATGTGTGAGTGAGGTTATGAAGCCTTAATGAGTTGGATTTCAGAAGAAAGAGCTAGGGTGGGGAAGAATATTTAGTGGAGAACACAGTAAACAGATAAAGTAGAGTTTGGGGCTTTTGAAGATAAAATTTGTAGTAAAAGTCATCAGCCCAGAGTTATTATTTTAGTGTATAGGACACGAGAACATATGGATGGAAGAAGGAGCTGGACTTTTCCCAAAAGGGCAGAAACATGTCCATGAGTCTTAGCATCTTCTAAAAGACCCAGAGGAATTCCTTGCTAGCCAACAAAATTCTGACACTCTCCAGAGTCTAGACAGGAAAAAGGGAATTTAACAATACAATTTTAGTGAAAAAAATATATATGTTAATTTTTTAAAAGAATTAACCACTTAAAACCAAGAATTGAAATACTTTTATTTTGGGGGGTACACTATCTCTTTTATTGTAGAGCCAAGGTAGGGTCACATAGCATTTATTCAAGTTACTCAAACAATGCAGTCTTCTCTCTTTGAGTTTCTCCATTCCAGTCAAGTGCAGTGAAAAAAAGACATGAATATTGGGATCAGACAGATCTGGATGTAAACCCACTTTCTAGCCACAAGAACACAGGCATAAATTCCATGAGAACATTGTTTTTGTGATTGCTGCCTGTGCCTAGCATCTAGAAGAGTACCCAGAATATAATGAGGGCTTGGTAAATATTTATTGAATAATTTAATGACCCTTTTGAACCCCAATTTCCTCATTAATATAGTGGGAAACATAATACCTAACCCAAGGATTGTTTTGAGAAATTAAATAAGAAAATGTTAGGGAAAGCGTCTGACCTAGTACCTTTCATGTGCCAGGTTGCTAAATGCACGACTTTCTTTCCATCCTCAGATCAAGATGCACTAACTGTAACTTTCATTAATGAATTCCTTTTTAATTTTTATGACTGTACATCTTTTTTTTTTTAAATATGTAATCTAATATCTGTAAGACCAAAAGCACCATGAAAATGTGTCTTTGTGTGGGTTGGGAAAAGCAACCAGTATTGGCTGTGGTGCTTTTTGCTGGCTCAGCCAAAGCCTACGCTGAGCGAAATGGAGACGAGGTACAGAATGGCAGTGTAGTGAATCTGCGGTTCTCCCCTCTGTGTCTGGCTGGGAATGCCAGTGGATTCACCCGTTTTCAATGACATGACTAACAGATTTAGTTTTATAGGAATGAAAGCAGGCCAGTTGATCTAGACTTTGCCCATTAGTGCAGCTCAAGTTAGAAATAAGTCACTTCAAGGACTAGCTCCTTATAAGCAATGTAGATAAAACTCCCATACTGATAATTCCATTGAATTTTACAAAAATTCAATCCAATAAAATGTGGGCCAAGAACTATGCAAGATGCTAGGGACACAAAGGCAAATAAGAAACTTCATTTTGCTTTTAGATTCAGGATAAGATTTGTGAATGATGAAGAAGAAGAAATAGTGAGGCTCTGCCTGTGTAGGTAGGTCAACTGACCTTTGAGAACAGCTTAGATATGCCCACTAGAGTGGCTACCCTTAGGCCCATGGCTGGATAGGGCTCTGAGTAGTAGAGGTTGGCTCAACCTCAAAAATTAAAATCTCCATCCACCACATCTTAGATGGCCAGTCCAACCTCTGGCCGTAGAGAAGGGAAAAGTCCTTTCTCACCCACATTGCAAGACCCACTTCTGTTCCTATTCAAAGATGATCGGCAGTGGGCTGTCCTTTCCTGTCCCCAGAGATTGACAGGGAAATATCCATTCCCTTTAGGAGTAAAACAGGTAAAATTTTCTCCTGCTACTAAGGGCATAGATAGATCCAACACATTATTAAACTGAACACTGAACATATCATTTGGAAGTATGTGCATTCTAGTTAATGCTGACAAGGCAGTTTCCCACCAAACAATAGGTGAATATTTGCTTACTTTGGAGATTTACACACACACCCAAGGAAAGAAAGAAAGAAAGAAAGAAAGAAAGAAAGAAAAGGAAAGAAAGAAAGGAAGAAAGGAAAGAAAGAAAGGAAGAAAGGAAGAGAGAGAGAGATAAAGATTTGATTACCACTGCTAAAGACAAGAAAATAGTCACTTTTAAATACTTCCCCAATAGTCACTTTTAAATGCTTCCCCAATTCCAGCCTCCATCACCCACCAAAGGAGTTGATTAGGTCTGACATCATAAGTATTAAGGATTGTCAGTGACTGCATATCTGTGAAGATGTGGACCCTTCGTCTACAAATGCGTAACTGCTAAATGCTTATAGGGAGCATTACATTTTATTTGCTGCTTTTAATTTCATTTTATTCCATTGGCTATTATTCTAAGGAATTTCCATAAGTTAGTCATAATCATATTTTCTGGTGGGTTCTTTTGTGTGTAAAATATAACAGATCTTCCTGTGAGAGCGTATGAAGATTTTATCAGGTCCTGCAAATGACATGGCAGGATATTGGTGGAAGTTGTCACATCAAGTTGTATTAATCCAAATTCCTCCATGAACCACTAAAAAGTTCAGAAGATTAAATCATTGTAAGCTTTTGTCTTATTTCATTAGTATAGCCTAAAAGAATAAAAAAAAACACACTGACTTGTTGATAAAATTGGCTGACAAGTTACAATGTGATGAAAAGAGAGACAGTCAAGTCACACACAAGTGATGTGGGGGAAATTACTGAGTCAAAGACCATGGGTGTGAGTTCCCACTATGGCACAGTGGGTTAAGGATCTGGCATTGCCACAACTGTGGTGTAGGCTGCAGTTGCATCCTGGATTTGATTCCTGGCCCAGGAACTTCTGTATGCCTTGGGTGCAGTTAAAAAGAGAAAAAAAAAGACTATGGGTGTGTAAACCAAGTTTACCCACGAATAGCTAAGCTAGCCTAGGGTGTGAGGTCACCTGAAGAGTCAGAGAAGGGTGACTCTTCCTGGAGATTGAAGGGTGTAATACGAAGGAAGTCAAGTGTGGTCCTATCTTCTACCTTCATGCTTCACTATGAGATTTAAACGTGGAGAGGCTGAACTGAATAAACGTATTAATTCCTCATTACTTAGGAAAAGCAGGAAACAAATGCATCATCACTGGGTTCAGAAATTTAGTCAACAAAAATATATATACAATAAAGTTTCACTTACAGCATTTCTTTTTTTTTTTTTATTTTTGCATTATAGCTGGTTTACAGATTTCTGTCAGATTTTCCAACTGCACCATGTGGTGACCCGATTACATGTACATATATGGATCTGTCACATGTAATTAGATATAGTTCCCCGTGCATTACAGTTGTCGCTCCTTGCTATTCCATCACTAAAGCAGTAGTTATCCCCATTCCCTCCCACCCCTCCCCCACCCCTCCCCCGCCCCCTTGGCAACGACATCTGCAACTTCTGAGGCCAATTGTACGGGAATTAAGAGCCCCTTAGAAGTGAGAATAGACTAGTGCAATGTGATCCAGTAGCAGATATATTTTTTGAGTGGTGTAAAGAAAATCGATGGTGCAGAAGTACTGATTTCATTCATCTATATTCAGTTGAAATTCTACTGCCATAATTCCCATCATGGCTCAGCAGTAAAGAACCTGACTAGTATCCATGAGGACCCGGGTTCAATCCCTGACTTTGCTCAGTGGGTTAAAGATCTGGTGTTGCCATGCGCTGTGGTGTAGGATCCTGTGTTGCTGTGGCTGTGGCATACGCTGGCAGCTCCAATTTGACCCCTAAACTGGGAACATCCATATGCCATGGGTGCAGCCCTGAAAGACACTTGATAAAGTGCTAAATGCTAGGTACCATCCAGACAGTACAATAATGTATGCTGTATTGGTAATAAAGTATATTCTCTCATCTAATCCTCATAACCACCTCATGAAACATGCATTATCATCTCCATTTGTGGATGAGAAAACTGAAGCTCAGAGAGTTAACTGCCTGAGATTTCACAGGTCCTAAAAGTTGAGATTCTAAAAGAAGTCTGACCAACTCCTAAGCTACTTGTATTAGTCTGCTCAGGTTGCCATAACAAAATACCACAGACTGAGTGGCTTTAACAACAGAAATCGATTGCCTTGTAGTCCTGGATGTTAGAAGTCAAAGACCAAAGCATCAACAGGGCTGGTTTCTTCTTGGGCCTCTCTCCTTTGCCTGTGATGGCTGTCTTCTCCCTTTGTCATTACATGATCTTCCCTTGGTACCTGACTATGTCATTTGCCTGTGATGGCTGTCTTCTCCCTTTGTCATTACATGATCATCCCTTGGTACCTGACTATGTCCTAATCGCTTCTCCTTATAAGGATACCAGTCATATTGGTTAAGGTCCACCCCAATGATGTCATATAACTTTAATTACTTCTTTAGAGGCTCCATCTCCAAATATAGTCATATTCTGAATCACTGGGTTGACTGGTTGATTAGGACATCAACCTACAAATTTTGGGGAAATACAGTTCAGCCCATGAGTCTTTAAGTCAAAAAGTCTATGCATTGCCTATAAGAGGAAATATTAAGCCACTTGTCATTTCTACTCTGGCATGAACTAGTTTTTTGGTCCAACTAATTTCCTGCAGGAAGATTTTGATGATGAAACTAATGGAAAAAGCTGGGGCACTGAGTCCTTTAAAGAATGAAGGAAAATGAGCATTTGAAAGGGGACCTGGGGATGCGAAAAAGCTGGTGTCTCCTAATTTGCTATTTGGAGTAGGGGTAGATTTAATGGAAATAAGTTAAATACAAGCATCATCTTTTATTTTTATTTCTATATTTTATCTTTCTGGCTTCTTCACATTTTTGTTCTGAAAGTATCATTATTATCCATACAAAGTGGCAGGATCCTCAGCTCTTGGAAAAGCTCTGTCACTTCTAAAATGGTACAAACACACACACACACACACACCGTTAATATTATGCTAGATCCTCAATCATTCAAAAATAAGTTATTATGGAGTTCCCTTCGTGGCTCAGTGGTTAACGAATCCATCTAGGAACCATGAGGTTGCGAATTCAATCCCTGGCCTCGCTCAGTGGGTTAAGGATCTGGTGTTGCCGTGAGCTGTGGTGTAGGTTGCAGATGCAGTTTGGATCCTGTGTTGCTGTGGCCGTGGCTGTAGCCGGCGGCTACAGCTCCAATTGTACCCCTAGCCTGGGAAGCTCCATATGCCATGAGTGCGGCCCTGGAAAAAGGGAAAAGAAAAAAAAATAAGTTATTAAAAATTGTAGTCCTCTGTTGACATTGCGTGGAACCCAAAAACTTTTAGGCAGTGTTTGGATTTTTTTTTTTTTTTTTGTCTTTTTAAGGGTGCACCCATGGCATATGGAGGTTCCCAGGGTAGGGGTAGAATCGGAGCTGTAGCCTTTGGCCTACACCACAGCTACAGCAACATGGGATCTGAGCTGCATCTATGACCTACACCACAGCTCATGGCAATGCCGGATCCTTAACCCACTGAGCGAGGTCAGGGATCAAACCCATATCCTGATGGATGCTAGTCGGGTTTGTTAACCACTGAGCCACGATGGGAACTCCTGGAATATTTAACAAGAATTCAAAGGGAGCCAATCATGACGGATGACCTTTCTCCCCTGGTGAACGCCCAATTTCCATCAGAGCTGTTTCATTGAAAGGAATATATGAGAGTAAATCAGAGCACTGATCACACCCTGCCTTCCGATAGCCCTGATTCCTACAACCTCGTGGGAGCCGAGCCTCACGGGAGGCAGCAGGTCCTTCTCCTCTGCCCTTGCCTTTGAAGAGCAGCTTCTCCTATTACTCTCTCTTCTCCCACGCTCAAGAGTTTGCTCATGGATGTACCCTGCTGAATTAATTCGCCATTTTCCCAGAGGCAAAATTAACTACCAATTTACTTTTGGACACCAAGTTCAATGTTAATAATCCCACTTGACAGCCTGTTAAGAACTTCCTGAATCAGGAAGGGCTAATAGGTTTCGGTGTGTGTGCCGGCTCCGAGTGACTGACTGGTAGACTGTCTAGGAGAAGGCAGTGTTATATGAAGGTTGTGATGCCATTTTTAACAGAAAGAATAGTGTAATCAATTAGTAAGGCCTACCACGGGAGAGAAACTCGTGGCACAAGTATAAATTATCTTCCAGCATAAATAAACTCAGACTTAAATTTATTGAGAGCTTACCTTGTGCCAGGCACTGGGCTCAACCTGGTACATTCATTGTCTCAGTGAATCTTCACAACTCTGCAGGACAGAGGCTCTTATGGGCAGAGCTCTGGTGCTCCAGTCATCGTCAGACAATCACCACCAAGGACCAGGGAGGACCGTCTCCTTAGGTAGGCCCTCTATATGGCCTTTCTGGCTTGGATATTGGCGTGGAAAGGAGGAGGACTTATCTTCCCGTAGTTAAGACCACGCATATTTAATGACACCTACTGTGTACCAGGCATTGGGGATGCAGCAGCATTTCCGCCTTCAAAGAGCTTATGCCCATGTGGAGAGAGATAGCTGATAAGCTTAAATAAGATAACTTCAGACCCTGATAAATGTGGAGATGCTTAAATAATTTCACGGTGGGACTGAGCAGAGGTTACTTTAGCCAGGGATGAAGGCCTCTTGAGAAAATATCTGAACGATGGGAAGAAGGCAACTTTGAGGAAATCCGGGGACAAGCATCCCAGACAGAAGGAGCAGCAAATGCAAAGACCTTGGCATATAAGGAAATTGTTTGAAGGAAAAAGGCTCAGGTATTTGCTATTACCCTGTTCAAGACTAAAGACATGGCCTTGCTACAGAGATTGCCTGGGGTTTCCCTTCACAAAGCCACTTGGTGGGGGAGATAGACGCAAGTGATCTGCCCTCTCTTTTCTTTCTTCCTTCCCTTCTGAATGTGTTATTTTGATAAATCAGTGAGGGGTCACACATGCCAAAACCTCCATCTTTGGGAAGGACTGAATTAATTTGCTTGGAGAACAATATGAATAACTGCACACCTTATAGAAAGTGTGTATTGATAATATAATGCATTTTTATTAGTCATGCTACACTAGTCACATATTTCCCACAAGGTAGACTCTCCTTGTTCTAACCACATGATCCTTTGAAACAGCTGTGGAGGGATGGACACTGTGGGTTAACGGATTTAGTGAAATGATGCCTTTTTTTTTTCTTTGAGTTTTTTTTTCCCCAACATTGATTTGAAGTTGACTTACATTAGCTTATGTATAGTTTTTAAACTAAAAGAATGTATTTCATGGTCATTAAGACCATGAAACTAAGATAATTATTGGCTAAAAGCCTGAATTAACCTTTGCAAAATGGCTTAACCAAGTTTCCTCCTGAGATAAAACCTCTGGCATTGCTGTCCCACACACCTTTGCTTATTTAATAGCACTTATCAAGTTCCAGTTATGTACCCATGAAGTGCCAAATTCTATGGGAGATAAACTTATAGGCAGAGAAGCCATGGTGTCTACCCTTGAGAAACTAGCATTTAGTTGGAGGAATGTTTAGAAAGGAGTTTGAAAGAGCTAAGAGGCAAATCTAGAACAATTCAGAAAAAATAACTAAGATTGCATAGCACAGTAGAGTTCTTAGATCATTTTTCACATACTTTTCTCTGTTTCACCCTCCCACTGGTCTTTTGAAACAGTTACTGATACATAGTATCTCCATTTCACAGATGAGGAAACTGGGGCTGAGAGAGATGCCTAAGACAATTGGTAAGGGGCAGAAGCAAAGCCCTGTAATAGTTAACCCATGGGCTCTGGAATCAGACATATTCTTGGCTCCAACACTTATTAGTTTTATAAACTTGGACAAGTTCCCTACCCCTTTCTAAGTCTCAGTTTCTCCCTTTGTAAGGAAAACAGTGGTATTCACTTGCTATAGGGGATGTATTCAATGAGCAATGTACTGAAGGTGCTTAGCACAGGGCGGGGAGCACAGCATGTGATGAATGTAGGCTTTTCTATGAGGAGGTAGCAAGCCAGGACTGAATCCCAGCAATCCCAGCCTCTCAATACAAGGCCCTGCATGTGTGACTGTGGGCAGGTTATTAAATTTCTCTGTGTTTCTGTTTCCTTCTTCGTAAAATGGGTGTAATACAGTGGCTACCTCCTAGGCTGCTGTGAAGATGAGGTGATGTATCAGACACACAGCACTTAGAATAGTGCTTGGCACACAGTAAGCGCCCTAACGGAATGTAGTGTAAAGGTTGAAAGATGGAGGTGGGGTGAGTTTAGTTAGCAAGGCTTTTTTCCAAGCAGCACTTGTCATTTCCATCCTGATGGAACAAACACCAGCAGGAACTGACACGGCACATCCTGCTGATCATCCACCTCGCACAGTTGGGGGAGGCATCGTGGCTCGATTTGCAAACCTACCTCCACCACCTCTCTTGCACCTGTCAAAACTGCAGGGGCTGCTCAGCAAAACATGAAAAATCTAATTTGCTATAAAGTCATTTTTCCCCCAAATACATCTGTCCATACTTGAAGGTGGCAAAACACATTTGAGAATTCACAATCCCGCATAGAGGGTATGAACTTGTCAGCTTGTTCTGTCAACACGGTTGATGTCTGAGCGTCTGAGCGTTGTTGTCATCACAGAGCAGCTTGCTATCTGCCAAGCCTGATTGTTTCTCTCTCAAGTGGGAATCTGAAGGTTCCCTAATGGGAGAAAGCTTTACCAAGGCCTAGATATAATTAAAAGCCACAGCCCTTGACTTTGTAAAGTGGAGGTTTTGGTCTCGGTGTCCTCGGCTGCCTTGAGCTCCATGCCCTAGGGTCCCCATTTCTCTCCTCCTTTCTCTTCACTTTTCCTTCCCTTTCTCTCCTTCCACAGCCTGTCTAATGAGAGTGGGAATTGGGTCAGCTTTCTTTGCCACTCTATAAGTATTTTTCAAATTAGGTTACTATTTACTGTACATCCATCAGGTACTTAATACATGACCTTGTTTAGTCCTCAAAGGATTTGAACACTGACCTGCTTGATGACAGAGCCAGGAATTTAAACCATGTTGCTTGCCCCAGAGTCTATGCAAAGAGCTTGCCTCTCTTGCCTAAATCATGGAAATTTGGGGTTCTGTAATAAGAGATTGAAGTTTAATTGTATACTTAATGTTTGGGACAATTGAAATGGGTCAAATATAAGCAAGTTGTAGATTAAATTAAAAAGAGGAGAAAATAATCTTAGATCCAGAAATTAAATTAGATGAATCTTGGTGGGTTCTTATAAATGCCATTCAAATAGATTTTATTAAAATCTGACTGGGTAATGATAAAGAGGTGGCTCTCCGGTTTTGGGGTCAGACCCATTTAGGGTCAAATTTTGACTCCACATTGAGGTCTTGGGAAAATTATCTCATCTATTAGAGAGCCTAAATTTTCTGAACTACAAAACAGAGATCATAACACCTAAGTTATAGTGTTGTTAGAAGGACTAAATAAGCTAACATACGTAAAGCACCTGGCTCATGGTTACTCTGAAATTAGTTTATAGTTACCTGCATTTGACACACTTCTCTTTAATGGATATAAAAGGCCACATTTTTCAACAACTCAAAGAATCACAACATGAATGTGATTTTATTATAAAAGTAACAATATTCTTTTGTCATGACCTGTCCAGATAGGAAGAAACTGCTTAAAACTGAAAGCAAAGGAGACTAGTAAGGCATCCTGCCATTGAGACAGAGTGATTTTTGGCTGTTAGTACAGCCTCATCAATTAAGTCTTTTACCACTGCTAAACCAAAAAAAAAAAAAAAAAAATATATATATATATATATATATACATATATATATATATATAATAAATTAATAGAATTGTCAGTTTCTTGCAGGAAGCTCCAGTGGTATACAACAGAATTGCCAAGAGAAGTCATTTGCATATGGGCAATGACTTTAGGAGATCCAGGTTGGAGTTAGAGAGGGCAATTTGAATTTAGGTCATTTTGCTCTGAGAGATTCTAGTTACCTGTCTAACTAATGATACTCAATGCCAGGGTTGACTATCTTAGAAAAGAATCGATGCCTATATGGGCAACTTTTTGTTACTTTGTTAGGACAAAACCTTATCAGTAACCCAAGTGTCATAAAAAGTTACTTGCGGAGTTCCCCGTTGTGGCTCAGTGGTAATGAATCTGACTAGTATCCATGAGGATTTGGGTTCAATTCCTGGCCTCTCTCAGAAGGTTAAGGATACAGCATGGTGGTGAGCTATGGTGTAGGCCGGCATCTGCATCTTGGATTCAACCCCTAGCTTGGGAACTTCAATATGTCACAGGTGTGGCCCTAAAAAGGTGAAGAAAAAAAAAACGTTCCTTGGGAATGTTACTTTTCCTATAGGCTGACTTTGGGAATACTTATTTTGAAAACCACTTTCTTAAAGCTGTTTAATTGTAAGCAAAAATAATAAGTGAAAATATCAATTTCATGGTGGAAACAGAATCAAATTTTAAAACAAAGGTATGTTTAATGAGGATTCAACAACTATTTTTCTTTCTTTAGAGTTACTGTTTATCACTTCCTCTTGAAAACTTCTGACCTATCAATTTTAGTAATAGCATGGAGAAATGATCAAGTTTCTAGTTTTTTAGACCAAATGGTTGGTGGTTTTCACAAAGGGAGATGTTTGGCTGTGTGAAATGACTAATGGTACATTTTCTTTTACATCACCAAAAGAGAGTAATTGACTTGAGAGTTTGTTTGGAAAGGATTTTTGAAGAAGCACTTCATCTTCCAAGAATGGGGCACCTGAAGCATGATTGAAGGTCGTAATCAATCTTCCTTTGTTTCAGAAAACTGAAGACTGTTAAAAGAAAATAAAAGAACAAAATGCAAGGAAAATACAGAGATTCTAGAAAAGGCACTGAGCAGAATGAAAAGCTGATGGATTTACCCAAGGCAATAGAAATAAAAGCAGAAATAAACAAATGGGACCTAGTCAAACTTACAAGCTTTTGCATAGCAAAGGAAACCATGAACAAAATTAAAAGACAGCCTATAGAAAGAGAGAAAATATTTGCAAGTGATGTGACTGAAAGAGTTTAATCTCCAAAATATACCAACAGCTCATACAACTCAACAACAACAACAAAACAACCCAGTCAAAAAATGTGCAGAAGACCTAAACAGACATTTCTCCGAAGAAGACATACAGATGGCAAACAGGAACAAAAAAAGATGCTCAACATCACTAATTGCCAGAGAAATGGAAATAAAAACTAAAATTAGGTACCACTGCACATTGGTCAGAATGGCCATCATTAAAAAGTCTACAAATAACAAATGCTGTAAAGGGTGTGGAGAAAAGGGAACCCTCCTACCCTGTTGGTGGGAATGTAAACTGGCACAATCACTATGGAAAACAGTATGGAGGTTCCTCAGAAAACAAAATATAGAACTGCCATATGATCCAGCAATCCCACTCCTGGGCATATATCTGGACAAAACTATAATTCAAAAAGATACATGCATCCCTATGTTCATAGCAGCACTATTCAAAATAGCCAAGACATGGAAACAACCTAAATGTCCATAGACAGATGAATGGATAAAGATGTGGTACATATACACAATGAAATACTACTCAGCTTTAAAAAAGAATGAAATAATGCCATGTGCAGCAACATGAATGGAATTAGAGATTATCACGTTAAGTAAACGAGAAAGAGAAAGACAAATGCCATGTATGATATATGATATATATTTGTATATATATACATATTTTATTTATTTAAAACTGAATCACTTTGCTGTACAGTAGAAATTAACATTGCAAATCAACTATACTTCAATAAAAATAAATAAATAAAAGTTAAGGGTTTAAAATGTTAACATTGGCATCTTCTTTTGTAGTATCTATTTTCCAAAGGCTTTTAAAAGTATAAAAGTGAGGACAATGGGTTAAATCAATCTGTGTTACACAGCACTGTAAAAAAGGCTTCACATTTTTTCAAGATCAAAATAAAGTCATATTCATCTCAATCTGAAAGGATCCTGCTATTTATTTATTTAGTCTTTTGTCTTTCTAGGGCCACACCAGTGTCATATGGAGGTTCCCAGGCTAGGGGTCCAATCAGAGCTGCAGTTGCTATCCTACACCACAGTCACAGCAATGCGGGATCTGAGCTGTGTCTGCAACCTACACCACAGCTCATGGCAACGCCAGGTCCTTAACCCACTGAGTGAGGCCAGGGATCAAACCCGCAACCTCTTGGTTACTAGTCAGATTCGTTTCTGCTGAACCACGATAGGAACTTCAAGGATCCTGCTTTTTAAAACAAGAACAAAAAATTCCTCTTACCAAGGGTAATGGGTTACCAGTGTACTTCTTTCTCCGGGATTTGAAGCCAGTTCTGTGTCAGCTGAGGTCCTGAGCCACTGATGAAACTGGGATAGGATGGGAGAAAAAAGAAATCCTCAAATTGGTGACTGGATGTGGAATAACCTGAGAACTCTTCCTGAAGGAGAAGAATAAGGCCACCTTAGGTGGGAGAAAGCTATATTCTGGGAATAAATCATATTTAATGGAGATAGAGTAACTTATGTTACCAATTCCCAGTGGATAGATACGTAGTTTGTTCTCTGTTTCAATCAATGACCACCTATCTATGAATCTATGTAATCTATCTTGCATATTTATACACAGACACAATGCAAATATAAGATACATTCTTAGAAATGGAATTGCTAATTCAAGTAGCTTTATAAATTTTTGGTGGGTATTGTCAAATTGCTATCTGAAGAGTATAGAGAAATTTATATTCCTACCAGCAGCATATGAGACTGTTTTCCTCATGTTTCTACTGGATGTTATCAAACTTTCCAATCTTTGATAAATCTAATATGTGAGAGATTGTATCTCATGATTTTTTTTGTCTTTTTTTTTTGCCTTTATGTAGAGCCGCACCCGCGGCATATGGAGGTTCCCAGGCTAGGGGTCTAACAGGAGCTGTAGCTGCCGGCCTGCACCACAGCCACAGCAACGCGGGATCCGAGCCATGTCTGCAACCTACACCACAGCTCACAGCAATGCCGGATCCTTAACCCACTGAGCAAGGCCAGGGATCGAACCCACAACCTCATGGTTCTTAGTTGGATTCGTTAACCACTGAGCCACGAAGGGAACTCCATCTCATTTTATCAGTTTTTTGGTTATAAGGAAGTCTAAGATATAATATTTTCGCATGTATAGGCCATCCGTGTTTCTTATAAATTGTCAGTTTATCTCTTCACCCATATTTAAAAAAATTAAGACTAGCTTTTGTAGTTCTTTGACTTTTAACTTTCAACGTAGTATCTTTTAACTTGTGACCTTTATTTCCTTTCTACTTTGTCTTATTTTCATATTAATATATTTTGTCTTTACTCCAAAATAATCTCGAGTTTTTTTCTATGTAAATTTCTTTTTCTGGAGTTCCAGTCATGGCACAGTGGAAACAAATCCCACTAGAAGCCATGAGGTTGCGGGTTCAATCCCTTGCCTTGCTCAGTGGGTTAAGGATCCAGTGTTGCTGTGAGTTATGGTGTAGATTGCAGAAGAGGCTTGGATCTGGCATTGCTGTGGCTGTGGTGTAGCCGGCAACTACACAGGCCGGCAGCTATAGCTCCCATTCGATCCCTAGCCCGGGAACCTCCACATGTTGCGGGTGTGGCCTTAAAAAGCAAAAAAAAAAAAAAAAAATTCCTTTTCTTTTTATGGGTGCACTTGTGGAATATGCAAGTTCCATAGTTAGGAGCTGAATAGGAGCTGCAGCTGAGGCCTGTGCTGCAGCCATGGCAACACCGGATCTGAGCTGTATCTGTGACCTATGCTGCAGGGTGAAGACCCACTGAGCAAGGCCAGGGATCCAACCTGCATCCTCGTGGACACTATGTTGGGTTCTTAACCTGCTGAGCTACAAAGGAAACTCCTTTCTATGTAAATTTCTTTATTTCATTTCTTTTAACTTTAAATTCTCTTATTTTATAATTAAACTTTTGGTTGCACTCTATCCTTAACCTACCACTGAACTTTACTATTTGAGCCGCAGGACAGCAGGGCAGACCTTCTGTTAAGGAGGCTGCCTCTGAGCCTGCCCTGTCACCCCTCTTGCCCGCTAAATGAATCTCTTACTCTTTCATCTTCACCTTGGGAACCTCAGAAAACTAAATAGCTGATCTTTCTCAGGAAAATTCCTATTATCTCTTGGACAGATGGTGCTGTTGTTTTCCTAAACTGATGATAGTTTTCACAACTCACACTATCTAAAAACTATTTCCAAAGATTGCTTCTGAGGAGTAGTAGTGAGGGTTTGTAAATAAGAAAGGAGATGAGAATCTGTCCTTTGTACCTATCCTTATCTGTACTGTTTGGAAAGTTTCTATAACTATGCAGTACTTTCATACAATAAAAAAATTAAAAATTGATAAATCCTGCGTTCTTCAATAATTAGAGACAATGGCCATGGGACAAAACATGTCACTAGCATCCTAAGGGTGGCTGAGAAGTCTGAACTCTACTCTGATGTTGGGATAAATGTCTTGATAGATACTCCTGGGCTGTGGCACTACTGAATGTCAGTACCCAGGTGGTGGACAGTGGTGGACAGATCCTAAAGTGGCTCTTCATGATCCTGTCTTCTGATACGCATGCCCTGTGTGATCCCCCCTCTTTTGGGGAGTGAGACCTGGGAGTTGCTTCCAACCAACAACATACAGCAAAGGTGAGGGGATATCACTGCCATGACAGTGTTACATTACATCAGATCACACTCCTTGTTTTTGACTCTCACTCCTGCTCTGCCACTAGCTTTACATGAGGAAGGAAACTCTGCCTTATCCTTCACCCTCCATCCAGAATCCCTGACCCAGAATTCCTCCAAAGCTTACAGGTCACTGCTCTAATTCCAGTGACCTCTTTTTTTTTTTCAGTCACTGGAATTAGATGTCCACAAAATGTCCATATTTGGTGTATAAGTTAATATGGCTTTGCATTTAACCCTTTCTAGGAGTTGCAGTGGAAGGGTTTTCAGGGTTTTTTTAGTCTTCCATATTGCCCAAACTGGATCAATCAAAAGTGGATTTTTGAAAAGTCCTAAGTCCCTTCCTTTCTCTGGGTGCCTGAAAGTTTTGTTTGGTAACGGCTTCAATGCCTCAAAATGTCTGATATTTCCCTGCTATCACCTTTCTCACTCTGCATCTCTGTTGACCTCAAATCACAAGACTCCAGATAAAAGCTGTAAAGTCCCACCTCTTCCTACCCTCAAGTACAAAGTCCCTACACGAACACAAACTTACACATACGCACATCTTCCTCCTCTATCCACAGGGGTTCTGATGGACATCAATAAGCCATAAACCAGGAAGTAAACTGTAGCCATAATGAACTCTCCTTAATTCTCTGAGAGTGTCATGTTCTCTTGAATATTCTTTGAAATTACTCTTCCCTACTTGGGCTCTCATCCTTCTTCCCACCTGGCAAACTCTTGTTCATCATTCAAACCCCAGCTTAGTTATCCCTTCTGCAAAGCTTTTTCTGCCCATTGTTGCCTTGCATATCCTACTATTACTGGATTCATCATGCTACACTTTTGCATTTAAATGTCTATCTTCCTCACTAACTTATGTGCTCTTTGTATCTCTAAAGCCTGGCACATTACCTGACTCACAGCAGGCATTCAACAAATGTTTGCTGACTTTATCACGATTTCAGTGTGACATCAGGGAAATGTATTGACAACGGGGAGGGCTCTACTAACAATATTTCCCCAGCACCTTGAAATTTGGGAAAGTAACACAGAGCTTATATCTTTTCAAAGGCATTAAAAGGAGGAACTTGTTGGGAATTTAAAATGGTACAGTCACCATGGGAAACAGTTTGGTGGTTCCTCAAAAAGTTAAACATAGAATTACCATATGATCTGGTATTTACACATCTGGTATAGACCCCAAAGAACGAATACTAGGAACTCAAATAGGTACTCACCATCAGTACTCATAAGCAGCACTATTCAGAGTAGCCAAAGACAGAAACAACCCAAATGACCACCAACAGAGGAAAAGAAACATAAAATATACATACCAGATGTATATGTTGTATACAAATACAATGGAATATTATTCAGCCTTAAAAAGGACGCAACTCTTGATACAGGCAATAGCATGGATGAACCTTGAAAACATTATATAAGGGAAAGAAGTCAGACATAAAAGGACAAATATTATATGATTTCAGTTATATAAGGTCTCTAGAATAGTCAAATTTATCAAGACAGAAAGTAGTCTGAATAGTGTTTGCCAGGAGCTGAGGGGAGGCAGTAGTGGGGAGTTACTGTTATTGGGTACAGAGTTTCTATTTGATCATCCCAAATAGAAACTCTGTACCCAATAACAGTAACTCAAATAGGAGTTCCCGTTGTGGCTCAGTGGTTAAAGAATCTGGCTAGGAACCATGAGGTTGTGGGTTGGATCTCTGGCTTCTATAGGTGGGTTAGGGATCCGGCGTTGCCGTGAGTTGTGGTGTAGGTTGCAGATGCGGCTTGGATCCTGTGTTGCTGTGGCTGTGGTTTAGGCCGGCGGCTACAGCTCAGATTAGACCCCTAGCCTGGGAACCTCCGTATGCTGCGAGTGCGGCCCTAGAAAAGACAAAAAGAAAAAAAAATTCTGAAAATGGACGGTGGTGGTGGTTACACAACATTGTTAGTATAACTAATGACTGAATTGTACACTTAAAATGGTTAAAACAGTAAAATTTAAATTATGAATATTTTACCACAGTCAAAATATTTTGGTCTCCCTGGGATGGGGGAAAAGTAAAACTCATCTAGAGAATGGACCCACCTCTGAGGGTTTAGTCTCTTGTCCCAGAAGAGAGTTGATATCTACAATCAGATCCTAATTTTGCTCTTCAAATTACTTAGGAATAAAGAAAAAAAGAAATAACCCTTGCTGCCTTTTTCTGAAACGAACCTAGATTCAAAGACCATTCCTCTGTACCACGTAGATTAGCTCTTAGTATTTCTAAGTAATACCATAGTGGTCGAATCAGCTTTACCATTAGATCAATCACTCTGCATTTAGGAACTGGTAAATATTACAGTATAACCAGAAATTTCAGCCAACCAGGCTAGCTTAGGTCAGCAATTGGTTTATGCTGCATTTCTTGCACAAGGTGTGGAGAAAGGCTTGAGCCTTCTTTGTTGCAGACTAACTTAAAGACCCCAGTCAGAGAATGCATCACACTTGCTTACACAGAATTTCAGCAGATAATCAGAATGCAAACTGAGGGAGGGAGTTGGAAAACAGACTGTATCTGTCTTCATTCGGCTTGTGTTAAACACAGACAGCATGTGACTGTGTTATAAACTCTTGAGATGGACTTGCTTCTGGAAACATTTCCAGTCCTGTTGCTGCTGCCATGGCAACTGCTGGAGCTTTTGGTTCTGTCTTGGCCATTCTCCTCCTCCAGCAGTTGACCGTGAAGCATGACTTATGTTTAGTGCTCTAGGAAGGCCCAATTTTGTAGCCCGCTGCTGTCTCTGAATATAATTATGTGGAATTGTTGTCTTCTTGCTGCTCAGAGTAAAGTTGCTTTTTGGGATCTGAGTCCTCTCTCTGTGGCTGCTACTCAGAGCATCTGGATTTCTCCCTTGAGGTGGGTGCTTACATAATCTGGAGATGTGATGAGGCCTGCTCCTCTCCCACTTTTGACTCTCCTGATGAAAAAAATAGCTGCAGTCAGGCTGGTGAGTAAGTAGGGGAAGAGCAAAGAACTGAATGATGTGTAACTATTTGCTCCTCTGGCATCATGTGACAGACAGTTCTGGGGGAGATTCTCAAGGGGTGATGTCATTCTAGTGCTTCAGGGTAGAAGCAACAGCCAGCCCTGAAAAATATCAAGCAACAGTTCAGAATTTTTTTTTTATAGTCACACCTACAGCATGGGGAAGTTCCTGGGCCAGGGATAAAATCAGAGCCACAGCTGTGACCTATACCGCAGCTGTGGCAATGCCGGATCCTTGAACCCACTGTGCCAGGCTGGGGATCAAACCTATACCTCCACAGTGACCCGAGCCACTACAGTCGACTTCTTAACCTACTGCACCACAGTAAGAACCTAGAAAATGTTGATTTCAGTTTTCAAGTACATTAACATGATTTTCCAGGTTAGTATATTAAAGTACAATGCACAACCTAACAAGTGGATTTAAAACACTTTTTTAGGGAGTTCCCGTCGTGGCTCAGTGGTTAACGGATCCGACTAGGAACGATGAGGTTGCGGGTTCGATCCCTGGCCTTGCTCAGTGGGTTAAGGATCCGGCGTTGCCGTGAGCTGTGGTGTAGTTTGCAGACGGGGCTCGGATCCCGCGTTGCTGTGGCTGTGGCGAAGGCCGGCAGCTACAGCTCCTGTTAGACCCCTAGCCTGGGAACCTCCATAAGCCGTGGGTACGGCTCTAGATAAGGCAAAACAAAAAAACAAAAAACAAAAAAAAAGTTAAGGAGAATGCATTTGACATACAATGTTATATAGTATCAATTACTCAATAAAGATCATTAAAAAAAATCTTTTTAGACTTTGATATATAACATTTACAGGTCATTGTGGCCTGTGATTCTGACAATTGTCAATGTTGGAGAACTACAGTTCGCTAAGATTTTTTTTGTAAAGAGAAATGACTTTGGAGAAATTAGGAATAAATCTTTATATTTAAAATGACTCCTTTCTTCAGGTTTTCATTGTTTACATAATTAAAATTCACAGAAGTACATAAAAGGCACTGGGTCTGGAGATGGTCACATCTTAATGTAGTAAGAAGAAATTAGTTTTCTGCATAATGAGGGCTTAGCATTTTGTAATTTATGGCCTTTATCACTCTGCTGTGCCTCATACTTTTGCATTGCTTATCACAGTGTATTAGCGAATATTCATTAAGTCCCTGTGAACAAAACCCAGTGAGTTAAAAGACTGATAGCGCCACTGTCTTACCCACTTTGTCAGGGAAAAGAAATGAAGATGGATTAGGGTTGTTCTTTCCTTCTGAGGGAATATGGCTAGAATAATAATTCATTTTCCTAAAACTGGCTGGAAAACATGGGAGGGAGGTGAAAAAGAGGTTGGAAGGGAAGAAGAAATCATCTATATTTTAAATTTTTACTTATTTTCTGACACACTGGAGATTTGAAAGCATGACTCTTGGCTTCATCTTGACTTGAGATCATGTGGCTTCCCCTGGTGACTATGTAAATGAATTCATAACACTCAACACATGCCAGCTCACGTGCCCCTTCTGTTTTCTTTGCACCACGTTGCAGATCTGCTTGTTTGTGTTCCCTCAGTCTCTCTGAGACATTCACCTCAGATGCCCTAACGCCAATGAGTCCTTTGATCAGAATGGTGGAGGGTGAGGCCCAGAAGCAGATATCTGGCCTCAGGGAACTTCTCAGCAGGAAGAATCCCAGAGCACCTGTTCCCAGCCCAGAGGTCACTTCACCTGCTGCAGAGTGGACATCCATCCCGGGACCCCTGGGACCGAAGGCTAATGCCCACAAAGCAATTGCCGTCATGCACCATGACTTTATCAAACCCTCTAAAATCACCTTTGTTCTTTCTGCCTAGATGTCCTCTTTGGATTCAACTTTTTGTCATTGCTTTTGTTTAGTAAACCTTTGCTTGATTCCAGTTTGTATTCGAGTAGAGTATCTTTATTTTGATTTTTTTCACACTTTTCACTCATTTACACGTAAGGGATATGTACAGATTCATATGTATATGGAAGAAAATTTGGTATTTTGAAGCTTGACAGAGAAATTAAGGGGATGCAGGCAAAAGAGAAAGGAGAATGGTCTCTAGATAGAATGGAGAGAAGAAAATCAAGCCTGTCAGAGATGGTAGGTGACTTTAGAAACATGACAAATATATGGTTTATATATATCATATATAAAACTTTTACATGGTTCAAAAATCGAAAATTAGAATCTCCCTCCTACCCCATCCCCATTTTATCCAGACCACCTCTTCCACTCTCCCTACCCTAGGAACAGCTTTATTATTATTATTATTATTTTTTTGCTTTTTAGGGCCGCACTCATGGCAGATGGAGGTTCCCTGGCTAGGGGTCGAACTGGAGCTGTAGCCGCTGGTCTGCACCACAGCCACAGCTATGCAGGATCCGAGCCTCGTCTGCGACCTACACCACAGCTCATGGCAACACCG
Organism: Catagonus wagneri; assembly: GCA_004024745.2. Taxonomy (NCBI): domain Eukaryota; kingdom Metazoa; phylum Chordata; class Mammalia; order Artiodactyla; family Tayassuidae; genus Catagonus; species Catagonus wagneri. Next base: position 10,539,849 of record PVHT021183527.1, on the reverse strand, counting down.
GATCCTTTACCCTCTGAGCGAGGCCAGGGATCAAACCTGCAATCTCATGGTTACTATTCAAATTCATTTCCCTTGCACCACAACGGGAACTCTGGAAGAGGCTTATTTTCTCAGGAGTTTCTCTGTGCATATACAAGCAAATATGGATAAATCTATTGATTTATTTGTTCATTCAACAAATTATCAAGTGTTCCAGGCAAAAACAAAACAAAACAAAAACAAAGGTTCCTGTTCTCTCAAAAGATGACAGTCTAGCTGGAAGATGATAAGCAATAGATGCAATAAATGTGAAAACAGTATTTTTCATTAGATTAGTGGGTCTAAGGAAGAAGAGTCAAGGAGAATCAGTACTGGGAGGTGGGTTTCATTTTCAACATGGTGGTCAGAGGAGGTGTTGTAGTCGCGGTGATATTTAAGCAGTGACTGGAGTTGAGAAATAGCAATGAGAGTAAGAATTCAATCATAATGAGAATATGGTTTTCACCTGCAGTGGGGGGCCGACACACACTGCCTGCTGCACAGAAGGTGATACACATATTCCTCCTGAGTCAGTCTTCCTCAGGAACAACATCTCTCTTTTGTGGCATTTCACCAATGTCAGCAAGGGGGCTTCACACCCATTAAATGGACAATATACCATTCTCTACTCCTTCTGGGCAGGAACTCAAAGCTGCGGCAGTTCAGCTGTGGTGGGCACATCTATGAGGGAAAGCAAAGCAAAGCTCTGTTTCTTTGCTTCCAGCAGCAGCAGAGGGGGCGGAAGAGGGTAACACAATGCCCTTCTACTTATTGAGCCACTTACTATCTAGCAGGCAGCTGGCTAAGCACACTACCTCATCTTGTAGTCTTGCAGGAAAGGTATTTCAGTCTATTTTTAATAGATTAAATTTATTAATTTTATAGATAAAAATTTTAGACTCGGGTTATGGAAACTGGCTAAGGTCACAAACATCCTAAGCATCTAATATTAAAGACGGAGGTTCTGGAGTGGAATAGACTCAGGGCAGTCCTTGCTTTGCAAAGTAAATACCAGGCAGGGGAGTCATCTGCCTTCTGTCCCTCATGTTTACAGCAGCTGGGCAGTGGCTGAATAGTACAGCTAAACATGCATGCTTTGTATCTATTCTATCATTCTGTGGTTGCTTACAGAATGCATGATACTAGGCATTCATTTTGCTATTTTTCCTCTTCTATTAAAAAATACCATATCAAAACCACCCCTGTGAGGCCATCAAATGTCCTCATTAACTGTCTGATCTCTAAGTTTACCTGCGTATTGTTAAGGAGGTTTTAAAATTAATTGCAGGGTTCCCATATAAAACTCACAGAGTCATTGTCTTGTTACTATGATAAAACAGTACACTTGTCATTTAAAGTTAACAGTTTTAAGAACACATAATCTCACATAGTTTCTAGAACACTATTTGTCAGGTGACTAAATTCCTTGATTTGTTGCTGATAGAGTTTATAGGAGAGGTAACAAGTTTTTAGTCGAGTAGATCTATTTTAGGAAAAAACTAGATCCTACTCACATTAATGCTTATATTAAAATTACATCCCTGACATTTCTGTCTCTGTCTGAATTCTATGTACTCACTAAAGGCAAGAAAGATAACATCTTTATGAGATAAAAATCCAATCCCAGGCCAGTGCCAGCCACTTTATTGGAGTTACTAGAGCTGGACTGTCAACTCTATAATTAATACATCAACAATATAATTAATACGTTAATATTCAGTCCTTCAGAAATGTGGTAATTTTTCTGTTCTTCTGTCATTCTCTTTGATTCTTAGAAACAAGATCCAAAATAAACTTCAAGTTTGTAACCTCAATGAAGAACTGACCCAAATACTTCTTCCTGTCACTGAAGATGTATTTCAGTGATTGAACTGTCAGCCTTGGAAGTATTCTTATTTTGTAGACATGAATGGTCTGAGAAATTGCTCCGTTAGGATCCTTTGATGTGTGACTAATTTATAAATCTGTGATTCTGAAAACATAATTTTAAGAAATACGTTTAGTTATTGTTTCTTAACATGCTGTATATTCACTTTGCATTTTTAGATGCTTCTACCATAAGTGATACTGATATAGGCATAATATAGAAGGGACAGAGATAGAAAAGGAGTTTCTGACATACTGGTGTGTTTAAAACACTATTTAGGAGAAGTATTCAGAAATACTCCCTAAACTGTTACAAATGCTTTCAGCCTGCATTTTGCAGTAAACTCTAATTTGATGTTCAAAGATACTTCTTTGCAGGAGGAAAACAAAAATCATAAGTGCAGAACTACTTGGCACTTTCTGGAAATCCTTATAAGCTGCCAGACAGTCCTACCCTGCAGTGAAGACAACAAAATAACTGAAATCACTCATATAGTTAAAAAGACAAAAATATCCTTGTCTGTTTTACTGTTATAATTATTATGATCGCTAAGTCTAGGAAAACTGCTTTCTATTGGTTTTAGAGGTATCTTTGGTCACCTGCACATAGTAGAAGCTTGATAACTGTTTTTTTAATGAAAGAATGAATGAGATGTCTATGTTTTATGGCTGAAATGAGGAAAGAGTTGGAGGATCTTAAGTATCTCAGAGTTCTTACATGAATCAGCATTATACCACCCATGCCAAAGAGAATCTTTCAGAATTATCTTCCCCCAAGTTATTTCCTGCATGAATCGTTCTAAAGTTCTCTCAGACATAGCGGGACTCCTAAATGCCTATGATGTAAATCCTCTGCAATGTGTGAAATGTGTAGGAAGTGTTTTTAAGAATTTCTTTCCCAATCATATTGCTTTTTGGCAGATGACACAACTGAGGTGCAATATGTAGGTGGAAAATTTCTAAATTATAAAATATAGGAGGCTAGTGGGTGACAGCAAAGGCAATGACATTCACAAAGTAGAGAAGATAAGGTTTGAAGAGTTTGAAAAGGCACTGATTCTTTCACAATTAATAAAGGGCCATGAAATGTGATACTAACAGAAAGGATAAAGGAACCAAAAAACACACCCCCAGCACTTGCAGGAAGAAGTGCTAGAAAGGCAAAGATGGTATTATTTTTGAACCCAAACTTTCTTTTTGTATGCTCTTCCACTAACCTAATCTCCCATTTTCGGACTTGACACCCACACCCACAAACCTACATATAAAGTACAGTGTAAGCAAATGTGATTTATAAAACAAAATTGAAGCATACAGTACTTTCTAAATAAAAACTGGAAAATGTCTTCTTTGTGGAGTTCCTGTCGTGGCACAGGGGAAATGAATCTGACTAGGAACCACGAGGTTGCGGGCTCGATCCCTGGCCTCACTCAGTGAGTTAAGGATCTGGCATTGTTGTGAGCTGTGGTGTAAGTTGCAGATGTGGCTCCAATCCCGCGTTGCTGTGGCTGTGGCTTAGGCCAGTGGGTACAGCTCAGATTAGACCCCTAGCCTGGGAACCTCCATATGCCGCGGGTGTGCTCCTCCCCCAATGTCCTCTTTGTGAAGGATTCCATATGGTGACATCGAAAAGTTCAGTCCCAAGTCAATATATCAGGGAGTGTGCCACTGTGAATTCAGCATCAACAGAAGTTTGATTCTCAGCCTTGAAGACTGACACTTGGCTTTATGTTATATCAAGAGTGGGTCCATCTCCCTAAGGCTGGCTTACCAGAGGATGATGTGTTAAATCAAAATGCCAGTTTCTTTCTTTCTTCCTTCTTTGCTTCCTTCCTACCTTCCTTCCTTTATTTCTTTCTTTTTGTTGCACCTGTGGCATGGGGAAGTTCCTGGGGTCAGGGATCGAACGTGTGCCACAGCAGTGACCCATGCCACTGCAGTGACAACACCGGATCTTGAACCCGCTACACCAAAGAAGTATTCCAAAATGCCAGATTCTTTCTGTGTCATGAACCATAAATCTGTCACAAAGGCAGAAGTCCTCATATTGACATGACCAGCTCATTTTCTCCCTGTAGAAGACCAACAAGGGAAGTCAGGCTGGCATAGGAAGATGGAGTGATGAACACAGACTCAGAACACAGGCAGTGTAACTGGCTGAGTAGCTGAGGGTATTAAGCTGGGAGCAGCCAGTGCAGATGTGTCCAGGGGCCAGGGAGGTAAAACAGGTGCCTGGTGAGGACATGGACATCAGGAGAGCTTTCTCCAGGGAGGGGACAGTTCTTACATAGTTATAGCTGATTGTTGCCACGTGGGAATGTGGAATTTTTTAAGAGAACTAATAAATGGAGAATCGTATGTAAAATGTTTTAATTTAAAAGTTTCTAGTTAAGTGTAAATTAGTACAACTGCTATGGAAAAGAATATGGAGGTACCTCAGAAAACTAAATATAGAACTACCATATGACCTAGAAATCCCACTTTTGGGCATAAATCTAGACAAAACTTTCCTTGAAAAAGATGTATGCACCCATATGTTCATTGAAGCACTATTCTCAACAGCTAAGAAGTGGAAACAATCTAAATGTCCATTGATAGGTGAATGGATTAAGAAGATGTGGCATATATACACAATGGAATACTACTCAACCACAAAAAAGAACAAAATAATGCCATTTGCAGCAACATGGATGGAACAAGAGACACTTACACTAAGTGACGTAAGTCAGAAAGAGAAAGACAAATACCATATGATATGACATATCTGGAATCTAATATATGGCACAAATGAACCTTTCCACAGAAAAGAATCTCATGGACTTGGAGACAGTCTTGTGGTTGCCAAAGAGGAGGGGGAGGGAGTGGGATGGACTAGGAATCTGGGGTTAATAGATGCAAGCTATTGCATTTGGAGTGTATAAGCAATGAGATCCTGCTGTATAGCACAGGGAACTATATCTAGTCACTTGTGATGGAGCATGATGGAGGATAACGTGAGAAAAAGAATGTATGTATGTATATGTGACTGGGTCACTTTGCTGTACAGTAGAAAATTGACAGAACACCCGTAAACCAACTATAATGGAAAAAATAAAAATCATTTTAAAAAAAGGGGGAAAAAGGAGAAATCCATTACCTAAGATAAAAAAAAAAAGTTTCCAGTTAATTTGAGTATTAAAAAAAGGACCTAAAAGGAGCCAGACAAATATATCTGTGGGCCAGGTTATATATTTATTACTCCAGTTTTCCACCTCTTCCTTGAGATTCCGTAGCTTGAGCATCTGGCCCACATTAGGGGTGATTTTGCTATGAGACTCAGAACCATCAGGTAAGGCTCCCGCCCTCTGAACGCTGTTTAGACACACACTTCCAACTTGCCTAGTGACAGTCTTTTTTCTATATTTGTATGATGGACCATTACCCCCTCCTACACACTCTGGGTGAACACATTCTTTAGGTATCATAATATATTCACTGTTTCATGGCCTGATCTTGCTGACCTGACAGCTGCTTGGTCTCTGAGCAGATTTGTATTCTCAGCTCTGATCACTACATATTGATTGCATGGCTTAACACTCAAGTCAATCTTTATTTCCCTCATTTTCAAGTTCCAGGGGGACAAATCACTGTTTCCTCATAAACTGACAACACGGTCTTATCATATGTACCTCACTTTGTCAAAATCATAATTTATTTTTAGTTCTGCCCATTTGACCTAGGGTAAATTATTTTCCCTACATTTTGATAAAAAACGATGATCTCCCCAGTGGCTTGCTTAATGTAGAACCCATCAAATGAGCTATCTGTATGATCTCTGTATTACAGCTTTGAAAAGATAAAGTAATATTTGAGAACTGTTTAGGATGAAATAAACTGCAGAAATGATTATTAATGTTCTTCTGTCTAATCACAGCTAGCTCATTAGCTTATGCTATTTTAAAAATCAGCAGTATGGTCATAGAAACATTTTCTTCTCTGTTTGCTACTCCAGTAGGCACATGGTGCTGATGCCAGCACGACAAAATTGAGGCAGCAAGGTCTTTAAAAAAACCCATATTATTACGTTTTACTTTGGGTGCTAACTTGAGATTGAGCAGCTGTTCAACAAGTGTGGGAGGCATTTCAGAGACAGATTTTAGGTCTGGACCTGAAATTCTGCAGAATGGAATGGAAGGTTCTGTCCTAAAAGGTACCAATCTGGGTGTCAGCTCCCAGACAGTGCATGCACTATGATGTGGTCTGGGTCTCACAGTTCCCAGGCCTTCACAAAGACGCTGAAACGTGTTTGATCTTGCCAGTCTGATCTGAAAGAAGCACTGATATTACTTTATTTTACTTGGCCATGCCTGTAGCATGCTGAAGTTCCCAGGCCAGGGATAGAACCCACGCCACAGTTGCACAGGCCAGATCTTTAACCTGCTGCACCACAAGGGAACTTCCTGTATTATTTTAAAGTAAATCTCAGACACTATCTAAAATATTTCAATGTGTATCTTTAAATAGTGATTCTTTTTCTGACACACATTAGCATTTATTATATCTAAAATTAAATGGTAATTCCTAAATATCATGAAAGATCTAGTCAATGTTCTAATTTTCCTGATTATCTCATGAATATCTTAAAATTGGTTTGCTCAAATTAGGATCCAAACAAAATCACAGATTACCATTGGTTGTTGTGTCTCCTAAAGTACCTTTCTTTCTTTTAAAACAATTAATTTTATGAGAATATAAAATAAATCAACACCACTAATTATTAGAGAAATGCAAATCAAAACTACAATGAGGTACCACCTCACTCCACTTAGAATGGCCAATATTAACTAGTCAACAACACATGCTGGAGAAGATGATGAAGAAAAGGGAACCCTCCTACACTGTTGGTGGGAATGTAAATTCGTAATATCACTATGGAAACAGTGTGAAGTTTCCTCAGAAAACTATATATAGAACTACCATATGACCCAGCAATCCCACTCGTGGGCATATATCTCAACAAAACATTCAAAAAGATACATGCAGGATTTCCCATTGTGGCTCAGCAAAAAGGAGCCCTACTGGTATATGTTTGATCCCTGGCCTCACTCAGTGGGTTAAAGATCCAGCATTGCTGTGAGCTGTGGCATAGCCTGGCAGCTGCAGCTCTGACTTGACCCCTAGCCTGGAAAATTCCATATGCCATAAGTGGGGCCCTAAAAAAAGCAAAAACAAACAAACAAACAAACAAAAAAAACACATGCACCTCTGTGTTTGCTGCAGCATAGTCACAATAGCCAGGACATGGAAACAACCCAAATTTCCATCCACAGATGAATGGATTAAGAAGATCTGGTACATATATACAATGGAACATTATTCAGCCATAAAAAGAACAAAATAATGCCATTTGCAGCAACATGGATTAAACTAGAGATTCTTATACTAAGTGAAGCAAGTCAGAAAGAGAAAGACAAACACCATATGATATCACTTATATGTGAAGTCTAAAATGTGGCACAAATGATGTATCTACAAGACAGAAACAGATCATGTACATGGAGGGCAGACTTCTGTTTGCCCCAGGGGTTGGGAGGGGGAGGAGAAGGAGACAGTCAAGGAGTTGGGATTGGTAGATGCAAACTATTACATTTAGAATGGATAAGTAATGGGGTCCTATTGTGCAGCACTGTGAACTGTGCCCAGCTTCTTGGGTTAGAACATGATTGAAGATAGTATGAAAAAAAAATGTATGTAAAGCTGGGTCACTTTTCTGTACAGCAGAAATTGAAGGAACGTTGTAAATCAACTATATTTTATTAAAAAAAGAATGTAAAATAAAGATGTAGAAGACTACACAAAATTAACGTATGACTTTTTTTTTATTTAAATAAAAGAGAACAGCTTTGTAACTACAGCCAGGTCAAAATATAAAGCTTTGCTTTCCACCTCAGAAGGCCTGTCAATGAAACTCATTCCAATGATGAACACTTTCTTCCCCAATTGCTGTTCTGTAAATAGTTTTATAGTTCTATCACCCAATTGTGATAAAATGCCCCTGCATATTATAATTTAGTCTTGCCTATTAAAAAATGTATTTTAAGTTTTAAGTTAATGATCCCTTCCTTTTCCTTACATTTTATCTGCATCCTTTGACCAGCAGCATTTCCCCAGTTGGGATTCTGCTGATTGCACACTCAATGTAATTCAATATGTTCTCTGTCCTCTGTGTTTCCTGCAGTTTGGCAGTGGAATCACATTTGATCCTGTTGGCAAGGCAAGAGGGTATTGGGAAGTTCTGCAGAACTGTTTCCCTTGGGGTGATGTCAGCAGTCACTGATCATTACTGCCTGTATCTAGGAGTTCACTTGGTGTGCAAAATGGAGATATTATAATTTTAATCACGTCTATTTCATTTCTTGGTTGAAATATTATTATAAAGAGATATTCCCCCAATCTATTATTCAGTTACTCAGTGGCATAGTTCATATAGGAAGGTGTGATAGATTCTTCGTTGGTTTTTGTTTTTGTTTTTGCTGCCTCTGCAGCATGTGAAAGTTGCTGGGGCAGGGATCAAGCCTGCGCCACAACTGCAACCCCAGCCACAGAGGTGAGAGGGCCTGATTTTTAACCCACTGCACCACCAGGGAAGTCCTAGATCTTTTTTTTTTTTTTTTGTCTTTTTCCCTCATCTAGGGCTGCACCCGCAGCATATGGAGGTTCCCAGGCTAGGGGTCTAACAGGAGCTGTAGCTGCCGGCCTTCGCCACAGCCACAGCAACGCGGAATCTGAGCTGCATCTGCAACCTACACCACAGCTCACGGCAACGCCGGATCCTTAACCCACTGAGCAAGGCCAGGATCGAACCCGCAACCTCATGGTTCCTAGTCGGATTTGTTACCCACTGAGCCACAACGGGAACTCCCTTTGTTTTTATTTAAACCATTTTTCAAGATAAAGAGTTAACGCCCTATCACATTCTAAAGGTGATCAGTTCTTCGTGATTGAGGCTCCAGCTGTCCATCTTTGGCCAGTGAAATCTTCTTCAGTGGGCTGAAGTAGAGGTAATCCTAACTGTCTTTGGTAACCTCCTTGGTATTTGATAGACAAGATATTCCAGGCTCATCTTGTCATTTTTCTGCCACAGACTTAGAATCCGCCATTCTTCCCCTAAGGCACTGGTTTCTTTTAGTGAGAAATAGTATTTCAAGATCACAATTTGGGCATTAGCGATGCTCACTGCTGATAGGTCAGTCACTGTTTTTACTCTTAATCTCTGTCTTTGTCTATTTTTATTTATATATGCACATAACTTTATACTTTTTAAAAGTATAAAAACATGCTTTTAGGGAGTTCCCACTTGTGGCGCAGTGGTTAACGAATCCGACTAGGAACCATGAGGTTGTGGGTTCGATCCCTGCCGTTGCTCAGTGGGTTAACAATCTGGCATTGCTGTGAGCTGTGGTGTAGGTCGCAGATGCAGCTTGGATCTGGCATTGCTGTGGCTGTGGTGCAGGCCGGCAGCTGTAGCTCCGATTTGACCTCTAGCCTGAGAACCTCCATATGCCACAGGTGTGGCCAAAAAAAAGGAAAAAAAATGCTTTTAAAATTATTTAAAGTTTAGTTGCAAACATCTTGACACCTTACCCCAAATAACACTCCTGACATCATTCATAAAAAATGTAACATTGACTTGATATCATCTAACATACAGTCCATACAGTCCTTATCTTCAAAAGGCATTTGCAGGAGTTCCCACTGTGGTGCAGCAGAAATGTATCTGACTAGCAACCATGAGGTTGCAGGTTCGATTCCTGGCCTCGCCCAGTGCCTTGAGCTGTGGTGCAGGCCGCAGACACGACTCGGATCCCACATTGCTATGGCTCTGGCATAGGCCAGCGGCTATAGCTCTGATTTGACCCCTAGCCTGAGAACTTCCATATGCCAAGGCTGCAGCCCTAAAAAGAAAAAAAAAAGGCATTTGTGTATTTTTAAAATCCAAGATGAAATCCAGATTTACGCATCATGTTTAACTGATATGTCTCTTTCACCCCCTTAAATATAGAATAGTATCGCTCTACCTTTCCTATTTTATTTCCTGACAGTGACATTTTGAAGAATCTGAGCTGTTGTCTTACGGAATGTACCATAATGCTGGATTGGTCCTATGGATTAGATTTAAGTTAAACATTTTGGCAAGACTACTACACATATTATATTGTATATTTCACCCTGTAGCTTATGAGAAAGAGGTACAGGGTATAAATTTATTCTGTTATTACTGAGAAACAAAGGTTGACCACTTGGTTAAGGTATGTCTACCAGATATCTTCACCATAAACATGTCTTTTCTTTCCTTTTTAATTAAAAAAGAATCTGTGGGGTGATAATCAGAATAATATCTATCTTATTCTCCAACAAACTTTCACCCAATGGCTTTCTTTATTAATCCCGAATCAATTTTTATTTTTATTTTTTAATTTTAATTTTGATTTTTTTGTTTTTTTAGGGCCACAACCGAGGCATATGGAAATTTCCAGGTTAGGGGTCAAATCAGAGCTGCAGCTGCGGTCCTACGCCGCAGCCACAACAGCTTGGAATACGAGCCAGATCTGTGACCTGCTCCACAGCTCATGGCAAAGCCAGATCCCTAACCCACTAAACGAGGCCAGGGATTGCACTTGAAAACCTCATGGATATTAGTTAGGTTCATTACCACTGAGCCACAATGGGAACTCCATCAATTTTTATATAAGGGTTGCAAAATGATGATTTCTAATGAAACTATTTCTTCCATATTTATTATTTCCTTTTTTTCTATGTTATTTTTCTAAAGAAGATCTTTTCTTCTTTTCTCTTTTTTTTTCTCTCTCTCTCCAAGTATCATTGGGGGAATCAGGGATTTTTAATATATTATTCATTGTGACCAGTGGCAACACTTTTGAGCTGATTCCTTCAAAGAAATGTTTTGTCCACTTAGCTTTCTTGTCACAATCAGAAGGACATTTTATAAAATATATGGAAATGTAGAATGTAAGGTCACACACCATACGTCAATTTCTAGGACAGTGACCAACATCCTATCACATTTGTTGAAATGTGCACACTAAATTTGCACACTCCTGAACAATGTCCCTTCTTAGAGTGAACCTAAGTGGCAAAGAAGTTATCTAGTGAAAGAGAAAGGGTGATGCAATGGTTTGGGAGTCAGGCATAGCCGAGACTAAATTCTGCTTATAGCCCATTAATAGCTATTATATAGACCATCAGGGCCTCAGGAAGTGGTTCATTCTCTCTGAGTTTCAGTTCACTAATCTGTTAAAAAGTGAAAGAGAGAGAGAGGAAGAGAGAGAGAGAGGGAGACAAATAATAAGATCTATCTGATAGGAGTGACTCTAAGTTTACAGCATTTCTGGTTCGTTGCAGGTATTCAGTAAATACAGCAATTACACAGCAACCAGAGTTTGAAAAGATTGAACAACATGAAATTCCTATTCAATATTCCTGGTTTTTTGCTTTTTGTGCCAGATGAAAAGACTCATCAGGGAGGGAGCCTGTTGAGGAAGCAAACTTGGTACAAATCTTTCCTGTTTTGTTCCCATTCATGAGTGAAAAAAGAGATTCTGATTTGTGAGTGGGATTTTTTTTTGTGTGTGTCTACAAATAAATGTTTATCTCCTTTCTGGGTTTTTCTTCCCTCCCCCTTCCTCTTTTTTCCTCCCTTCCTCTCTTTTGTATTAAGGCAAAATAGATGCAACATTAAATTTACCATTTAAATCATTTTTAGATGTACTGCTCAGTGGTATTAGGTACATTCTAATCACCACCATCCATCTCCAGAACTCTTTTCATCTTCCAAAACTGAAACTTTATAGCCATTAAACACTAACTCCTCCCTCTCCCCTTCCTCAGCCCCTGGTAGCTATCATTCTACTTTCTGTTTCTATGAATTTGACTACCTTAGATAACTCAGTAAGTGGAATCACATATTACTTGTCTTTTTGTTTTTGTTTTATAAGCATCTCACACCTCATTTTTCATTTAAAAATGTTTTATTACAAAAGGAAGAAATATAATGCAGTATAAGAGACTGACACCATCATCAAGTTCCTTACACAATTTTCAACCTATTAGAAAGATAAAAAAAGAAAATAACCATGACAGTGGGACAAGGCTTTTTTATTTGTCTGTTTGCTATCAGTAATTAAAACTAAAATTTGTATCACTGAGTAAAAAAAATAAAGGCAAAAAAATTCTCTGGGTTAATGGCTTTTCTGGCATTCTATATTTTTTTCCCTTAAACTACCACCTTATTTGTTATCCCCACATTTATAAAAGATGCCCAGAGCCTTTGCTGTGGTTAAGCTCATCACTTAGAACCTAGCCGTTTGGGTGCCACGTTCTGAAGGGGATGTGGTTGGGGACGGGGAACATGCTACAACATGCTTCTATCCCAAGGGAATGTGCCTCTTCAACCCTGGGGAGACTTCCTCAGTGACTGATTAAGGGCTATGAAATACCCAGAGAACAAAGGAAAAATTCAGTCTCTCCTGGCTGAGCCAGAGGGTCTCCAGCAGCCACTTCTCACATGTCCCATGTCTCATCTCATGTCAGATGCAGCTGGTCCTGCAGACGCGTGAAGAAGTACCATCCCGCATGGGCACTGCAGGACCTTGTTGCCTCCCTTCCTCCAGCAGTAACCACATCACCGTTTGAATGTTATGGGAAGCAGTCCCATTCGTTGACCTCCACTTCACAGCCCTCAGATGACAGAAGCTCCAGTACCGAGCTCCCTCCTTCTGTTTGCCAGGTGTCATCTCCAAGTCCAGTGACAAGATCCCTGGAATTCTGCATACCTACAGTAGTTGCGGCAATAGCTGAGTTACTGTCTAAGGGAGCAACTTCTCCTGGCTGGACCATAGACCAGCAGCTGATCCAGGTTATTCACTATGTAGGAGTCCGTAGTGTGGTGGAGTTGGAATGTGCTGAGGATAGAGCAAATGATTAGTCCAAGGAGTATGCTGAGGAGGTGAGAGCCTCTGAAAACTTTGTCCACAAATGGATGGAAGTTCTTGCCAGAAAAAGTACTTAATGGAGAAAAAGTGGATGTGAGGTCACCTACCTGGCAGAACATGTCATAATTTGAGACAAAGTCTCAGAATGTGAATGACTCCCAAGAGTGGAAATAGCTCCATAGGATGGCTCCTGAGATTCTAGCTATTCTTCTGATGGATGTGCTACACTCTGAGAGCCTTGTACCCTCATCCATCCATGTGGATAAGCCCCCTAGTGTGCTGCCTGACTTCAACCCACCTCCCTCAGCCCTTCGCCTGATGGGTCTGCCCCTAGCTCCAATCCATCCCTACCTACTGCAAGCTGTGGAGTCCCGCCTCTTCCTTCTAGCATCCACATGAGCATCTCATGCCTCTTCATGATCTCTTTATTTAGCTGTCCCTCCTCCAGGGCCATTTCAACTTCCCTTTACCTCAGTCCAGCCTTCTATTCCCCACCAGATGCTACAGTGGGGCCTCTACCAGATGTTTACATGAAAGCCTTTAAAACTTCTGACCACCATGGCAGCCGAGATTTGGGCTTTCCACCCTCTACGGTGAGTGAAGGTGAATTTAGAGAGATCATGAGGCAAAACAGAGTGATTTCCAACAGTGCCATTTCCAAAGCAATATCTGGAACCAGTGCAGGGGATTAGTGACTTGACTGAGATGCTGCTCACAGTTATTACTGTTATCAAAGAGTCTCAGGTCATCAATGCTGAGTGTTGCTGTGCCCTCATCTCCTCTCTTAAGAGCTGTCTTCATGGCACTGAAGCCAAGTCTTACAGTGTGGCTGCCACCAGGAGCTCTTCCAGAAAAAGACATCTTTTCTGGGACAGATCATCTAGCTGGTCCCAAGAGAGAATCAGGAGGCACCAGGACCAGCTCCTTAATGAAGATCAGCATGATGGTTATTTCAGAGAAGGGAAACAGATGTGTGAGAGATACCAGAACAGAGAATGGGGCTGGCACCACTGCGAAATGAATCTGGTTGCTTTTTTTTCTTTGCTTTTTAGGGCCGTACACGTGGCACATGGAAGTTCCCAGGCTAGAGGTCAAATCAGAGCTGTAGCTGCTAGCCTATGTCACAGCCATAGCAACATGGGATCCAAGCCGCATCTGCGATCTATACCACAGCTCACAGCAATACTGGATCCTTAACCCACTGAGTGAGGCCAGTGATCGAATCTGTGTCATCATGGATCCTCATCGGGTTTGTTACTGCTGAGCCATGACAGGAACTCCCAGAAACTAGTCTGTTTAGAAGCAAAAAAAAAATTTTTTTAAATGGGTTTGCATCTCCTCACCTTCATCAGGGATATTTTGTGGACGTACCTGAGAATTTTGAGGCTCTGGATTCCTTTGAGTGGGAAGAAACATTTCCCTTTATCTTACTAGAGAAGAGCAGGTCCCCCCTTTGCCGACAGATGACACAAAGCATCACCTGAGGCATATGAAAGATGATACTTGTTCTTTTCAAGACTGACCTCAGGAATTCACTTATGGCGCAGTGGGTTAAGGATCTGGCGTCATCACTGAAGCAGCTTGGGGCACTGCTATAGCATGGGTTTGATCCCTGGCCTGGGAAATTCCACATGCTACAGGTCAAAAAAAAAAAAAAAAAAAAAAAGACTGACTAACGTCACCTTCATCTTTGCCATCAGATTTTTTAAAATTGAAGTATAATTGATTTACAATGTTGTATTAGTTTCAGGTGTACAGCAAAGTGATCCAGTTATGAATATACATACATATTTTTTTCTTTTTCAGATTCTTTTCTATTTTAGGTTATTATAAGATATTGAATATAGTTCCCTGTGCCATATAGTTTGGTCCTTGTTATTTATCTATTTTATTTATAGTAGTGTGAATTTGTTAACCCCAAACTTGTAATTTATCCTTCCCCCAACATCCTTTCCCCTTTGATAACCATAAGTTTGTTTTACCATAAATTTGTTTTCTATGTCTATGAGTCTGTTTCTGTTTTGTAAATAAGTCCATTTTAATCATTTTTTTAGATTCCACATAAGTGATATAATATGAAAATTTGTCTTTCTCTGTCTGACTTACTTCACTTAGTATGATAATCTCTAGGTCCATCCATGATGCTACAAATGGTATTATTTCATTTTTAATGGCTGAATAATATTCCATTGTGTATATGCACCACTTTTTCTTTATCCATTCATCTGCTGATGGACACTTAGGGTAATTAGAGTTACCATATGATCCAGAAATCTCACTCCCAGGTATATATCTGGAAAAGATGAAAACTCAACTTGAAAAAATACATGCACCTCCAAGGTTCGTTGCAGCACTATTTATGAGAGTCAAGACAAGGATTCCATCAGATTTTAAGAATATGGGCCAGTTTTCTTCATAAGCCAAGCAATCCCTACTGCAGGAGCAGACAGCTTTCTTGCTGGAAGAACTCAGCATTTTACTAAAGTGTACAGACAGGAACGTGGAAACATGTGTGAGAATGGATCTTAAGGTTGTTGGACAGAAGGAGCTGGAGTGTGAAGGGGAATATTGTATAGGGAGCATTTATGGACCTGGGAGCACCCTTGCATGACTCAGGATTTCACTTCCTGGCAGGGACATTTAATAGACTGCTGGCTCTTCTTTTGTGCTGGAACTTCGAGTTCCTAGAATTCATGTCTGGGTAGCATTCTATGTTGGGCACCAGTTAGTTTATTGAAATATCCTCATTTGGAAAACATATCTAGCTTAACAGATTATTGGTAATAGCTGGAGATACATACATACATATATATATATACACACACACACACACACACATATATATATACACACACACATATATATACACACACACATGTACATATATATGTACATATATATATATATCTGAATCACTGCTGTACACCAGAAACTAACACAATATTGTATATTAACTGTACTTCAATAAAGAAGAAAAACTACATTTCACTTTCTCTACCCCAAGTCCATTTAGGGGGGAGGCAGCATTTTTCCTACAAAATATTTTCCCATACCTCTCATGGAGCCCTTAATGACAAAGCCAGGTAAAGCTCACAATGCAATATGTATGAGCAAATAGCCAGAAGTATTTTATTTCATAAAGTGCAGTTGTTATTAAAAGCAATAAGGGGAGTTAAATTGCACCTGCACGTAACTGCATTTTCTCATGTAAGCATTTTAGTGTGTCCAAGCGCTCAGCCTTAACTCTCTCCACCCTAACACTCATTACTTGTTTACACTGTCGTGTGCTAAGGCCTGCCTTTCCTAACTTATTATCATTCCTGTTTATTCTGTATCTGACTTATTTTCAATCTGTAACACATGAGATGGCTCTTTATCGGGAAAAATAATCTTTCCTGATTTAGACCCCTGATCTTGAAATGTTCTCTGGCAGATCCCAAGCCTTGCTGCTTCATTTGAAAAGGTGCTAGTATACCATTTCCTCCACAGATCTTCTTTCTAAGGAGTACAATACTGCACTGGCTTCAGCCTTTCAAAACCTAGGATTCCTCAGAGCCCCCCTTTCCTGACTCCCACGAGAGGCCTCAGCCCCTGGCAGGCACTGAAATTCAGACTGGTTGTTAAGATGCTCCTTTGCCCTCAGGGCTGTGGTTTTTCAATTAGAAATTCCTTGACATCAAAAATAATGTCTTCATAATTCAGTTCCTAGCACAAGGCCATGTACAGAGAAACACTTAATATGGTCTTTTTTTATGAAGGTAGAGCCAGATGTAAATTCAGGGAACACAAACGAAAAATTTCAAATATGATATCTTAATATCTAACAAGTGAACAATATTATGCTTGGGTTAATATTAGAAGGCTCAGTAAGTAGGTTTACATAACTATAATATAGTTCTTAATACTTATAAGCCAAAAGTAATTTAAAAGCACAAGTTATATGGGTTGGAGAGAAGACAGCCACAAAGCCAATTATGTTCCTAAATAAAGTTGAGTTTTCTCTATGATATAAAGATAGAAATGTAGTAATATCCTAGATTCATCATTACCACTAGTGTTCCATTGGGTTTCTACAGCCCTAAAGGATATAAGAAAAATTATGGCACTGAGTGGGAGTTAGGTCCACTAAGTGAATGTTTAAGAAGTATGTAATATGGATGGAACAATATGGATTATCTAAATCAACTCCCTGATTTTACACTTGTGGACTCTGAGGTAAAGAGACTTGGTTTTATGCAACAGTGAGTCTTCTGCTGGGCCTGTATCCTTCACATGCTGAAAGAATGTGGGGAGTAAGCCTGCTGATTCTCAAGCTGCAGGCATATTAGGAAGCCAGGAGAAACCTCTAGGGATCTATACAAAGGAAAAAAGTCCCAGAATGTAGACCAAAGTTTTCTGAACACATATATCCACTACAGGCTCTTTATAATAGCCAGAAAATTGGAAATCATCTGAATTCTAACAGTAAGGTAATATAGTTAAGTAAATCACAGGATAGTGCACAATTGAATATTATGTAGACATTAAAAGTATTTCATGGGGATTGCATTAAATCTGTAGATTACTTGGGTGGCATAGTCATTTTGACAATATTGATTCTTCCAGTCCAAGAGCATGGCATATCTTTCTATCTATTTGCATCATCTTTGATTTCTTTCATCAATATCTTTAGTTTTCAGAGTACAGGTCTTTTGCCTCTTTTGGTAGGTTTATTCCTAGATATTTCATATTTTTGCACAGTGGTGAATGGGATTATTTCCTTAATTTCTCTCTCAGGATCTCCAGTTGTTAGTGCATAGGAATTCAAGAGATTTCTGAGTATTTTGTATCCTGCCACTTTACAAAATTCATTGATGACCTCTAAGAGTTTTCTGGTAGCATCTTTAGGGTTTTCTAAGTATAGTATCATGTCATCTGCAAATAGTGACAGTTTTACTTCTTTTTCAATTTGGACTCCTTTTATTTCTTTTTCCTCTCTGACTGCTGTGGCTAGGACCTCCAAAACCATGTTGAATAGCAGTAGCGAGAATAGACATTCTTGTCTTTTTCCTGATCTCAGTGGAAATTCTTTAAGCTTTTTACTGTTTAGAATAAAACAATCCCACTCTTGGGTATATATCCAGAGAAAAGCAAAATTATAAAAGATACACACACTTCATTGTTCACTGTAGCATTATTTACAATAGCCAAGACATGGAAACAACCTGAATGTCCATCAACAGAGGATTGGATAAAGAAGCTGTGGTACACATTTAGAATGGGATATTACTCAGCCATAAAAAAAGAATGAAATAATGCCATTTGCAGTAACATGGATGGACCTAGAGATTATAATATTAAGTGAAATAGGCCAGGCAGAGAAAGACAAATATTATATGATATAACTTGTATGTGGAATCTAATTAAAAAATGACACAGAACTTGTTTGTAGGACAGAAACAGTCAAAGATTTAGAGGTGAAACTTAGGGTTACCAAGTGGGAAACTGATGGGGATAGGGGGTAAATTTGGAGGATGGGCTTGGCACATGCACACTACTATATACAGAGTAGATAACTAACAGGGACCTACTGTATAGCACAGTGAAGTCTGCTCAATGTTCTCTAATAATTTATGCAGGAAAAAAGAATAGATATATGTGTATATATAACTGATTCGCTTTGCTATAAGCCTAAAGCTAATACAACATTGTAAATCAACTATGCCCCAATAAAATTTTTTTAAAAGTATTCCAAGAAAAATGTAATGCCCTGGGGAAAAGCAGGGTACTAAATTTAAATAAAGAGTATTATCTCACCTGTGTAGACACAAATACATGCAGAGAAAAAATACAAACAAAAGCATACTAAACTGATAATGGTGAATATCATGTATCTTTGATGCTGGAACTAGGGGGTGATTTTTATTTAAAAAAAACAATGTTTTAGGAGTTCCTGTCATGGCGCAGGGGAAACGAATCCAACTAGGAACCATGAGATTGCGGGTTCAATCCCTGGTCTCACTCAGTGGGTTAGGATTCAGAGTTGCCATGAGCTGTGGTGTAGGTCGCAGACATGGCTCGGATCTGGCATTGTTATGGCTGTGGTATAGGCTGGCACCTCAGGTCCAATTAGACCCCTAGCCTGGGAACCTCCATATTCTGCAAGTGTGGCCTTGAAAAAAGACAAAAGACCAAAGACCAAAAAGACAAAAAATAAAAAAAAGAATGTTCTATACTTTTCATAATGATTTTCTAATGTAAAAACTTTTAAGCAGAAACAAGCAAGATGATCTAAAATATATTAGTTAATAAAACTATAAATTTTTACATGAAAGATAGTTTTTACTATCTCTGCACTAATCTTATTTATTTATTTGTCCTTCCAGGTCCGTACCCAAGGCATATGGCAGTTCCCAGGCTACGGGTTGAATTGGAGCTATACCCACAGGCCAATGCCACAACACCACCAGATCCGACTCTTGTCTGCAACCTATACCACAGCTCCCAGCAACACCAGATCCTTAAACTGCTGAGTGAGGCCAGGGATCGAACCTGAGTCCTCATGGATCCTAGTCAGATTCGTTCCTATTGAGCCATGACTGGAACACTCTTTTTTTTTTTTTTTTAATAGTTTCCCTTATTATTATTATTATTATTATTATTATTATTATTATTATTATTTTGTCTGCACTCATGGTGTATGGATGTTCCCGGACCAAGGATCGAATCTGAGCCACAGCTGCATCCTATACCACAGCTGTAGAAATGTCGGATCCTGAACCCACTGTGCTGGGCCAGGGATCAAACCTGCACCTCCACAGAGACAAACTGGATCTTTAATGCACTGTGCCACAGCAGGAACTCCTCTGCATCAATCTTTGAATAAGGGTACATGTCAGGAGAAGCCAGACTTTTTTCTTATTGTAATATGTTGCTGTGGGTATTTCTGACATGCAAATTATGAAGGAAGTAACACTGGAAAATAACAAGTGCCATCTTGAGAAAGAAAAATGGAGCTGGAGGAATCAGGCACCCCAATTTCACACTATACTACAAAAATACAGTCATCAAAACTGTATGGCACTAGCACAAAGACAGAAATATATATCAGCGGAACAGGATATAAAGTTCAGAATTAAACCCATGCACCTACAGTCAACTAATCTATGACAAAGGAGGCAAGAACATACAATGGAGAAAAGACAGCCCCTTCAGTAAGTGGTGTTGAGAAAACTGGAATGCCACATGTAAAAGAATGAAATTAGAACAATTCTAGTACCATACACAAAAATAAACTCAAAATGGATTAAAGACCTAAATATAAGACCAGATACTGTAAAACTCCTAAAGGAAAACATAGGTCAAACACTCTCCGACATAAACCACAGCAACATCTCAGATCCACCGGTGAGAGTAACAGCAATAAAAACAAAAATAAACAAATGGGACTTAATTAAACTTAAAAGCTTCTGCACAGCAAAGGAAACCCTAAACAAAACAAAAAGACAACCCACAGAATGGGAGAAAATATTTGCAAATGAAGCGACCGACAAGGATTAATCTCCAAAATTTATAAACACCTTCTGCAGCTCAATATCAAAAAAACAACCCCATCAAAAAATGGGCAGAAGACCCAAATAGACAATTCTCCAAAGAAGACATACAGATGGCAAAAAAACACATGAAAAGACGTTCAACATCTCTCACTGCAAGTCAAAACCATTGTGAGGTACCACCTTACACTGGCCAGTATGGCCATCATCAAAAAGTCTACAAACAACAAATGCTGGAGAGGGTGTGGAGAAAAGGGAACCCTCTTACACTGTTGGTGTGCATTTAAATTTGTGCAGTCACTATGGAAAACAGTATGCAGATTTTTCAACAAACTGGAAATAGAATTACAATATGATCCACAATCCCACTCCTGGGCATCTATCCAGAGAGAACCATGAATCAAAAAGATACATGTACCCCAATGTTCACTGAATCACTGTATACAATCGCCAAGATATGGAAGCAACCTAAATGTCCACTGACAGAGGCATGGATAAAGAAGATGTCATAATATACAAAATGGAGTATTACTCAGCCATAGTAAGAAAGAAATAACAGCACTTGCAGCAACATGGATGGACCTAGAAATTATCATGCTAAGTGAAGTGAGACACCAACATCAAACGCTATCACTTAGATGGGGGGGGAATCTGAAAAAAGGACACAATGAACTTCTTAGCAGAACAGATACTGACTCACAGACTTTGAAAAAGTTATGGTTTCCATGGAGTTCCCATCATGGTGCAGCAGAAACAAATCCAACTAGGACTATGAGGTTGTGGGTTCGATCCCTGGCCTCACTCAGTGGATTAAGGATCCGGCGTTGCTGTGAGTTGTGGTGTAGGTCACAGATGTGGTTCAGATCTGGCATTGCTGTGGCTGTGGCATAGGCCAGCAGCTACAGCTCCGATTGGACCCCTAGCCTGGGAACCTCCATATGCCGCGGGTGCAACTATAAAAAGACAAAAAGAAAAGAAAAACTTATGGTTTCCAAATGAGACAGGTTGGGGGGTGGGGGGATGCGCTGGGGGTTTCAGATGGAAATGCTATAAAACTTGGTTGTGGTGATATACAACTATAAGTGTAACTGAATAATAAAAATGCTATAAAATTAAAAAAAATTGAAATCGGGAAAATAACAACTGGTTTTATAGCTAATTTGTGACTCATAAGAAAACTATTAAACTTTTTGATTTTATTTATTTATTTTTTTAAACTCTAGGCCCAGCATTATTTTTCCCACTGGTAATCATGATTTTGTTTTGAGTGATAGTTTAAAAATGATAGTCATTGTGAGTTTGGGTCCTACCAGAAGTAGACGCCAAGATAGGGTTAGTCGTATAAGGGAGGGTCGCCGCTGCAAAGGACAAAGGGGGAGAGGGCAGGAGGAGGCAGAAAGAGCTTTCAGATGGAAACAAAGGTCTGACTCTTGTGGAAGGAGAGAATTAAGGATGATTGGGTAGTAAGAGTCTCAGATTGCAGTTCAACTCCCAAAAACGTTCAGCAAATAAGCCAATAGGAAGTCATCGAACTAAGCCTTTGAAGGAATCTTCGTGTTTCTTAGGAATAGAACACTTTTGTATCTTCATCATGCTCAGTCACTGACTGGAAGCAGCCTGTAGGAACTGTGATGTTGGCACAAATGTGGTGGTGCATTCAGAGGGGAAGCTATTAGAGCCATACTCTATGCTCATCACAGTGGATATCTGAGCAGCACAAGTTCAGGGCCACCACAGTCATTAAGATGTACATTACAAGATGGAGTGATGAATAGTTCCATAAGTCGAGAACACAGAATGAGTGACCTTGACGTTTTCTTAAAGTTCATATAGATGCTATATCACTATAGTCAGATGTGCCAAGAGACAATGCCTCAAGCAACTTGCAATGAAGCACATGTGCATTCGTGGGCTGATAATGCATATCACTTTTCTAATTGCCTCACAGATACAGAAATAGTTACTATGTGCACATTTAAGTTCTTCAGATGAACTTTGGTTGGGGATAAGTAGCTCATCTATTTTGTTTATTTGTGGCTTTGTTTTTGCTAAATCTCTGTTTCAGGTAAATGAAGATGATATATTGTAAATAAGACACCAATTCAGAACATTTCACAGTATTTCCTTTGGAAATATTGGCTCGACCAAGACTATAATTACTGGAAAGCAGAAATGCAGCACTGTCATACAAACTGAAGTGTTTCTGCTTAATCTCTGAGGCATTTAATCAATTCAGCCAAAGCAATCAGCAAAACTAGTTGTTGATTTTTATAATTCCAAAGCACCTAATGACTAACTGGGTGTCTTCAGATTTAATAGACTAGATGTTGAACAGCGGTGACAACATAAGCCAGCATACCCAAATGGCTCTTAGGGTGGCAAAATGGCAGAAAATTCACTATAGATAATATGAATGAGTAAAACTCATTTCAGTTATTTTAAACTTGAAACAAAACACTACTGCATTATAAAATGGTCAAAATAGCCACCAAGTATGGATAATATAATAAATGCTGATTAGTATGAGATCTAGCCTCTTTATAGGTTTTGAAGTGTACAAAACACTATGTTGACCATAGGTACAGTGTTGAACAGCAGATATCTAGAGCTTATTTATTTTGCTTAGTTAAGACCTTATGCCCATTGATCGGTAATGCCCCACTTCTCCTTCTTCCCAGTCCTTGGTAACCACCATTCTGTTCTCTGATTCTATTAATTTGACTATTTGAGATACTTCATATAAGTGGATTCATGCACTGTTTGTCTTCTGTGATTGGCTTATTTTACCTGGCATAATGTCTTCCAGGTTCCTCCATGTTGTCACATATTGCAGAATGTCCTTTATTAAGGCTAACATTCAATTGTATGTATATACTACATTTTCTTTATCCTTTCATCTGTCATGGATCTTTAGGTTGTTTCTGTATCTTGGCTCTTCTGAACAGTGCTGCAATGAACATGGAAGTACTAATGGCTCTGTGAGCTCCAAATTTCAATTCTTTTGGGTAAATACCCAGAAGTGGGATTGCTGGATTATATGGTAGTTCTATTTTTAACTTTTTGTGTAAACTCTACAAAATGGTGGCTGCACCATTTTGCATTCCCACCAACAGTGTTCAAGGTTTAAAATTTCTTTATACCCTTGCCAATATGTCTTTTGCTATTTTGATAATAGCTATCCTGACAGATGTCAGGTGATATCTCACTGTGGCTTTGTGTTTCCTCGATGTTTAGTGTCATTGAGTATTTTATCATATACTCGTTGGCTATTTATGTCTTCTCTGAAGAAATATCTATTAAAGTCCTTAGCCCATTTTACAATTGGTATATTAGTATTTTTGCTATTGAGTTACAGGAGTTCCTTACAGATTTTGTAGATGAACCACTTATCAGATATATGGTTTGTACATATTATCTCCCATTCCATGCATTACCCTTTCACTCTTGGTTGTTTACTTGGGTGTTCATAAGATTTTCAGCTTGATGTAGTCCTACTTGTTTATTTTTGTTTTTGTTGTCTATGTTTTTGATGTCATATTCATGAAAGCAATGCACAAACCAATGTCATGAAGCTTTTTCTGTATTTTTTTTTCCCCTGGGAGTTTTACAGTTTCAGGTCTTACATTTAAGCCTTTATTCCATGTTGAGTTGATTTTTGTATGGTGGAAGATGAGTCCAATTTCATTCTTTTGCATGTGGAAATCCATTTTTCCCAGCACTATTTGTTGAAGAGACTATCTTTTCTTCATTGTGTATTCTTGGTGCTCTTGTTGAAGATCAGTTGACCATATGTGTGGGGATTTATTTCCAGGTTCTCTATCCTGTTCCATTGGTCTATAGGTTTGTCTTTATACCAATACCATATTGTTTTGATTATGACAGCTTTGTAATATATTTTAAAATCAGAAAGTGTGATGGCTCTAATTTTGTTCTTTCTCAAGATTGATTTGGTTATTCATGGTCTTTTATGATTCCATATGAGTTGCAGAATTGCTTATCTATTTATGTAAAAAAAAAATCCAATGAAGTTTTCAAAGGGATTGTTTTGAACTTGTAGATTGCTTTCAATAACATGAAGATTTTAACCCTATTAAGTCTTCCAATCCATGAATATGGGATGACTTTCCATTTGTGACTTATCACCTTTTTTCTTCATTTATTTCATCAATGTTGTGTAGTTTTATTATACAAATCTTTTACCTCCTTCATTACATTTATTTCTAAATATTCAATTTTTTGGTGCTATTGTAAATGGGATTTTTTCCTTAATTTTTTCAGATTCTTATTGTTAGTGTATAGAAACACAGCTGAATTTTGTACATTGATTTTGTATCCTCAACTTTACTGAGTTAGTTTATTAGTTCTAACAGTCTTCTTGTGGAATCTTTAGGGTTTTGTATATTAAGATCAAGTCTCTGCAAATAGGAAAACTTTTACTTCTTCCTAATTTGCATGTATATTATTTATTTTTCTTGCCTAAGTTCTCTGGCTAAAACTTTTAGTACTATGTTAACAGAGTTCAAGACTGAACATACTTGCCTTATTCCTGACCTTAGAAGAAAAGCTTTCTGTATTTCATCATTAAGTATGATGTTAGATGTGGGCTTTTCATATTTGGTCTTTATTTCAGTGTCTACTTCTTGATTTGATTTGTATTACTCTAGAAAGAGAAAGAAAGAACCAAACCATTTCAGTCTGTGATTCATTCTCAGATGGTTCCTGGACCCAGCATCATCAGCATGTACCCAGGAACTTGTCAAAAATGCAAATTCTCAAGCCCACCCCATACCTACTGAATCTGAAACTTTGGGTGTGGGGCCAGTAATTTGTGTTCCAACAAGCCATCTGGGTGACTCAAATGCATGCTAGGAGGATGTCTGACTAATACAATTTCCCATGGTGTATTCTTCAGAAAAGTATTGTGTGACATATTAACAAGTGTTATGCAATAGAAGGATTCCTTATTTGAATGAGTTTGGGAACTTTGTGGCTAAAAAAGTAGAACCCATGGGCTATGCTTCACAGAGGTCCTCCACAGGTCATTTCTCCAAATCTGCTGCTATATACAGGCCCCTGTCACCCCAACCCCCAAACAGCACATCCCATGTTCTTTCTCTGAAAGCTTAGTTTCCCGTCTCTCAGCCATTCAGAGAGAGCTCCCCTTCCTTCAGTCCAAAGCCCACCTTTCTTTTTTCCATCCCAGTATGACTGATGGGGGGAAACTCAGTGTGGTCTGATGTTCCACCCCTTCCACTGCAAGGCAATCACAGTAATTAATGGGTAACCTATTAACCAAAGTGTAGGTTATTCAGTCCTAAATAGCTATCCTTTTGGGACACGTTCAGTATAGTTCAAACATAAATTTAGAAAAGACATTTTTCTGCAAGGACAGTCTTGCTAAAGACATATCCAGTTCCTATTTCTAAACTGAATGAAAACACTTCAGTCTGAGGCATCTATATTTGTATTTTTTCAGTGACTCAGAGCTTTCCCAAAATTAATGTGGGATTATTTTCTTTACATATATTTGCAATGCAAAACCTGAAAAGGGCTTGCCTACAGAATAGATTCTGTTTCCACTTTAATACACAGAAATTAGTTATGAACCACCAGATAGCAGGTCTTCAATTATGGCAACTTAAAATTAAACTCTACTCCTAGTGACAGGAAGAAACTGCAGGCAGCTTAAATATACTAGCTTGTCTGATATAGGGGCCATTTAGTAAGACTAAATGAGAGAGCCCAAATAACTTTTTCAATTATTAAAAAAATTAAAATATCCCAATGCTTTTAAATTTTAGTTTGTTATATGTTGGTTCAACATTTGTAAGCCAAAGAACAGGGGGGCAAGCATGCAAGAAAAGGTATTACTCCAGCCCTCTAAAGAAAACAATATTGCAGTTGTCTGTCTTTGCATAGGTCAAGATATATCCCCCACAATGGACTACAAATGTCCAATGGTCTTGTAGGGAGGAAATCTTCCAACGCTCAGACCTTGAAGAACGCGATAAAATCTAGGTGACATAGAACTTGGAGATTAACTAAAGCATAACTTCAGATTTAAAACCTCTTAAAGGAATACACCAAATCATGCCAAGTTGCTCACAGCTGTAAATGAGAATAATTCAGTTCTGAAGGGGAAAGGGTGTTAATTTAAGGGGGGTTGGCATGGCAAACAATAGATGACGTATCATCCCTTTATATCCTATAATAAGTGTGTGTCATCCTAGCCTTTCTTCTAGTTCCTCTGACTCAAATTCATGCATTGTTAAAAACTGATTAAAATGCATTGAATCAGAGCACTGCAGACAACAAAAATAGAGGCAGTTTTTGACACCAAGCCAAATAATTTTGGCTTTTCTTCCCAATGTTCATGTAAACAAACTGTCAGACACCCATACATACGAATGGAAAATTATTCATAAAGGTGGATGATGACTGAGGTTCTCAGAAGAGATACAACAGCAGGGAATTAATTCACTGAAATGTCTGTGGAAGGCTGTTCTTTCACTTAGTGTCATGTCTCATTAGCAGATATTTTATTTCAGGTTGTCCACCACAAAACACAAAACTCATATGTAAATTACAATTAAAACCCAGGTCTTTATTAGCAAAAATACTCAGTCTTCCCCATGTACTGCTTCTTCCTTCTCCAAGAAAAAAAAGCAAGAGGAAGATGTGTGGAATAATTGTCCTCTAAGTTTGGAGGTCAGAGAGCATTGATCAAGCAGTCACGTCTATTAAAAAAGTGGCATGGAACACCAAAAACTCCCATGGGAGTTAGAAGAACCTGAATCTAGGGAGATAACAGCAGTAAAAACATAACTGGATTTTAACTGTGCTAAACAAATATATGCTAAAAGTTTTTTTTTTTTTTTTTTTTTTTTGTCTTTTTGCCTTTATGTAGAGCAGCACCTGCGGCATATGGAGGTTCCCAGGCTAAGGGTCTAACAGGAACTGTAGCTGCCGGCCTTAGCCACAGTCACAGCAACACGGGATCCGAGCCGCCTCTGCAACCTTCACCACAGCTCATGGCAACGCTGGATCCTTAACCCATTGAGCAAGGCCAGGGATCGAACCTGCAACCTCATGGTTCTTAGATTCGTTAACCACTGAGCCACGAAGGGAACTCCTATATGCTCAGAGTTTTGTTTTGATTGGATGAGGGATTTTAGATTCTAATCAATCTCTGAAGCAAACTGATCAAAGCTTTAGTTACAGTAGAGACTGCTAGATGCCTCCAATATCTACGCTACTCATCTTCTGTAGTCATAGGACTTATAGCTGGTGTAGCTGCGTACATGGCCTCCCCATTTGTCCACATATCCCCAGGCAGAAGTGATTTGTTCATCTTTTTTTTTTTTTTTTTTTTGCTTTTTAGGGCTGCACCTGAGGCACATGGAAGTTCCCAGGCTAGGGGTCGAATTGGAGTAACAGCTGCTGGCCTACATCACAGCCACAGCAATGCGGGATCCGAGCCACGTCTGTGACCTACACCACAGCTCACAGCAACACCAGATCCCTGACCCACTGTGCAAGGCCAGGGATCAAACCTGAATCCTAATGGATACTAGTCAGATTCATTTCCGCTGTGTTACGACAGGAACAATCGATTTGTGCATCTTCAGGACTATGTCTTCTAAAGAAAAGGGGCATGCCCTCCACTTCCCATTTCCCTTCTCCACTGGCTGGAATGTGGGTGAGGATGTAGGTACAGGTGAGGGCAACACCTTAATGGCGAGGACCGACAAGACAGAATCCTGTGTCCCAAAACTATGATGTTACCACAGCAGCCCCTGACTGCTCACATATAATCAGAGAAGTAAATGATTTTAAGTCATATTATTTATAATATCTTTCATAGAAGTTGAATGTACATTCTAATAAATGCAAGGTAGATTGGTTAAAATGAAGGATGTAAAACTTCTAATCCTCTACAACAAGGGTTAGTAAATTATGGCCACAGGCCAAATCTGGCCTTCTGCTTGTTTTGTAAACAAAGTTTTATTGAAACATAGCCATGCTCTTTCATTTGCATACTCTTTCTGGCTGATTCACACTATAACAACAGAACTGAGGAATTGTGACAGAGACCTTATGGCCTACAGAGACTAAAATACCTATTATCTGGCCATGACAGAAAAACTGTTCCTGCTGTAGAGGGAAAGAGAAAGAAAACTGTCTCCAGTACAAGTCAGAAAAGAGGGAGAAACAAAAGCAAATAGGGAATCATGAAAGAGAATTTAAAATATAAAGTCAGGAATGTGACTAAATAGACCGGTGGTTAAAATAAACATGAGTGGGTTAAAGTCCTCCACTAAATATGTTAACATTTGTCAGGTAAGACAATGAGTCAAGCCTAGAATTCTTAGGGAATTTGGGGCGTTGTGCTAAAGGGTAGGAGAATCTCAGAAGAGCAACAACAGAAGGGATTTGGTGTGGATGGAATCTTTCCAGGATCGGAAGAACTTTACTTTCAAGAACTGCTGTGCGAAAAATTCTAAGTAGCTGTTGGGAAGCTGACTACGAGAATCAGAAATCATTTTAGTTGAAAAGGAGATGACTGAGGGAAAGCAGCCTCCCTTCTTCAGTGCTCCAAAGATATTTTGGTGAAATAGCCCAGAGCCACATACCTACAGGAGAGGTACAGGTGATATAAAAGAAGTTTCCACCAAAGAATACACACCAAGTTCAGTGGACTGGGATCAAGTGCTTGGATTAGTACATACTGTTTTTGGTTTGTTTTTTTGTTTTGTTTTTTTCTTTTTAGGGCCACACCTGTGGCATATGGAGGTTCCTAGGCCAGGGGTCTAATCAGAGCTACAGCTGCTGGCCTATGTCACAGCCATGGCAATGCCAGATCCGAGCCACGTCTGCAACCTACACCACAGCTCATGGCAACGCCGGATCCTTAACCCACTGAGCGAGGCCAGGGATGGAACCGGCAACCTCATGGTTCCTAGTCAGATTCGTTTCCGCTGTGTCATGATGGGAACTCCCGATTAGTATATACTATCAACTATACCATCCCCTTATACTTAATACAAAATTGCATGCTTAAGGATCCTATGGAGCTCTTACTAGAGAAAAATAGAAAAAGATTCACGATTCCAGTGGTGGGTAATGGAGAAACTCTCATTCTCAGAAATCACGAGGAAGCCTTTTGTCTTGGAGCTTCTCTGAGCTTGTTCCGTTTTTGTGCTGCCAGAAGGAGCATGCTAGCATTCTGGTCACTCACTCCAATCTTGGTCATGCCTTCTTTCAGGGGGCACTTGGCTGGACTTCCTCCTGATGCCTTGGCACCTGTTATGATGTCATCTCCCCAGTTTCAATCACTTCTACCAGAAAAGATTACACAAACTCCCCAATTATCTCCAGAACCAAATAAGAGAATGTTGACATGAGCTGAGCAGCTGCTGGGGCAGGCATGGTGAGGGGGATGGAGATGCAGAGACTAGACTTCACCTCGTCATATCCCCGTTAGCTAGAGTAACACTCTTTATATCTACTGCCAGGGTGAATTTTTCTGGGATGTTAGAGGTTATACTCTGAAAAATTGGCCTTATTATCAGTTCATTCAATAAATGTGCCACCTGTATTAAGCTATTGTGTTAGGTACTGAGGATGCCAAGATGGGGCAAATGTGTCCTCTGCCTTGACTGAATCTATATCTAACGGAGAGAAAAATCTTTAAGGATAAATGTATTTTGACTAAAACATTGTAATGTATTACACTGGTAACTTCATTGAGTCTTACTTTGAGATTAACCCTAGATTTTATCAAAGATCAATATTATAAATGGTCCTGTGGGGAATGATTTTGCACTTTTTCATCAACTACGGTTGAAAAAAAGTTTAGTCTTCTGTTTCCTATGTAGAAGGGTTCCTTTTATGAATTTAGTATCAGAAAAATGCTTATCTCCTGACAAATCAGTATCTTTTAACTGGTAATAATCATATAATGAATCATACCTTAAAAACTCATTTGACTTCAGGAAAGTTGGAACTTAAACTATGTTTAAGCATAGTCTAGATTTGGGGTGTTTTTTTTTTTTTCCCTGTGGCCTCTATACTAATGGTCTTAGGAGAAATAGATTTTTTATGATGGGTCACATCATGTTTTCCTAGAGGCAAGCAGAATATAAACTATAACTTTGATTAGAAGATGTTATTCCTCCCAGAAGCATATTTGCAATTCCCCAGAATCAGACGGAAGCAAATGACAACACACAGCAGTGGTACTTACGATAATCTGGGACGTGACGTGCCTTGGAGGAGATTATTTTGGATGGGTGGTCCAAAGCACATTTTCAGGGCACGGCTTTTACTGGCCCATCTTCCAGCCTGGCCCAGCAGGGGACTCTGCCTGTTTTAACTGTGTCAGGAAGTGAGAGATTGATGAAAGCCTCTAGGAAGCTTGGATAGCTGGCTTGAAAGAGCTATTCAAGATAAACATGAAAAGAATGTCACTTTATAATCCAGTCTAACCTGCAAAGTTATGCAGGAAGACCCCATGAGTGGAAGAGGAGGATAGAGGACTTATCAACAAACTCCTCAGATATAAATATCCAAACCTAATTTCATTGGTCTAAATGCTATTTCTATATCTAAAAATGATTGCCCTTTGGGAAAAAAATCAGGGCAACTAGGGCATGCCTGTGAACACCTGGGACTTTACAGAGTTCTAGTTCTAAGTAAAGGTTCTGCTTCTTTTATTCACCCCCACCACCACCTCCCAACCTAATTCCTGGCTGGTTCCCACTTAACTTAGAAGAAAACCTGCATTTAAAAAACCACCTTCACTGTGGATCTCCTTCATATGATGTAAAATGGCTTCTTTTAGAATTTAATTCTACACAGCTGGACAAGCAAGGGGGCGATGCAGGTTGCCACAGAAACTGCTGTTGGTGCTAGGATTCTTTATACTTTGCACCTAAAAATAAGATGTAAAATGTACCGAGGGTGTGATTAGCGCAGCACAGAAGGGAATTTCTAAAAGGAGAGCCAAGCCTCCCGCCCCCACGGGAACGGGGGTGTTCTTCATAGCTGGAGGACAGGACAGAAATCTGGGAGCAGATGCTCAACCCAGTTCCTCTCTCAAAAGGTGCAGGGAAAGACAAATGGGAAAAGTGGCTTTTGAAGAAGAAAACCATCTTCAATCAAGCATAATTCATATAAATTTCAAGGTTGAGATGTCCTGAAATTACCCAGGGAGGAAATAGAACTGTTCTTCCTAACCTACAAAAAAAACTCTAGAAACTTGGCCCAGAGACTGGATGAGACTTTGTTGTCTGGTGTTTTGCCCCGTAGAGGATGCTGTCACACATGACCTTTGTCAAGTGGTCCCCAGCCGGTTTGGACATATTCAATGACCTTTATTTTCTTAGGAAACATCTGAAAACTGGATCTCTCTGAATATTGCTGGAGTCTGCTGTTCTGCAACTTCCACCCATTTGTTTTTGTTTACCTTCTGCAGCAACCAAGAAAAGCCAACTGCCACATTCTTTTTTGTCTTCACGTGACAATTTCTTCCTTTCTTTCTTTTTCTTGCTTTCTTTTTTTGTCTTTTTAGGGGCTCACGTGCAGCACATGGAGGTTCCCAGGCTAGGGATCCAATCGGCGCTAAAGCCACTGGCCTGCACCACAGCCACAGCAACTGACGGGATACGAGCCACATATGGGACCTATACCACAGCTCACGGCAACGCCATATCCTTAACCCACTGAGCAAGGCCAGGGACCGAACCTGTGTCCTCACGGATGCTAGTCAGATTCGTTTCCACTGAGCCACGACAGGAACTCTGACAATTCTTCATATACTATCAAATAGGGCAATTAGCCAAAGTGGTAACATACTGAAAATGTTCATAGGTTTCCAACAGTCGACATCTACTTTGTGCCAGGCACTATGCTAAGTGCAAACATTATTTCATTTTATCTGTTTATATGAGGTAAGTAGTTTTATTCCTCTATTATATATTTTATAGAGGAAATTCAGTTCTTCTGAATGGCAGCATCCTCAGGGGTGTGTGAGGAGTAAAATGAAGGAAACAGACTTTGGAGTCAGAAGGGGTTGAGCTTGAACACCAGTTCCTGCAATTGCTAAATGTGTGATCTTGGATAAGTTACATAACCTCTTTAAACTGGGTTTCTTATCTCCAAAAACCGGGATAATAAAATGTCATGAGCTAGTAAAAGTAAAGAAAATTATACACTTAAAACGCCAAGCACATAGTAGGCGCCCATCAAATCTTAGTTCTCCTTTCTTTCCCTTGCAATCCTGGAGGTCCCCTTACTAGTATGTACAGCAGAGCTGTCAATCAAAAGTCACCTTAGATCTATACGCAGTCAAGCTTGGAGAAGTGACTTCTGAATAGGCATTCAATTGTCAAGCTGAGCAAATGATAATAAGCGACTAATTCCTTTGCAAGCAGAATATAGTGAAATGATATGCGCTGTTAACATATAAGAATTATCTCCCTCAAGGAGATAATAGGAAGAGCACATTGACTATTAAAATGGAGGAAAAAATAAATATGTACATACCACTGAGGCAAAAGCTGAAATAGTCTTTGTGCTAGGTCTAAAATTCCCTGCTGTGGCTGCTACTTCTCATCCTTCTAACTTTCCCAGTCTTCCCTATACCTCACCTGTTCTTTTTAATCCTCAAAGCCCCTTGGTCCTTTTGCCCTCAATTTCTTCCTTCCCAGGTGGACCCCACAGACACCTGTTCAGTGAGACTTAGGATCCGCTCATGATCACCCTCCTGGACCCTCAATACCACCTACTTCCCACTCCCCTGATGGCTCATTTCAGTGTTAGTAATAGAAAAAGGGAAGCCTGGGTAGAAAGGTCCCCTCCTGACCTTCAGGGGAACCTAATAAATGTAAATTCTCAGGGATGACAATATCAATTAGGAAATTGTTATTTTATTTTATTTTCGACCACATCCACGGCATATGGAAGTTCCTGGGCCAGGGATAGAATCTGAGCCACGGCAACACTAGATCTTTGACCCACTGTGCCATAGCAGGAACTCCTAGGACCTTGTTATTTTTATGTAAATGTTTAATCTAAGCCTTAATGTCTTCACATGAAAAAAAAAGTACTATATACACTAGCTAAATGTATATAGCACTTACTCTAAGCCAAATACTGTTCTAAGCTCTCTATAAAATACGTGTATCTAATCCTTGGAATAACTGTAGTACTGGGGGTAAAAGCCAGAGTTGCTGTGATAAAGAGGCCCAGTGATTCAGAGGCTTAAAAAATATACATTGTGATGGCTAATTTTGTAACATTGTGTTAACTGGGTTAAGGGATGCTCAGATAGCTGGTAAAACATTATTTCTGGGTGTGTCTATGAGAATGTTTCTGGAAAAGATTAACATTTAAATCAGTAGTCTGCATAAAGAAAATCTGCCCCCATCATTGGCAGTGGGCATCATCCAATCCATTGAGGGTCAAATAGACCAAAAAGGTGAAGGGAGGGCAAAATTCTGGCTGTCTCTTCTTGAGCTGGGATGTCTGTCTTCTCCTGCCCTCAGACGTAGCAGCTTCTGGTTCTGGGGCCTTTGGACCGACACCAGGGTGTCCTCTCATCACCTCTCATCCTTTCAACCCCTATTCTTAGGCCTTTGGATCTGGAATGAATTACTGCAAATTAGTCCTCCAGTTTGCAGACAGTGAAACCAAGTACCCTGCAGGGCCCTCCTTGTTACAAAAGCCCCTCTGTATCTCTGTTTCTTGTTTATAGAAAAAGGCTTTACTTTTGGAACTTGCTGATACTTAATAATGGATTTTTGTAATGAAATTAAAACCTATTTTACCTATAAATAATGATAGTAGTAGTACACAAAACTATTGCTCTGTGGTGCACTTCCTGGATGCCTTCTATGGTCCTTCAGTGGTTCTTTATACTATGCATATTTGTAGTTTTAACTCTTTGGGGAATCACTGTCATGCAGGATAACCTTGAACTCTTCAAGTCTGAAAGCCACACATATACCATAGCCCTGGTCCTTAACTCTTGCTAAATATTTAATAAGCAACAAATTGTTAAAAAGCCAATTAGAAGGGGGAAAAAAAAGAAAAAGGAAAAGGCTTTAGTATTCTAGGTCTTCCCTGAGTTCCAAAGAGCAGACTCAAGGAGTTACTAATTAGGGAAGTAATAGAATGAAGAAACAAAGGAAAAGCAAGTAAAACAATGATAGTTCAAACAACAGTTCAGCAATAACTCAGACTCACAGGACCCCTGGTTTCTCCTAAAGGGATATACACAACAATCTGACATATCTTTGAGTTGTTCTGCAGAAACAACTATCCTTATCCAGGTGGAGGATGGTGATACATGCTGACCACAAGTATGCAAACTCCAAACTGGCTGGAACTAAAAGGTTGATGATTAAAATTCCTGAAATATCACCCTGCTATCTCACCACCAACCAATTACAAGAAGGTCAGTGAGCTGATCCTCATCCCTAATTTTGCATTTAAAAACCCTTCCCTGAAAGCAGTTGGGGAGTTTGGGTCTTTTGAGCATGAGATTCCCATTCTCCTTATTTGGCACCAGCAATAACACCATATTTCCTTCACTACAACCTGGTGTCAGTACATTGGCTTTGCTTTGTGACAGGCAAGCAGATCCAAGTTCATTTTTTAGCCTCCATAATTGCATGAGCCCATTCTCATGATAAATCTCCTCTTATGTATCTATGTCTGTCTGTCTGTCTGTCTGTCTGTCTGTCTGTCTGTCTGTCTATCTATCCATCCATCCATCCATGCTATTGGCTCTGTTTCTCTGGAGAACCCTGACTAATACAGACATTGATTTACTATATAACACTGCAATGATGGCAGATGGGTTGTTCTGCTCCACAGAGTCATCCATGAACTCAGGCTAGTAGGATGGCCCATCCTCAACATTAAATTTCTTTTTTTTCTTTTTTCTTTTTTTTTAGCAGTGATGACACCAAGTCCCTAGGCCACCAGGGAGCCTCCAGCAGGTGGATTTTTTTTTCCTTTTGTAATTTGTTTTTTATTTTTTGCATTATAGCTGGTTTACAGATTTCTGTCAGATTTTCCAACTGCACCACGTGGTGACCCGGTTACATGTACATATATGGATTCGTCACATGTGATTAGATATAGTTCCCTGTGCTATACAGTTGGATCTCCTTGCTTTTCCATCATTAAAGCACTAGTTATCCCCATTCCCTCCCACTCCTCCCCCACCCCCTTGGCAACCACAAGTCTGTTCCCAAGTTTGTGATTTTCTTTTCTGCTCAACATTAAATTTCACCATCACCATTCACCATTTGTAATCACCATTTTCAAACATTTGGGAGGATCGGGAAGAAAGAGTGTAAGTCTAGGATAAGGAACTTCCTTTTAACCAAGTAAAGCCAGGGTAGTGCACGTTGCTGCTCTCATTCAACTGGTTAACACTTGAAGACATAGCTGCACTGAATATGTTCTAAGGTAGGTTTAAAATATAATCTTTAGTGATTACCTATGTGCTCAGAAAGGAGAGAAAGGATGTGAGAAAAAAAATCAGGATTCTCCACTGCAAAACATTATAAGATAGTCATATTATTATTCCCATTTTACAGATTAAAAAACTGAAGGATCAAGAGGTTAAGTAACTTGTCCAGTGAAACAAAGTTAACAATGCTGGGGCCATGATTTGAACTCTAGGCAGTATGGCTTCAAAGGGTTTCCTTTTACCTATAATACTCTTCTGCCTTCATAGAGTCTACCGTACACTGTGGTCATTTATTTATTTTTTTCTCTCCACCCTGTGCTACATAAGCTGCTTGAGGAAAAAATTTCATTCATTTTTAAATTTTCAACATTGTAGCTTTGCATATAAAGGATACATCAGCTAGTTCTTAGTTGCAAGCTGTAGAGTCGCAAATTCCACACTTGATCTTAGCCAAAAGGTCAAGAAGTGACAGAGTTGCAAATTCTAGCTAGTTTAAGCAGAAAAGAAAATTAAGTCATTTTGGTAGCATAAAGGCTCTTCCAAGGGATGAGAGAATCAGCTTTGAAGCAACATGTAAATCCGCACACTCACAGCCCATTGGCACTATGTCCCAAGCAGGCAGATGACATGGGTTGGGAAACCAAGGGACAGAAGAAGTAGACTGCTCTCCAGTATTCCCAATGACTCACTTGGGAACTTCATGCTTCCCATTTCTTACGTAAGGGGGAGTGTTTCCAATAGGCGGTGCATCAAGATATCTAATGAACTTATTTCTAAGTTCTGGCTGCCCTGTGGTCACTTAAGGCTCCTCGTGCCAGGAGATTGGCAGGCACACAAAGGCGTTCCCACACCACCAGATGGAGTTGACTCTGACCATTATGAGGAGGTAAGTCTAATACAAAATGGGAGCAGGAGGAATATATTTGGCACTCAGGTGATCTACTGAGGCATCTTGTGGTTTTTCCCACCCCCAATTTTAACTGTAAATGGGCAAGTATAGCAACCATAGACTGATAAGGCACAGTAAAGCGTAGCCCAGAACCTTCAGTGATGTGGGTCTAGGTCAGCCTACCAAACAAACCGCTTCTACCAGAAGTACTTGCCAAGGATGAGGGGAATCTAGAACAGGTGGTAAAGGAAGGTGGTCACGAGCATTAGTTACAGCTTTGGGACCAACTGCCACAGCAGAAATCTACCTCCTTCCTCTAACCTTTCTTTTGCAAACTTCCCCAGAAATTGCAATCAGCTAGAATCTGGGAGAAATTGTATCTGGATGGAGTGAACTAAATGTGGAGAGCCAGTGAGCCTCTGCATTGCACCGGATGGACCTTAGTGGATGTTTCTGGTGCTCCACTCCCATAACGAGACCTCTCTATCTTCTGTCTTTTTCCAATCCCCTGGCTAGCTTGGGAAGTTATATATCTCCCTCCTGGGGATAGACAATAAGAGTCTGTTATAGGCAGGATGACTCTGCATTGTAATTTTTACCCCAGAACCTACCCTGACCCCCTGCACACAGGCACACATTCTCCTCTCCAGTGGGTCAGGCCAAGGCTGGACCACTGATATCATATCCTTATTCAGTTCTTCCTCTTTCTATCCTGCTTCTCTCATCCCTAAAAGTTTTTTCTAAAGAGCATTCCCTCAATAAAACACTCCAAATCCCTACTGAAAGACGGGCTTCTAGGAAACACAACCTAAGACTGCGCCCTCTTTGATTCTAGGAGGCAGGAACAGCATTGAAGTTTACTTAAACCAACTGGAAGACTAATTCAATAGTGGGTGGATTTCAGAAGGGTAAAGAATCCCATAGTCTAATTAGGGGAACTTAAAAAAACAAAAAACAAAAAACTTCCAACAGAAATTTAAGATACATAAGTACATGTTAAGACTAAACACTGGAGGAAAAAAGAACTGTAAACAGTAGGTCTCAAAAGCCAAAGATTAATTAGTAATGACAGCACAATTGTTTAAATATTATTAAAACCAGAGATATATTAAAGAAATTTAATGTATTAACAGCTAAGAAGAAGTCTTCCATTATTTTCTAAAATGGTCAGACTCAATAAAAATAGTATGTCCCATCTGATAACACAGAATGTGGAGAAACTAGAGACCATGTAGCAACACAATTGATTAAAGTGCAAATAAGAGGTTCCATGTGTGTGGAGAAGATTTTTTGAGGGGAGAGGAGTGTTTTTTTCAGGGAGAAGATTTTATCATATTGTTTAGAACTGTCAATGATAGAATGGTGAATGATAACAAAAAGCAGGCTGATTTTTTATTCAGTTTTATGATTGTTTAAAAATTGTCTACAGACAATAAAACTTCCTATTGCCTGCACTCAAGATGGTCTGCTCCCACTTTCTTGTTCTTGGCATGACAATGATGCATGTACAGGACAAACCCCTGAGAAAAAGTAACAAAAACGTTTGAGAAGAGTGCCATGCAAGAAATGCATGGGCTATGTACTGAGGCTTATCGTGACAAGGTATGTATAGAAATTGAGAATCAAGTCTTAGATGTCTTCAACAGCAATTTGATTTTGCTAATATAAGGTATCATTTTTCTAGTAATTCATTTTCATTGTATTTTACAAAATGATTGGTCTGTGACAATGAGGAATTTTTTTTTTTAGAATCATCTTTTGGGGTTCTCTTATGGCACAGCAGGATAAGGATCTGGCGTTTTCACTGTAGCATCTTGGGTCACTGCTGTGGTGCAGGTTCAATCCTTGGCCCCAAAACTTTCATATGCTGCGGGTGTAGCCAGAAAAAAAAAAAAATCAACTCTAAAGTGTCTTGATTAAACAAGATGGTGAATGAACAGATGAATTTAAAAACCTACCAAACAACTGGGCTTGAGGAAAGAATGAACTAGAAGTTACCAAAGCCGATTATACTGGAACATAGGATGCTATGTTAGGGGAATTTTAAATATCATATTCTTACATAGAACAAACTTATAATAGTTCTCCAGGTGCAAAGTTTATTAGCATGGAGAAAATCAAGATGTATTTAGATGGCTGATTTCATTACTTACCTGAGGTAACAGACTGGAAGCAGATAACTCCTTGGGAACAGTGCTCACCTTGAACTCTTTCACAAGATGGGTAATTGGAAGGCCACCAGGAATAAAACTAGTCATATATGGATGGCTGTGCCCACAGCATATGGACGTTCTGCTGTGTGCAGAAAAGGATAGGAAGGACTCAGTGTTCAATCCAGAGCAGTGATAACTGGGATGACGAAGGCAGTACATAATGGAAGATATTTCTGACTGAAATAATTAGAAGATGAATGAAAGCGTCAATCTTTAAGTGACAGGGATTTCTTCCTACCCTAGTTTTAGTTCTGATTCTCCCTAGATTCTTCTATCATTTGACATCTTAAAAGTTTGCCCTTTTCAAAAATACCACCAGTCATGACTCAAGTAGCCACTTAACTCCAAAATATTAACTTTCTCTATGTTAGAACCCAGAGTAGAAAGAAAGAATATCTCGCAGGGGATTTTAAATCTCTGACTTTTATATTTCTACTACAGATATTTTAGGTATAATTATTAGTTATCTCCATTTCATTATTCATCCATTTATTTCACACTTTGTGGTGTACTAGAATAAGCCCTTGGCAAATGAATGGACTAGTTGAATAGGAAATAGATTAGAATAAATATAAGTCTGAGGAATGCAAGATATTCTTGTCTATGGGGAAAAGCAGTTTTTTTTTTCCCTTTTTGAATCTATTATGCTTGGAAAAGTCTGAGAAACTCACTGTTCCATATGTTTCAGCAGACAGTGGGCTAAAGAATGTAGGCACATCAGGGTCCAGATGCTTTATGCTTAGACTATTTCTTAGGAACATGGGCATGTTTTACTGGCTTTTTGAAAAAGAAATCAGAGATCATTCTTACATAAGCATCAGCACCTTAGAAAACATTTCTGAACTCATAACCCATTATCCAGTGTTCTTCCTGAGGGAAAATTGCTACTACATCATAAAACACAGTCATATTTTTAATAAAAGTTATATTTTATTTTTGCTTCTTTAAATTATATTTTTAAAAGACCTTTTTATTAGATAGGTATCTCATGACCTTGTTCAACATCCAGTTCCAGTGTATAATCAATTTTACCTCCTTGAAATTCTTTACATGTCTAGACTGAATTTTTCCAGTTATCATTGAATCCCTCTTTCTATTGCTTCTTTCAAGAACTACATGGCCATGGAACAATATATGAGACCCATATTCACAACTATTTGATATTTTTCTGAATGAACTTGAAACTTGTTGGATTTTTCTTACCTATCCATATGCCACAGGAAGCAAAGCAGAACTCTTTCTCTCCTGATGGAAGCAGTGAAGAACCTGAGGGAAGAGACAGAAAGAGATAAAGATAGTGGAGGCAACTGAGTCTCCTGGGAGTTCAAGCCTCATGGAAGGCTTTAAATCTCCAAGGCTTCCCATCCATACAGTACTTCCCTATGGCTAAGAATTTCTGACTACTTATCACGTATTATTTCCAGGGAGAACATTGCTCTTAACAATAAATTCCACACCATACTTAATGAAAGACCCAGTTTAAATGGCAAATGGGTGAATGTAGAAATTATTAATTACCCCAGGTGAGGTGCAGTGTGAATGAACTAAACAAAGCTTTTCAAAATTAAATTTCAAATGGTTGTTAGACCTCCACTTACTCTGTCAACACTAACTCAGTGTGTTATTTTCCTTGATCATAACTTAGGGAATTTTAAGAAAAAGCTTTAAAAAGTATGCAGCATAATCTACTGAACATAAAATGCAGGACCCCTTCTTTCCATTAACTTAACAGCCCTTTCATGTACAAAACCTTAATAAAGTATTCTAATTTGGTGGCATTAAATGGCACAATAAGCTATTATACAATTTTCCTTCTCCCCCCAAAAGATACTAAATTCTAAGATATACCAACACTATTAGTAATTGTCAGCAGTTAACTATTGTTTGAGGCTCCATAAATAGAATAATGTGGGATTTCTCCCCATATACTTCAAGAAAAAAATACATAGGTTCAAACATCAGTGAAGAAGAAAGGTTGATTTTTGACTTTTGTGAGCAAGAACTTGAATTCCTGGAGTTCCCGTCGTGGCGCAGTGGTTAACGAATCCGACTAGGAACCATGAGGTTGCGGGTTCGATCCCTGCCCTTACTCAGTGGGTTAATGATCCGGCGTTGCCGTGAGCTGTGGTGTAGATTGCAGACGCGGCTCGGATCCAGCGTTGCTGTGGCTGC